>OX387927.1:7286191-7692677 GCA_947578465.1 Thera obeliscata
TTATTTGATGATGCATATTATCACTAGCATTGATTATGTCTCTCAAACGGTAAAGGAAAACATCGTGAAGAAACTCGCGGCTTAGTCAACTCCGCACGTATTGACCATGTCTTTCCTATGGATTAGGCCGACTAAGCGGTCAGGATGGTATAGGTGCTGTGCAAGCCTATTCCATCTAAAATCCTGTCCCAGGCACGGTAGCGTCCGTAGGGGCATGAGTAATCACCAGTTGCCCGTGACGCTATATAAATCATCTACAATAGTTGCATATGCCTGTTTTTTTACATATTTATTATGGAAGAGTGAAGAAAGTATTTTTATAATATTACTGCGAACATTGTAACCTAAAATATGAGTCAAAGACATTTTTAAAATCCATTATTGGTACACTGATTCAATTTAATTTCAGCGATTGTCGCTTCTTATCAAAGTTTTGGTAGACCACGTGCTATACATAGTTTAATTACAAAAATAATTAATGGCTGTTGGTTGATTATAATTTTTTTGATGGAGATTATTAAACAAATACACCAAAATATACACAATACTTTGATGTATTTGTTTAACATGTTCATACCGACTATTCGTCAAATAAAATATGTCCTTTTCCCGGTTCTAAGCTACCTTGACTGGCCTCTAGCTCAGTTGGTAGTAGCTCTGCCTTCTGCGCCGTAGGTCGTGGGTTCGATCCCCACCGAGAACAAATATTTGTGTGGTTAACATAAATGTTTGTTCTCTGTCTGGGTGTTATATTGTATTCTAAGTATGTATTTACAAAAAAAAAAAAAAATGTATTCAAGTATTATATCAGCTATCCGGTTCCCATATTACAAGCTCTGCTTAGTTTGGGGCTGGGTAGTGTTGTGTGAATTGTCCACAAAATTTATATTTATTTATTTACCTCTCCACCAATTTTCAGCGAAATGGGTTCTTCCATTCTTGAGTTATAAATAGTGGAACAAACACAAGTTTCTTTTATACATATAATAAATATATAAAAAAATATCCTTTAGTAAAAAAATGATTTTGTACTAAGCTTACTCGATACGGCTAATAACTCTTACCAGTCAAGTGTATAGGCTTTATTAAAACAGTGTGAAGTATATGGGCGTGCTTAATAACCTTGTAATAAATAATTAAGTAGAGTGTACACAAACGTCGAATAGCTATCAAACTGTTGCCTATGGTTTAAGGCCTGCGCACACCTATAATTTGCTAGCGTTAGCGTTCAGTGAAACGCTGTCAAATATCGCTGTCAAATTTGACAGCGTTTCACTGATCGCCGACGCCAGCGGCCTAGGTGTGCGCCTTTAGTTATTGAGCATTCATCATCATCATCAGCCTGAAAAGTCTACTGCTGGACATAGGCCTCTCCTACACATTTTTTTTTTTTTTTTAATAAATATTGTGGACAATTCACACAACACTACCCAGCCCCAAACTAAGCAGAGCTTGTAATATGGGAACCAGATAGCTGATATAATACTTGAATACATTTTTTTTTTGTAAATACATACTTAGAATACAATACAACACCCAGACAGAGAACAAACATTTATGTTTACCACACAAATATTTGTTCTCGGTTGGGATCGAACCCTCGACCTACGGCGCAGAAGGCAGAGCTAACTACCAACTGAGCTAGAGGCCAGTCAAATTTTCCAGGCAGAACGATTCTGAGCCCTTTCCATCCACCGACTTCCCGCAATCTTAACAACGTCGGTCCATCTGGTGGGTGAGCGCCCTACGTTTCGTCTTCCGGTTCGTGGTTGCCATTCGAGAACGTTTATTCCACAACCGTTGTCGGTTCTTCGAGCTATATGACCTGCCCATTGCCACTTCAACTTACTATTCTACGAGCTATATCGGGATACTGAGCAATAGATGTAATAAAACTTACAGATCCATCGGCATTGTATTGGTTGAGAATAATTACGTGACGTATAACTATAATTTTTTACGATGATTATAAACATAGGTACATGTGACTACATAGGTAGAAACACGGTCTTACGTAATATTCCGAGTACGTATAGTAAATGCGAATGTTTGTAGTTACTTGTAAACCCATTACTTTTTTTTTTGTAAAACTTTTTTGACGAAATTTAATGAGTTTGAATGTGGTGGGACATGTGAGTAGAGGCAGACCGAAGAAAACATGGATGAACTGAGTGAAAGATGAACATGGCTATGAGAGGAGTGAATGCAGAAATGACGGCTGACAGAGGGGAATGAAGGAGTAAAACATGTTGTACCGACACCACAGGAAGAAGAAGGTTACAAAAAATCACTATACACTTATTTAGTGCTTTTATACTTAGGCCTGAAACGTTGTTTTAAACTATTTACGTACTTACTGGTACCTACCAGTAAGTACGTAAATAGCCCATTATGACCCAATGCAATACATGCGAGCCAATGCTTTGTTAAAGGCGTTAGTTACCACTCAAGATCAGAGGGCCCTATGACTTTATTTTTTTATGTAAGAGACAAATAATATAGACAAATGAGCTTACGGCCCACCTGATGGTAAGCGGTCACCGTTGCCCATAGACACCAACAACAGCAAGGGTGCTGTCGTTGCGTTGCCTAGCCTCGAGAAATTTCCATCAGCTGGTTGCATAAACATAATGGCATTGTATCAAGCCTTGCGCACATGTAGGCGATCTGCGAGTGCGATATTTGACTGCGATACACTGATCGCCATCGCAGGCAATCTAGATATGCGCAAGGCTTCACTCAGTCAAGCAGAGAGTTGAAGGTTACTCAACTACTCATCAAACTAATTTACTTACAAACTCGCTGTAACGACTTCTTCATTAGTACCTCCTTGGTAAGGTAACTTATACGCTTATCATGTCGTAATTGGCAGTTGTGGTTATCAGAAATTAGTCGCTCAGAAATAATTATTTGTAACGTAGGTAAAGAATAATAATAAGAATAAATTATTATTAGAATAAATTAAATTAAGAATAAATAAATAATGTTAATGTAATGTTAATGTTAATATTTGTTTGGTCTCAATAAAAAGTGTAGGTAAACTTTTTGTAGAGACCAAACAAATACTCACTGATGTTATAAAATAATTATGATGAATAATTTCTAGGTGGAATAATAATTTATGCATAAAAATTTGACTGCCGTTGGTAGATTAAGACATGATACTCTTATACGTTGTTGAAAATACTAGAAACTGGTAGATATTTGAAATCGAGGCTTGAAGGGTGTACCTATTTGAATCAAACACAGAGTATTTACTACATAAAGAGTAAAGTTCATTACAGACCATAATGATTGAAAAATCATTCGTATTTTTCTTCCTTTAAACTCTATATTCGCCAAAACAAAGTAGAGGTACGTTAATAAAGTCGCGAGCGAAGGTGTTTCTAATAAAACCAGTTGCAAAGAACGCGGAGATATTATTATGTTAGTAGCTTTGTTGGGTTTAGAAAGGTGGCATCATGTTTCCTATGTAGAGCTACTTTACAATCCAACCACACATACATTACATGACTTACACTACACCATAACGTGTTAGGCCTGCGCACACCTAGGTAGCTGGCGATGGCGATCAGTGAAACACTATCAAATTTGACAGCGATATTTCATTGATCGCCATCGCCAGCGACCTAGGTGTGCGCAGGCCTTTAGGCAGGTGTAGGTAGGTACCTTTTAACACTTAAAATTAATAGTATCCACTTCTTGTATTCTACTTTTTGTCGCAAAGTATTTTTTTTAAGCTGACTCTACCAACTAACCATCTCATGTTTGTACAGTTTGTGTTATTTAAATTATAGCTGTTTAGTATAATTTGGTTTTACAACATAATAATTATACATTTGCTGACGGTGAAATACCTGTCTTTATGCCACGTAATAATAAAATGGTAAACATTTGTTTTAATTTAATATTTCCCTGCTAGACCTTAGGTCTTAAATGACTTATAGGTTAGGTTTGCATCACATGCTCGTAATAATTGACATTGTCGAGCAGGGGTGTGGAAAGTGAATTAATTTTATCACGAGAACCTAATATTAACAAACGCCGACGCCGCACAGTTATTTTCGATGTACAAAAGATGGATTGGTGAGGAATGCTCAAAGAACGGGAATTTGGGATGGGTAGAACATATTTGGGGAGACCTTGTAACCTTGGGAGCAATGGGACACAACAGGGTGCATAAATACAAAATATTCCTTCGTCGTTGCTGGAATTGTATAGGTACCAAGAGCGGTGGAGATTCATTAAATTGATTATTTATTTACCATGCTATCTGCGTTAGCATTATACTACGAACACACAATCGAGAAAAGTGCAATTATTACATAAATATAAGTTGAGTATAATTATTCTGTGTTGAGTATTATTAATAGGGCAAGAAAAGCTAAAAAATACAGTGGGAGCAGTGACTTCTAAAACCAAAGGCAGTTCCGCGCAGGCGCGGACCTCCAAACTTTTTAGAATTTCTGTCATGCTAAATAAAAAGGTAGAAAACAAAGCGTTACCTGCTTGTAAACAGATCTGTCAAGTATTTAAAGGCATGAACTCCAAATGCATCCACACTTCACAGGTTTGTTTACTCACAACGAATCTTCTAGCTACATAGCAGTTTGCCCTTGACATACTCGTACCTATGAGCCTTCTTATGCCTGAAGGAATACGCTGTTTTCACTTTGCCGCCGAAAATTCAAAATTTGAAGCCTTTCACGAAAAAGGTTTGATGCGAACACTCGATACTTTTCTAATTCAAAATTGGAATGGTAACTTCGCGCGGAATCGGGCAATGCCGGCAATGAATAGTTTATAGTGGTAGTAATACCACCACGCGCGACGCTCTATGGTGGACTGGTGGTGGCTGACTGACTGACTATTTGTTATGATGGGGTCGCCGGTCGGGGCCGCGTCGGCTAAACACTACTCTCATATTAGAATAAATGCAGCCAAGCGTGTGTCGGACTCACTACCGAGTGTTACGTTTACGCTGTTGTATAAATTGGTCAATGTTTAGAGGTTCCGTCAAAGTTAACAAATAAACAAAATTACATTTTTGTACTAAAATCTCCTTGGCAGCAGCCTGAAATTCACTGCTGGGCAAGCCTACATTTTTTTTATTGAATAGGCTGTCTTTTGTACAGTCCCATTTGATGAAGCGATGATGTAGCCGACGATGGAGCAGAACGGTCAAGAATACACTATTCACTTTAGCCTCAGACAGAGTCTTCAGAGTATTATGAAAAAATTACAGAAACGGGAAAAAAACTACTGCGTTATAGACTAAAAAATAAAAAATACTTAAGAATAAAAAATAAATTTCAGCTTCAAGGGTAGCGAACTGAGGAACCCTAAAATCAAACGCGTCTGCTCTACGAAACCGGTGCGATAAGTGTCGAGATATGTCTCGGGATAGTGATTATATTAAATAAGCATTAAGAACATCAATCTCATAAAGTAAGTTCTATGTAAGTTTCTTTAAGCTAAATCACATGACTGATCGATATGAAAATGGCCACATATATCATTAAAAAGCAGCCAAGTGCGAGTCGGACTCGCCCATGAAGGGTTCCGTAGCATCAATTAACATAATATAAAGGTTTTTGTAGTTCGTCGAAAGGTAAATTGCGGTTTACGATTTATGACGTATAAAAAAAAAACTACTGAGTAGATCTCGTTCAAACCAAATATCGTTGGAAGTTTGCATAGTAATGTACAACATATATTTTTTTTGGATTTATCATTCTCTTATTTTAGAAGTTAGAGGGGGGGGATCAACTTTTTTCCACTTTGGAAGTGTCTCTCGCGCAAACTATTCAGTTTAGAAAAAAAATATATTAGAAACCTCAACATCATTTTTAAAGACCTATCCGTAAATATGGATAGGTCTTTAAAAATGATGTTGAGGTTTGGGTATGGGTTCGATGAAAAAAAAATTTTTGAGTTTCAGTTTCAAGTATGGGGACCCCCAAAATTTATAGTTTTAGAAAAAAACTATATTAGAAACCTCAACATAACTTTTAAAGACCTATCCATAGATACCCCACACGTATGGGTTCGATGAAAAAAACATTTTTGAGTTTAAGTTTCAAGTATGGGGACCCCCAAAATTTATAGTTTTTTTTCTATTTTTGTGTAAAAACCTAAATGCGGTTCACAGAATACATCTACTCACCAAGTTTCATCAGTCTAGCTCTTATGGTTTCGGAGAAAAATGGCTGTGACTCGGCCGGACAGACAGACAGACAGACAGACAGACAGACATGACGAATCTATAAAGGTTCCGTTTTTGCCATTTGGCTACGGAACCCTAAAAACACATGCAAAGACAAATTGTAGGTATATGTATTGCCTCTGATATTGTTCCTGCTTGTTGAGAGGTAGCCTTGCGGGACGGGTCTAGGTCTCTATTTTTCCATGATGTTATTTTACAATCTTTAGGCAAATGCTTGACCGCAATCACACCTGATGATCTTTTTTTTATACAACTATCTGATGGAACAAGTATATGACCCGCCTGACGTTAAGCAGTAATTATCGCCTATAACAAAGCATTGCCTCGTAGGTTACGCACATCAGGAACGTGCCCTGCGTCCATAAACTTGAGGCATACAGATATTCAGCCTCACCTGCCAGTAATTTCACCAGCACTCACACTCTTCAGACTGAAACACAGCAGTGCTGCTTCAAAAAAGACATGGTGGTAGTACTTCCCCGGACGAGTCCTTTTCCTCTACTACCTACAAAAGTCTTGTCTTGTCAAAGATCTTATCGTGTCACAAGTTCTTTCGATTCACCTGATTTTACCTGATGTATGTAGGCAATAAATATTACACATCGGATTTTCGGCTTTGTAGAGCACTATCTCTTTCTGACGCACACTACGCCCTATGAAGTCGAAATTAGCCGATGTGCAATATTTATTGCCTTGTTGCTTTATAGTAAAGTGGCGACGACTGATTAGATGATATCTCGCAATATATCTCAGGATAGCGGCCACCTGTGCAAGGCGACGATGCGTCACCATGGCGGCACAGTGGCGGGGAGCGGCCCACGCGCTGACGTCACTCATCTCTTCTCTATTAGTAAAATACAAGATATTTGACGAAAAACACTCTCTGATATAACGTGCCCTCATTTTGGTAAAGCTTACGTAACATTTAAATCATGGTGAATAAATAATTCTGTTGCTCAAATGTTTGTACATAAATAATAAAGAAACCTTTTTGGTTTGATGAACAATACTTTTTTAATTCAAAATTGGAATGGTAATTTCGCGCGGAATCGGACATAGAAACTGTATTAGGTACAAATTCTATGTTCTATACATCTAGCCATAGGTAGGTATACTTTTCAATCAAAAGTATTGTATCCGTGAAAATATTGATTCACTTGTTTCTTGACTTGTTTCTTGAATGATCTTTAGTTTTTATAATTTGTGTTGTTTTCCATTATTATTATGTAATATAAAAATAATAATAATACATTCAGACAGCCTTCACAGCTCGTTTGGTAATAGTTCTGCCTCCAGCCCTAGAGGGCGTGGGTTCGATCCCCACAGAGAACAATAAATATTTGTGTGCTGAACGTAGTTTTTTTTGTCTGGGTGTCATATTAATTATTAAGTACCTATGAATGTATTTACAAAAATGCATAAAAATATTATATCAGCTATTATAAAAGTATTATATCTGGTTCCCCTATTGCAAGCTCTGCATAGTTTGGGGCTAGTTATTGTTGTTTTGAATTGTTGAAGAACGATGTTAAGTTAGCTAGTTTTAATAGTTCTAAAATAGAAGGTACATCTCTGTAAATTTGATATTGCTGCAAATAAAAATTTTTTCATTTTCATTTGTACTATTTTTAATACAGACGTACGAAATAGAGCACCCAGACTGACAACAAAAACAAATTCTTGCCCTCGATGGGGCCAGTAGGAACCTATAGTTACTATCAACTGAACAGTGAGAGTTTTACTTCCCTAATATGAACGCTTGTGGTCTGGTAGGTAGCATCCTCAAATGGTTCTGTTTGCAATGTTGATACAGCCTTGCAAGAGTTCGTTCCGGTGGTAGACGTATTAAATGCTAGAATAATCTTCTGACGATTTCCGCGTCACCATCTCATAACAAAATAAAATCTCGCTAATACTTCGCAAAGGTTGTCTGGAAGAGATCGCTCTTAGCGATACGACCACCCAGTTTAAAGCTCGCTATAGTACGTTTATCACACTTGCCTGTCCGAGGTCCTAGTAATTAATGACAATTTTTTTTTAAAGCGATTATTATAACAGCAGTGGCGCCGCAAATGCCATATCTGTGGTTAGCAAAAAACGAGAAAAGATATAACTTTACTTTAGTTTTAAAATACATTATCCATTCGTGTTCATAAAGTTTTCAAAACGCACTTTGTCGATATTGAAGCTAGCTAAATAAATCACATTTATCATTGCCATATTTTAGGAATCTAGACCCTTGATTTATAAAATAGCAATTAATTTTGATACTTGCCAGCGGCTAAGTTCAAAGCTTAGCCGCTGGTCTATAGGCAACTCCTAAATATGCCCAGGACAAATCTTGACCCTACCTCTTCATAAGCAGACTTGCCGCAACCTTTATACATACGAATATTCTGTCCACAAATAAATGAGATGCCGTTCGTCCTAGGCACGCATTTCTCTGGCTTCCATACGCCCTGTCATAATTGAAATAGCAACTCAGATGGAGCCTCATGTAAGTTGTGATTGCCATTTGTTATTACTTTCCATTAAAACCATTGAAATAAAAAAGCTATATATCTGCACTGAAATATGCCTATTTAATTTTATTCAGTTATGATAAAAGATAACCGTAATTTATAGTCGTTTTAATAACAAAAAAACTATTGCATAATTTTTGGAACGTCTATTATGCGTGTTTTAAATAGCAATGCAGTAACATTTTTGCTATAGATTAAGTGATAGGGAATCTAAATGTAACTTTCACACGCTCACTGCTCAGTGCAATGCCACAGAGCTGGGTATTATAAAATTAAATGACTTTCATTTTCATGGTAACCGAGAGTTTTTATCTATCATTACTTTCGGATCAGAGATATTAGGACAAAAGACTTCATAAAAAATATTGGTGGACATTAGATAAGAAATGAAAAGGTATAAATCTACTCACTAGTTTCTAGAGTATTAATATTATTAAGTTATTATAAACTGTTGGTTTTCCAATAAAAAAATAAATAAATAAAATGATATAGTTAGTAGACATAAAAAACAGTGAAAATGTAAGCGCTCCCAGCCAAACAAAGCCCAAATTTTCGACAATATGGGACACCTAGTTTAGAGGTTATAAACTTGTTTAAGGCCTACGCACATCTAGGCGATGGCGATGGGGATCAGCTGAAACGCTGCCAAAATTATGACAGCGTTTTTGACAGGGTTTCAGCTGATCGTCATTGCCATAACTTAGATATGCGGAGGCATTTAGAAGTTAGAACTCAAGTATTTATCGCGATTACCTTTATTATTCAGTATCGTATGTAAGTTTCGATCTAAATGTTATATTCTGATTCTAATTCTAATTGAATTCGGTAAAGGAATACCCTTTACCGAATTCAAAAGGTGTTTCAATCAATAAAATGGTTGCTCTCGCTACGTTTTTCAGAAGAATATACCTATACCGTTGCACCGTTGAAACAGAATATCGTTTTTAGGGTTCCGTAGCCAAATGGCAAAAACGGAACCCTTATAGATTCGTAATGTCTGTCTGTCTGTCTGTCTGTCCGTCCGTATGTCACAGCCATTTTTCTCCGAAACCATAAAAGCTAGACTGATGAAACTTGGTGAGTAGATGTATTCTGTGAACCGCATTAAGATTTTTACACAAAAATAGAAGAAAAACTTTATATTTTGGGGGTCCCCATACTTGAAACTGAAACTCAAAAAAATTTTTTTCATCGAACCCATACGTGTGCGGTATCTATGGATAGGTCTTCAAAAATGATGTTGAGGTTTTTAATATCGTTTTTTTTTAAACTGAATATTTTGCGCGAGAGACGCTTCCAAAGTGGAAAAAAGTTGGTCCCCCCCCTCTAACTTCTAAAATAAGAGAATGGTAAAACTAAAAAAAATATATGTTGTACATAACTATGCAAACTTTCAACGATATTTGGTTTGAACGAGATCTAGTCAGTAGTTTTTTTTTATACGTCATAAATCGTAAACCGCTATTTACCTTTCGACGAACTACAAAAACCTTTATATTATGTTATTTGATGCTACGGAACCCTTCATGGGCGAGTCCGACTCGCACTTGGCTGCTTTTTTAATAACAAGAAATTTCTCTTTTTCTTTCAATTATCATAGAAAAAATACACATTTTCATAAAATAACCTAGAAGTAGGTACTTTTTCGTTAACGAAGAGAAGATTGTATCCTGACAAACAATAGAGCTTCGACGATAAGCCGTTGTCTAAAATAAATACTTGCCATGTTAGTATCTCTGAGAATTACGGTTGGAAATCTTATTTATTGATAGATATATTAAGTTTGTTTGGTATGTATCCTCCCTGAGCGATGGACCACGATGTGTCCTTGACAAAAACGCTTATATTAGTTCATTCTGAAAAATATTCTAAACTTTCGCCTCGCGTCAGAGTAATTTGTTTCTCGGTTGGAAAATGACATTATGCTAAGTAATTATATATCGTAATTTATAATTATGTATATTCATAGCCGTCTTGAAAAACAAAACACGTAAGGCACTTGGCCCAAAACACAAAATTTGATACAAAATTACAACCTACTTTGTGACCTAGAGCGCAATAATTATGTTGGCTCTTTTTGCGCAAACACCAATTCGGTGATAAATTGTTTTAACCGACTTCAAATAAAAAAGGAGGAGGTTCTCAATTCGGTGTATTTTTTAATGTTTGTTATCGTATAGCTGCGACATTTATAAATCGATTCGATAATTTCATGAAAATCAGTCCAACAGTCACTAGGCCTACCACAAGCTCTGACTGGCTCAGTTTCTGGCTCTGGTTTTGAGTCTGTGTGAGTGTATTATACTGAGTGTGACGTTTTGATGTAGGATTTATTTAGTCAACACTCACACAGAACCAGAACCAGAAAACTCAAAACCAGAGCCATGAGACAGAGCCAGACAGAGCTTGTGGTAAGCCTGCAGTTTGGCCATGAAGTCAGTTTCTTAAGTTTTGGTTCGTCCCGAACTGAAATCTCACGATCTCTTACATTTGTGCAAATCAATGTTTGGGTATGCCTCTGTCTATACTCCTTGCAGACTTGTTAGGTATATAGAAACGTAAATTGCATGTGTCAAGTTTCAGCTTAATCTTGTTTAAGATGTTAATTATAGACCATTCTTTGGCCACAATCTTACCTGATGGTAAAGCGACGATGTAGCCAACGATGGGGCAGAATGGTCTAGACCAGAGGCTCACACCCTTTTTTTTTCTCCTAAACCACTTAAAAAATTTTGCTGGTTCCGGTGGTTCCGGTGCCCTGCA
This sequence comes from Thera obeliscata, assembly GCA_947578465.1. NCBI lineage: Eukaryota > Metazoa > Arthropoda > Insecta > Lepidoptera > Geometridae > Thera > Thera obeliscata. Next base: position 7,297,703 of record OX387927.1, read on the forward strand.
GCTACATTTTTACGAAAAAGTTTTAACAAATAACAGACGCTAAGCTCCTTAAAATATATGATCTTCCTTCATTTACAGGTCAAGTCAAGTCAACCTTTTAGTTCTTCACAATCGAAACCAGATACATTTTCATAGATCCCCGCTTACGACTTGTGAACCCCCATATCTTGTCACGCCATCGTCGTAGACCCCCTTCGTGTCTACCAAACCATGTTGGGAATCAATGGTCTATAGACTCTAGCCGAATCAGTATATCGAATATATCAAGCGGCCATTGTTGAAGAGGCCCGTTGAATAGATTTTGGCTCCATCGTAGCATGGTTCAAAACACTTTTGACTAGCTATTTTTACAATATAAAAGTCTCCGTTATTCAAGTGTCAAGTGGCTCTGTGAAATCTCCATGCCTTTCATCACTGTCTGAGTGTACTTACATATAATTGGAAATGAATGGAAGCATGGACGCAGATGGGCCATCTGTCTGCTGGTTCCATCTACGAAAACCTACTTAGTAGTAAAAAAATCATGGGATATGTTTCGGATTCCGATCGATCCCAATGGATGAGGCCGTAGATTGCCTCATCCATTGGGATCGAACCAGGCCACATATCAGAGTTCTTTCATCTAGAGCAGCTTTTTCAATGGCATCTTGGGCGATTTCACATTATCATCATCATCAGCCTGAAGAAGTCGACTGCAGCTGCTGGACATACGTAGGTCTCCTCCTCATCCTCCTATACATTTCCAGGAAGAAGTATTCTGAGCTCTCTCCCTCCCCGTCTTCCAGCGATCATTTGGCATCGCATGTAATAAATTGTATGTATGTTTGATCAACCATAATTTCGTAGATCGATGAAGCTAATTGATCTACCAAGTCTACCACCACAGAAGAGCTTTTTTCTGGTAAGCTATGTAATAACTGAACATGACATGAGGTTATTGCCCTATGAAAGAATTTGTTCATACATTCAAAAACAGTTTTTATATTTTATTTAAAAATCACATTAGTTTTTGATGTTATTTTTAGTTGCACAGTAGCAGCGCATTCATAAATAATGCCGTTAGTTTTTTGAATGGATTGAACAAAAGTCTAAATTCAACAAACTTCAACTATAATGAAAAGAAGGTGAGTGGGGAAAGTGTTACAGCGATTCTGAAGCTATAAGTAGAAGGCAGCGCGCGCGCCGCGCAAAGTTCGAAGGCGCGTGTAGTGTCACGGACGCTCGATTCCACCTGAAATATACGTGATATGATAGTGTGTGTGACTTTGACCTGCCTGGATTCATGATCTGCTGACATCGGAAAAGGTATTATAGCAATTTTAAATGGAATATTTTTTGCAAGCATCAGTTTTTGTTTACTACTGTTGAATACTTGCTTAATCGTAAACCTAACTAATTGTTATTACAATTAGATGAAATGCAAGAAAAATTATAATATAAAAAAAAGGCATGGACCAAAATATTGGCTATAGAACGCATGCTCTTCTTGTGTTAGATACGAGTACATAAACTAGATAGGTAAATCGTTTTATATTTTATAAATAATCTTGGTAAAAGAAAAACTATTTAAGAAAGCACACAAAAGGCTCTGGATATTCTATCAAAGGGTTTTAATTTATGCTGTTTTCAGATTTACCAAAACGTTCTTACCATAATTATAAATTAAACATCAAAGTTAAATTAATTACCGATTTGATTATTTTCAGTAGCTGAAATTAAATTGGAATGCCTCTCAAACGGAATTACACTGACTTGCAAATAATCGGGCCACCCGACAAAACATAATATTTAAAGATTAGAGATTGTATTTTACCTTTGTCATTTGAAATAATTAAAAGCGTGGCCTAGATACAGAAAACAAAAACCACTACCAAGCTACGGCAGACCAGTATAATACCTAAGTTTAAGTTTGTAATCTCGACTTCGCTGAACTTGTTTATAAGTCTCTCTTTTTCTATCGGCTTCTGTCATTTTAAAAAAAGATTACCAGCGTCTAGACGAAACAAAGTCACGACCTATCAGTCTAATCTTATTGGCTATAGCCGGCTTCACATATTTTGAAGAAAATTACTGATGGCTGATATCTACCTCACCTATTATTATTCTACGGACAATTTTTGACGTGATAACGTCTTATAAATCGATGGAGCCGGCTGCACGCACGAAAAAACATGACTCATGCGTCGTTACGTCGTTTCGTCGTTCCATTTACCTGAGCCCGAACCCGGGTCGGGTAATGGGTAAGGGTAAATGAGGGTAAGGGTAAATGAGGCTAAGGGTAAATGAGGGTCCGGAGGGGGTCCGAGAGTTCGAGTCCGAGTCCGAGTCCGCGAGTCTACGAGTATTTTCTTATGACGTTATCACGTTCAACTATCGTCAGTAAACCGACTTTACAGACAACCGATTTTTTTAGGCAAACGAGTAGGTTCTTATTATCTACCTAATAACAGCAACCACACTATAGGGTATTTTTGCTCTACTGACCAAATTGAAGGTTACAATCACTCAAGTCATTTATTATTATTATTACAGTTATGATAACAAGAAATGGCATGAGGATTTATTGTATCGTGTAGAAAACACTAATACCATGGACCAAATTTGTCCATGCTAATACTGATACTGAATCTATTACACGGGCATTTATCGCGTAAACCACCTTATTATAATTTTTGTATTCATGTTTGGTTGTAAGAAAGATAAAGATTTATCTTCTTTTGCTTTCATCTCTGGTAGAATTAATAGATATGATTCAAAATAATTCCAGATCTACCAGAAACACTAAATTATTAAGCAAAGTAGATACGTTGCACGTGAATGTACGGTCAGCTGTATACAATACGCCACTTTCATGGTATAGTGTCGCAGCATTGCAATAAATATTTACATGACAAAAACTCAATTATCAATTGACAATCATCAATCAATCAATCAATTGACAGGTACACTTTTGTTTTTTATCCTTTGGGTGTTTTCCCGATAAAATTAATAGCTGCATGCGATATATACTTTGAGAATGTATAGGTACAATTCGTATACATTGTCACAATAAACTTGAAGTTTATGAATTATATACATTATTGTATAGCCTTGTACCTTGATTCCAAATAAATATAGGTTTATTTTATATATTTTTTTCATATTCGATATTAGACGCGAAGTTATGCGATAAGAAACAAAACGTACGAATGAATTGAGAAGATCCTCTTTTTTTATTTGAAGGCGGTTAAATAGACAAACAAATTAAAAAAAATCATAGATAGCCCAAGATGTAATCCAGGCACGGTAGTTATTTTCACAGATATCTTGACACCAACAAAATTTAATTCAAACGCAGCGGGTAACTTCTGAGTAACTGTACAATTTGATGGAACTGGTGCGTACATAGATCACAGAATAAATAGTAGTAGGTACACTCAGAAAAAAATATTGTTAGTTCCAACAATAAAACTTTAACAGGGGAGAGCCCACCATGGTGTATAGTCCGTGCGTCAATGTTTTTATTGTCATGGATCAAGTTGTCAGTACAACAATGTTTCTATTGTCAAGAATTAATTGTCATTGCAACAATGTTTCTATTTAATCAATAAGGCGTGTTTTGATACTACAACAATGTATCTTTTGTCAGCGGAACTAATTTCGAAAACGTAGGACTAAAAATGTACAACTAGTAGGTCAAAAGACCCCAAGTGTGAGGGGTAAAAAAAGAAGATTTGATAAGACCGAAGTTGATCCGATGCATTCATCGGATCAACTCCAGTCATATCAAATCTTCAACGTATTCATTAATCCGTTGAATTCAATTTCATAAAACCACTTCTACTATATAAGGAAACGCCGTGCGTTTTCGTCAGCGCGTTCTAGGATCGTTACAATTTTAGTCACGCCATCTAGTTCTAAATTTAGTAAGCAGCTTTTTTGTTAGTTTACTTTACTAACAATGTTCACATTCACACACTTGCAACGTTCCATTGTCACCTCAGCGACATATTTATTGTATGACAAAAGGTAGTTGAATACTACGACTATAGTTATTTTGCTAGGTTGTTTTACAATGTTCACATTGATACACTAGCAACGTTCTATTGTCACCACAACGACTTACGTACTTATCTTTTGTTAGATTTATTAAAAATGTTCGCATTGACTCACATGCCAGTTCCATTTTCACCTCAGCACCATACTTATTGTATGACAAAAAGTACTCAAATGCCACAACTATAGTTACTTTGCTACGTTTTTTAACAATTTTCACATTGACACGCTAGCAACGTTCCATTTTCACTACAGCAACGTATCTATTGCATGTCAAATGGTAGTTAAATGCTACGACTATAGTTACTTTGTTAGATTTATTAACAATGTTCACATTGACACTCCTAAAACGTTTTATTGTTACATAATCAATTTTTTTATTAACTTTGATGTAAGGACAAAGCTAAATTGTTCGTTGCACATTAAACGAAGGAAAATAAGCGGACAATAAAAACGTTGCTGAACTCAACAAAGCTCTTTCTGCTAAAGTAACAGAGTATTTAGTTGCTCCGACAGGAAATTTCTGACAATGCATTTATTGTGACTTTGTTGACCCATTTTTTTCTGTGTGTACTATGTACCTAGACGCATTAAAATTGTGGCAGTCAAAAGAAAAAGTAAACAGTAAGACCGAACTCAGAAGCGATCGTAGTCGGGCTTGCTTTGATCAGTCTTGGAAAATAGACTAATACAATTAGTAGAAAAAGTACAAAAAAAATAAACATTCAATTTCCAAAGTTCGATTCAATGTATAAATATTTCTACTTGTGATGTTTTTAGAGAATATTTGGGAAAATGCCCTAAAAATGGTGGGAAAAAATCAGCAACCAAAACTTCGTAATAGATTACCAAATGCTTTTAAAACTATGTCCAGTAAAATGTTACTTACTCGTATAACCCGAAAAATCGATTTGAAAAAGTCAAGAAAATGAAAATACAACTTCCAAAATGTAGTATTCCTTCTACTACATAATATTTCCCTTTATAAGTCCCAAGTCAGAATAAATAGCTTTATCTCAGATGTTCTCTCAAGATTTTCAGTTTTGGACTGTTTCAGTATGAATCAGGTGTAGGAAAATTGGAATCCTCGCACAGACGTTGTCACTCACAAACTTTCACCATTATAACATTACTGGCATCTACCCGCGGTTCTACTCGCGTGTTAATTATTGAGATAAGTACCTACGGTCTATTTTATTTTACTATCCTAGGAATACTTAGAGAAATTATATTTCTAAGTACGAATATAAACGCGAAAGTTAATGTCTCTTTGTGGCTCAATCTGTGGAAGCAGTTGTACAAATAATGCAAATCTGTTAATGGCTTACTGTTTTGTAATTATGTTATTATCGTTGTTTAACTATAAGAGCTGTGATGTTTATTTAGTTAAGATAAATAAATAAACTTAGGGCATAGATCTTAACGTACGTGAGATGGGACAAAAAAGCCACCCAACCTCGACAAAAGCACCCCGTTCAGGGGTAAGTTAAGTATATTACCCTGTTCTTATAAGCTTGGTCACATGGAACTGACACGTAGACTGACCGAACTTTTTAAGATGTTTCAAAGTGATCGTCGCGATCAAAGTGAATTCAATTTGACTTTGATTGATGTCAGTAAGAGTAATCATTCCGGTATAATAATACCCACGTGGGAAGTAGGAAGGTATCCCCAACGAAAAAAAAAAAAGATTTGGCCTACTGATATAAAATTCCACGGCTACCACGCTCTGCAACCCGGTCAAAACAGTCAAAATAGGAAATATTTTGTACCTGAAAGATCGTTACTCTGATCTTTCAGGCACAAAATATTTCCGTCTATCCTTTTTTTTCGCAAATGTCAAAAATAAAGACTATTTTTACCGGATATTGTGAGCGTGGTAGCCGTGGAATTTTATATTGCTGTTGTTTGTATATAATTCCTATGAAACAATTATTTTGATTAATTTCATGCAGATACCTTTTTTGCTGCTAGGGACAAACAACGTTATTACACACGGGGCACATAACGATAATAGATACAAAAGGTCATACTCGTAGCTTCTTATATACTGACTAATTTAGATGCGAGAGTACTCGGTAATAAGTTAATAACTATTATACCAATGAAATGAACTAATACATGTTATTTATTTTTTCTGATTTTACTCAGTAACCTCAGAGTAAAGTTTTTCTCTTTCATCATCATCATCATCTCAGCCCAGTACCATCACCTACTGCTGGGTCGCCTCCTTCATTTTCTTCCAGCCTCCTCTGTCCTATGCGTCTCTTGTCGAGTTGTTTCCTCGACACATCGGCCTTTCAGAAGCTTTTTCTCCATAGGCATACAGGTGAAATATCCATAAAAGATGGTTCTAATTCGCTGCATGGATTTTTTTCCTGCAATTTTGGAAGTATATTATCTTTTATATGTGTAAAATAAAAGACCTACTCAGTGCCAACTTCTAGTAGTCATTCCTTGCTCTCTTGGCAATGAACTTAACGGCTGTAATTAAAAACACTTCGTAACTTTTTTAATAAGCACACTTAACGTTTTACAAGTTGTAGCGAGAGAGCCGATTGCAAAAGCGTATGCGTTATTAGGTATCAAAATAAATTCCATGGCCGTACAGAAAATAAATGTCAAAATCATAAACTGCGTAAATTTTGTACTATAAAAACCATAATAAAAATTTTAAATAGAAGAATCTGTGAAAATAATCGTCTGCCAAGGATTAAAAAAGAATACTACAATATTATTTCAATATCAAACAAATGATGCAACTCCAAAAAAAACATACAAAATTGGCAGAACATTTTCTGTTTGTTTTCTCTGAGTCTTGTAAAATAGAAGTTCTTTTAATATAGGTTCTCTTGCTATATGAGAATAATATTCCGTGTGAATAAAATGTCGCGGAAATATGTTTCAACGTGTCATCATAAAACTTAGCTTGTCATGGAGGAGTGTTGTATATACTGCAGGTTTACATCTATCGTGTAACTTTTTAATTACTTATCTCAAACTTCCTGATACACCTATTTCAAGACGAGAAGGTTTTGTATGGAGCGTTCCTACACCGGCAACTTCTGAATGGCTGGTCTGATTGGGATGAGAGTTTCACTGGTGTGTAAGAAAATAAGCACACGAGTTTCCTTTTAAATTTAAGGAGAACTTTTGCACTTTTTGTGCAAAAGTTGTCTAAAGCGTATTCTATAAAACTTGCGTAGTAATGCGTTACCCTTATTTAAATGAGACGTAATCCATACTTTACGCACTTACCTTTTCTCCTTGGCTTTCTTTAGGCATGTGATATTTCAAAGGTATAATGCGACTTGCGTCAGAAAAATAGTTGCGGTCTAAGCTTGGAAAAATAAAACACTAAGTAATCAAAACTTATGGTAAGGTGTAATTTCAGGCTTTTCTATGTTAGTGTAGCACACGTAAATATCGTCATATTTCTATGACTTTTTTAAGGGTTAGGCGTAATTGTGGAGCAGCCGTTTTATATCTTTAAAAAAAAAATACTTTAACGTGTCTTACAAATTGTACAAAGTTGAAGGCAGCGTATGCAAAAAGCACTTGAATAGGCAAACATCAGAATGAAGCTGGGAAATGGCACGCCAGCATAATAACAAACAGCAGATGGTAAACGCAGGCGAAGGGCACGTCGCAAGTTTGCAACCGAACTTCAATGCCGAGCCGACCGCAACGCAGCAACTCTTGTCTCTGACGGTCGGTACTTGGGGTACCCTTGGAACCGCGACACTATGACATACACTTCTTGATACTTTGCCTGTTTAAACAACTCTAAAGCTACCTATAAAGCCTTGCACACATCTAAGGCGATCGGCTGCGATCTGCGATGGCAATGGCAACTAGTTTTAGCATACAAAGTTAAAGTCAAAGATGTCTTTATTCCACGCGACCAAGCCTAGAAGAACAGGCAACTAACTACAGCTTGGTTCCTACCGTTTCTTTGAATGATGCTTTTACAAATAAAAACTAATAATAAGAGCAGTGAAGTTATACGGTTTTGCATACACATAAATACTGCCGCAAACTAACAATGCAATATTTGACAGCGATACACTGATCGCCATTGCAGACGATTTAGAACAATATCATAAAAATGCATGAAACCATTTTTATTAGGGACTCCCCAACCCTTTTGTAAAGATCGACGGAAGTTGGGGCATGGAGAATGACTCGTTCTACCTGCTAAAAATGTAAGGCATCTGAATTTTCAGGTGTTTATTACATTAATGGTTATCCCACTACAGCCTTGCGCATGTCTAGGCGATGGCGATGGCGACGGCGATACGTGAAACGCTGTCAAATGTGACAGCGATATTTGACAGCGTTTCAGCTGATCGCCATCGCCGTCGCCTAGATGTGCGCAGGCCTTACTTATATACTACATTATTAGTGAAAGCCGCTTAAAAATTGGTCTAGTGATTGAGGAATAACTGGTAATAATTTCATACACATAAAAAAAGAACATCCGCCAAAGTGTCAAATCATCTTGATCTAAAAAACCGTGATTGTGGTTAGAAATAAGCGTTTCAAAAACTGTTACACCTATGGTGTTTCAAATCGTAATCGTGGAGCATATCAACCTAATTATACACAAAAATTATTTCCAGTGTCAAATTACCATATTAAAAACTTGATCAAAATAAAAAAAAACAAATCATTTTCGTAAGTTGATAATATACTTACTTACATAAGACAATGTCGCGTTAATTAGAAAGCCCTACGCGGCTACTCAATGTGTTTTTTTTTTAAATTTTCAACGTCAATAATTTGGTAGGTGGAAAACTTTTTATTAGCAAACATGATACATTTTGCAATCTTTGTCGCACAAAAACTCATATTTATTTATTGAATTTACGTACTTATATCGACATTATTATCGAAACAAATCTCATAAGTTATGTTTTTGTATTTGCCGGAACTTCAAAATGCAAACATTACAAAATGTAGGTTAGGTATCTTGGTTTTGAAATTCGCTAAAGATATTTTTGCGAACGCACTACGGTAGTTACCAAATAAGAGCCTACACTTTATGGAAAGATATAGACAATCGTGAGACGCAAATTACATTTCATCATCATCAACCTAAATAAGTCCACTGATGCTCATTACGCCAACAAAAGTTTCGGAAAAGGAAGATATCATTTATGAACAGAAGTTTAGGGAAATAGGACCGATGTACCTACCTACATAATATGAAAAGTAGCATATAATAATAATAATAAATATTCTGGACAATTCACACAACACTACCCAGACCCAAACTAAGCAGAGCTTGTAATATGGGAAGTATATGTTATAATATATATGTTCGAAACCATTTCATTCATTCTCATTCTGTAAACAGGCATTTACATTAAATGTACTTAGATGGTAATGACTATTCCCTCATATTATTTACAAAACGCTGTAATGCCTAGGACAGAGTTTTATATGGAATAAACTTGCCCAGCACCAAAGAGTTATTATGTGCATGCAGGTCGCCCTGCGAGGAAGTTAGGACGATATGCGTTTTCTTTTTGGGATAATCCTCAGGAAAAACAAGGTCAAAACAAGCGGAGCTGACGCCACGAGATTCCTTACGACGTTTACCATCACCGTTTGAGAGACTAGCATTGTGTACACTTTTTCTTATTTGCGTACCAATGTGTAGTTTATATGGTCTAAGGCCACTAAAAATTGTCGTAAAACACTAAACATTACCTAGGCACGCTTCTTTCGTGTATAGAGCAATTGCTAAACCCTAGGCTGTGGTACGGCAGTGGCCTCCTTGTATTGCTTGAATAAATTTTACGACTAACGTTTCTGGCACACGCATGTTGTAAATAATCGGAAATCGCAAACTTCACGTGCACAAAACGTCGACACAATACTTAGTACAGAAATAATAACCGTTTACCGAGTAGGTATTTTGTTCGAGATTACAATTTTAACTTACACAGAAATAAATAACAGTATAAAAATGCTACCGCTGCTTGATCATTTCTCTTCAAAATGCGTGGTAAGTACATCGTACCCACATTTTTTTCTAATAAGTAACGTCTGAAATAAGGTAAACAAAGTAATTTTTGGTTTTGAATTCGCTTTCCTATTTTCTTTGTCATAAATCGTGTCTGATGCCTCGTTCGTGGAAATGTATAGTTTCGGACGCTAATATTAGCCCTGTGAGTGATTATCTGAGAGCGCTGCACGTTATAGTGGTTATGTTTATTATGAGAACCATAAACCTGATCGAATTTCAGACATATTACTTATAACTAGGCATGCTCTAAATCCTTTTATGAATAAATGAATTACTATTTTTTGACAATGAAGTAGGCTTACTAATGTAATGTTCTACATAGTTAGACATAGAGTACCTTCCCATTTACGCGAACCGTCTCGATCTTCATGTTAAAATTGATGCTCGTCATGGAGATCGTAAGTATCATTGTCACTTTCTACTTTCGTAAATGTAAGTGTGCAGCTACCTGCCGCATTGTTTCTCATACATTAAATAAGAAAAATCAATACGAATTAACAATTATTTTCAAGAAAGCTGTGATCAATGTTTTTATCGTCTGCAAGACAGGTAGCGTCGAAACTGTTAGTCGGCTTTCCAATTCGTAATATGTTTTCGCAGATTTGCTCACACGGGCAAAAACCTATACATGCTATTTCTAACCACACAATATTATTTTATGTTTTAATTTTCTTTACACAAACTTTAAACATGAATAATAAAATAATATTTTGGATTCCACACAACACTATTTAGCCTCAAAATAATTCGAGCAACTGCGATGGGAACCAAATAGCGCTTACATTATGCATAATAGCTTAAGCTAGCTTCAGTTGTTTTTAATAGTTAGTCTAAATGTTTGCATACCGAGCAGAAATGTTTGGATAATTGTAATATTATTTATACTTTTGTGTCGTTCAACAACGGTTTCCATATTATGAGTTTATTATCGTTGGAAAGCAGATTGGTCTGATAAATGTCAACCAGCTGCCATAAAGTTGTAATTGTAGGTTTAGTTGTACATTACTATTACACTTGCCTACTACTAAAAGTCCAAATGGTTTTCCATTTTCCAGCTTTCTAAAGTGCATGAATAATGCATTGTTAGTACACATTTGATAAAACCACAAATTGATGCTAACGGACCTATTGTGATCGATATACAAAATGACAGCCAGTTTGCATAAATTTGTCCAAATGGGTTACTTAGCATCGCAGTATTAATAAACTGTGGTAACAAATAAAAAATAATATCGTCGATATCCGATGTATCGTAAAAAAGACTCATAATTGAATCAAAGTCAAATACGTTTTTATTCAATGGTATAACAAGGATCACTTTGAAACGTCTTAAAACTAGGTAAGTCTGCATGGTGCCAGTTCTACGCGACCTAGCCTAGAAAAATAGTAATCGTAGGTATATATATTTTCTCTAAGCGGTACTCTGCAAAGCTTTTTTTATACAACTATATCTGATGGAAAAGCATAATTATGGCTTCTAATGTTAAGTGGTAACCACCGCCTATAACAAAACTTTGCCTCGTAGGTTACGCACGTCAGAAACGTGCTCTACAATGCACTGTCCTGCGTCCATCAACTTGAGGCATACATAATATTCAGTAACGTGCCAGTAATTTCACCCTTCAAACTGAAACACAGCAATGCTGCTTCACGGCAGAAATAGGCATGGTGGTACCTCCCCGGACTATCCCTCCACTCAAAGCCTAAAACGCCAGAAATCAATCAATAAGACGGACACCGTTTATAGGAATACTTAATTCCTTATATAGTACGTTCTAGCACATGCAAATTAAGCCTTTGAGAACATGACCGGTAATAGGTGTATAATAACATCCTTAAAATTAAAATAACTAAACGAACTGATTAAAACGAAGATACCTATGTAAGCGGATTACATCGTTAGCTACCAAATAAATAATTATGAAGAAATCGCACACGAACTCTTAAAATATACTCATACGTAAGTCGAGGTCTCAATACTAGGCCATACCTGAAACTCAGTTTATTATTTGCTGTTAATGAGTCACGACGATGATATAGAAATCGGTTAAATCATCATCACTAGCTTGAAGAACCTAGTGCCACTGTAAACATATTGGCCTCCCCTACACATTTCCAGGAATGATTCTAAGCCCTTGCTATCAACCGACTTCCCGCGATCTTAACAATATTGTCGGTCCATTTGGTGGGAAACGGTCTCGATCTGTCATCTCGTTTCGTCTTCCGGTTCGTGGTCTCCATTCGAGAACCTTTATTCCCCAGCGGTTGTTGGTTCTTTGATTGGTTAAATAATAAGCAATTAACCGATTCTTTTCATTTTCTGGAAATTTCGACCAGCCTTTACTGAAAATAAGAGTATTTCTTATATTACTTTAGGATTATTTAAGAATGTTTACTTAACTCAGATGTTGACTTACCTTTTCCTGTAGGTGACTGCCTTACCTCCTGAACATGCTTAATATTATTGTGGTGATGTACCACGTTCATTACTCTGAGACGTAGTAAATCTCACGTCATGCCGTAATTACAACACGAACAGAATTGTTATTTATCTTACAAACAACAGACGAGAACACCTCTTGAAAAATGAAAGTGATTCCAGTTTAGTTATTCTGTTATATTTTTCGTTATCTGCAAATTCATGGTGATTTTTTTTACATTTTGTTTTCTAGTCTTGGTGGTCCGAGAATCAATTTAAGCTCACCTTATTACACATGCAAGTTTTCTCATCACGACAAGTTATGTGCGATAAAATGATGTCCGCGCCCCGTCCACGGTATTATCCCGTCACGTATACTCAGCTCAGCTTGTGATTCATGCTCCATGAATGTATTGTATAAAAAACATCTGAATTGTATAAAAGAAACATGTGCTGAGTCCAGTCAATGGTTGGAATTGGATAAGACTTGGACTGCACAGGACGTATTCAATTAATAAAATAATAGAAATCATAAAAAAATGCTCTACAATTATTATTAGAAATCTTGTAGGTAGAATCTCAGTGGAATTGCCCAGGGCCTAGAAATCGGCCTAGCAAGGTTTCAGCTTTCAGCTTCATGTGTTTCGAGTCAGTGAATAAAAACACCTAGAAAAATATAATTAAGGCACATCATTGAAAACAACGTGTTTCATGTTTTAATTGCACCGTAATCCATACAAATTTATTAATTCATTTCATGTTGATAGTTGCGGTTTTCCAACTAAAGCTAGTTCATTTTGTTACTCATAATTTATCAATAGATATCATATTGTTTGTACATTGGCTTTTCATTAACATCAGGTGGGCCATCTGCTTGTTTTATGCAAGTGTGGTCAGATGTCACTTTTTACACTAAACAGCAGTGAAACCCGGCGTTGCCAGGGTAGAGTCTTTAAATTAAATTTGATTATTCTATGTAGATTTAGTTGTAGCTATAATCCATGAAGAGATTTCGGCCTATATAATATTATGTACGTAAAAGTAGGTAAGTTTTCTGTTTGGAACATTTATGTGCACAATGAGTGCTCTCAAACGTATATAGGTACACACACTTGCTTTATATAATAATTATGAATAGATTGATTGATTGATTAATGTTTGATAGCAGTAATTGCACAACATACAGTGGTTGTAACCTTGTCTCGAGATCACAATCTGCAGGCTCCGTAGTTCTTCTTCTTCTTAATTAATGGCATTTTATCCATTATGGATCAAATTTGCCAGAGTCGAGTGAGTGAAGAAAATAGTTATAATCAAGTCAAGTCAGTCAATAGACAAGTACTAATTGGTTTTGAAAACAAATGGTGGCCGTTTTTTTTTCAAAACCATCAGAAAAATTTTACTATCAAATCAAAATATCACATAAATCCACTTTCATTTCAACTGCTAACACTTTGTGCTAAGACCTAAAGTAATGTTGGTTAAAATACCACCAAAATTAAACAACAAAACTCAAAATAACACCAGAAAAACAATATAAAAAAGCTATATCCCAAAATGACAGAAAACAAATCGGCGAATAAATCTGTTGCCATCTTTAATTGTTGACATGAAAGTGACAGTGACAAGATACTTTTAGCAAGACGATAAAATGTCAACATTTTGATTTTTGGAGCATAGTACGAGTACTTAGCACGAACAGTATCGCAACTTAGCTTCTTAATTATACTTCAAAGTTTTGCCTTTATGTAGGTCTAGGTACCATTGTATTTTTACCACAAACCGCTACTTCTTGCCTCTTGCCTCCGCAAACGATGGACTGATTACGGTACGGTATTTTGGTGATCTTCAGAAGTCGGTGTAAAGAGTAGGCTCAAAACTGTTCTTCTTGGAAATATGGTGAAGGTTGAGGTCCTGCATACCCATTTTTTATTGATTCTATAGTTTTAACTACACTTAACTGGAAATCACAAAAAAATATAATCTTTTTACTTTCACTTATTGACATAAATGGCAGATGGTTCACAATTTTTATTTATCTCCATAATTATTAAGTTTCTTTTGTAAGGTTTCCTTGTGTTCCCATTCGTTGACCTTTAAAAAGCCCTGCTTTCTTTTCTCGTAAGGCTGAGACTGTATTTAAGTCCTTCACAAAACCTTCAAGAATATTCAATTAAAAACTACGGAGCCTCATTCGTTTTAACCATTCATCCATTGTGATTCCGCCCTTAAGGGGCATGCAAAATTAGGATTCACAAATTAAAATTAAAATATTAACAATTATTAAATACTAAAACAGAAAGGAACACACACAGTTAAAATATACAACAAATCAATGGTATAATATTAATAAATTGATTAAGTAATAAATGTAATGTCTGTCAGTAAGTCGTCCGTCATAAATTCATTTATTGTGTAGTAACATTTGTCAGCCAACATTGCTCTCAGCTTCCTCTGAAACGAACAAGTCGGATGTTCTCTTAGAGATAGCGGTAATTTGTTAAAGACAGATGAAGCCATGCAAAAGATTTGATATCCTGATTTGATCGAAAATGTTCCCGGTGGTTTAGAAAAAAACAACCACCTTTTTTTTAAAGCCAATGACAGCTGACTTGTTTATTGACTGACTTGACTAAAAACTATTTTATTTGTGTAAAGCACAGATAAGATAATACTATACTAGTATGTAAAGGAACACTATTGCCATTGGCAAAATTGTCAGATGCCATTAATTAAGAAGAAGACTTATCGGTCTACTGAGGCAAAGCCTTGAGCACATTTAAGCGATGTGCGATGGCGATCAGTGAAACGCTGTCAAATATGACAGCGATATTTGGTAGCGTTTCACTGATCTCCATCGCCTAGACCTAGATGTACGCAGGCCTTAGGTGACTGCTATAGGACCATTATGAATAGACCCTTAAGTACATAACCAACCCACAGATAAGAATACCTACGAGTACATTGACTTTTACTTCCTCGAGTACTAAGGTAGGTACCGGCGTAATAAGAATGAAACTAGTTGTGAGCTTGACCTCGACTTTGAGTCGGTAAGATTGCGTCGAGATCGCAACGCAGGCAACTGCGGACACTTTCACCGGGAGCATAGTACGAGTACTTAGCACGAACAGTATCGCAACTTAGCTTCTTAATTATACTTCAAAGTTTTGCCTTTATGTAGGTCTAGGTACCATTGTATTTTTACCACAAACCGCTACTTCTTGCCTCTTGCCTCCGCAAACGATGGACTGATTACGGTACGGTATTTTGGTGATCTTCAGAAGTCGGTGTAAAGAGTAGGCTCAAAACTGTTCTTCTTGGAAATATGGTGAAGGTTGAGGTCCTGCATACCCATTTTTTATTGATTCTATAGTTTTAACTACACTTAACTGGAAATCACAAAAAAAAATATAATCTCCCAGAAATATTTTTAACTTTTGGGGACACTGTAAAAATCTTTGTGATTTCCCTAAGTATACCTACCTATCGGTAATAATTGGTTATTATTAAAAGGTACATAATATCTACTTTACTAACCTATGTATAATTGGTATTGTACAAATGACAAAGGAACTACGCTCTTTCGTTCTTTGAATGTCTTAATACTGGTCTTTTTTACAATGCCTTCTTATTTGTATTCCAAATGAAGCTATTTAAAAGCTTCAGTAACAACCTTTTGAAAGTTCTCGTGCATTGTTTATCATGATTTCTAGTGTCAACTAGGCGAAAGAAAGATAAACGTCAAATCGAAATCAAAACGCATTTGTGTGAGTTCTGTGTCAGTAGGTACGAAGATGCGCTACTGTTTACACTTTCTCCGGTACTTCGGTGCTGGAGACAGCAGCGTGAAGCAAGTGACACTGACAACTGATGACGGCCTCGGGCGGTACATAGCCTACATCATACTCATCCTACCGGCCGGTGCTCAAGCCGGCATTCTCACTTTTGTTGACCTCAAAACTTTTACGCACTGATTTCAAAAGTTAGGTACGCCTTAAAGCTACGTTAGATGACATGCGTTGAACGCGCGTCACAAATCGCGCGCATTTTACTCTACGCTGCGTTTAGTCATCTTACAAAGACTTCAAAGAGCTTTAAATTTGAGTAAAGCTTTGAGATCATAGGTTTTCCGTACTGTTTTTCAGTTGAGCGTCTCAATAAGCTCTCGACCGTTTTTAACCCCCACGTCCCAGATACGTCAAACTTATAATACCCAGACAGTCTGGGTGTTATTAGTTTGACGGTTCGATGATTCCAAACGGATGAACTGATGCTGATTTTGTTCTATTTTTGTTAGAAATGATTTAAAAGGAAGTTTCATGAAAATCGGTCCAAAATGGCTGCCACCATAAAGTTTTGGCAAATTACGAGTACATTTTTTTTTACAACTCGTCACTATGGGTATCAAATGAAACGGCTTGACAGTAAGATCATCAGGTCTTCAGGGGTTTTAAAGTTTCTTAAAATCAACTTGTTAGATCTGTGATAATTTTGGAAGCCCACAGAGGAGATTTAAAAAAACTGAATCTTTGGTAATGAACGCTCAACGCCCATTGTACGCCGGTCATCTGAACGAAGCTTTAATATAAATTATAGCGGTTCGTACATTCATTATATTGCTATGAAAAGTATTTACACATAGTTACAACGGTAGATTAGTTAGCACACTTGCTGCCTTTATTCAATTCAAGGAAAAGATTAAGTACTTATAGTTAAATAATATTTTGCTTTAATTTACAAAAACATTCTAAGCCTTCGATCATTAGTTATAGAGTTAAAAGGCAGACAAAAGACATAATATACACTAATGCTTCAAACTGAAAGTAACCCCTCTTTTCGTTAGAGGGTTAATATATATGCAATATGGGTTAATATACATGGTCTAGAAGGAGGTAGGAAGCATTGGTGTGTGGTTGTTTTTACGTTTTACGATGTTTGTTTTTATAATTATTTAGCATATATGCATGATCATGCACTGCGTAGTTAGTAATAAACTACGCAACCAGGAGTTTTAGTCTATGAAGGTATCATAGACTAAAACTCCGGTTGCGTAGTTTATTACCTCTTTAAGTACCTATAATATGTGTCGCTATTAAGAAAGCTAGGCTTTATCACTTTTCTTCTACGTCTTGACTGATGGCTGCGAGCTTTCTCAAGCTAAATTACATTCTCTCCTATTTATTCTCATTACTAAGGTTATAACACTCATCGCAAATTAAGCCCTTAACTGCCTCAAGTTACGTTGCACTGGAGTCTTGGGTTAGGTACCTATATTATAGGGGATTTTCATTTTTTAATCATGAAAAGCCATGGGTTTCCTCTCGATGTTTTTCTTCACCGCACTAGCATTATGTTACATAAATTTTCTTAACTTTAACATCTATAGTTACACGGGCTAGAGTTGAACCCGCGGCCTTAGAATCCGAAGGCTAGTATTAGCAGGATAAAGAAGGATAGATATATTATTAAATTGGAATACGATGTGCAGCATTTGCAAAACACTTGCAAAATCATATGCGTGCATCGTGTGGTATTGCATTCTGTTCTTCACCTTGTAAGTCATGCTCGGTAGCTATTGGAAAATCGTCCATGAAATTATATAGGTGTTAAGTTTGGTATCGTGATTAGCATCATTATTCATTATTCAGTGGTAGTTGAGCAGTTTGTAAAGAGCTCTTCTACCACTGAATAGCTTGCTCGGGGAAGTACCATGCTTATTTCTGCATTGCTGGAGCATTGCTGTGTTTTGGTTTGAAGGGTGTGGGTGCCGGTGCAATTACTGGCACGTGAGGCTGAACATCTGTATCCCTCAAGTTGATGAACGCAGGAAAGTACATCGTAATGTATCGCTTTTGATTGTAATCAAAAGCGCATTGCAATTGAAACCATCTTTGACAATGAACGATTGCAATAAGGGTGTAATGTTTCAGATATGCTTGTTCAATCAGCTAGTTCTATATAAAAAAAAAAAGCTAGGTCAAGGGTTGTATTTTAAATCTTATAGTTTTTCGTTTGTAAGATTCAACTAATTTCATCCCGCCGTTATGCAGCTGGCTGTTGTGTTTCACGTTCGATCACTTCATGACTGAGTGAACTTACTAGTGGACTGGAATCTATCCGATTTTGATTTTCTGTACAATATCACAGTAAAAATTAAGAAAAAATTCATCATGAAATTGTAGTTTTAGTTAAAAACGGGACGAGCTGGACGCCTTTGAGAGGGACTGGCAACTGGTGGTACAAGATCGTGGAGAGTGCGGGATTAGGGGGAGAGGCCTAACAAAAAAGGATGATTCGGGTTAATTGAGTTGGGGGAATAAGATCTGCACTGACGTCCTGCGATGTATTGTGTTGATTCGGGTTAATAGGAATAGAAGTTGAAAGCTTAGATCCAAAGGATTATTTAGTTTCAGAGAATGTTTTATTTTGAATAGTTATTAAACATGTTGATAATATTTTTTTTGTTTGTTTTCAGGACTTCAGTAAATATGTCGGAATCATACTTCCTGGTGAAAAAGTTACTGTCGAAGTCAATAAACGAAGACATGCTGCGAATCACCAACTCAGAACCGAGGAAAAACAGAGATTATGAGTGAGTAAATCACATATAAACAGCGAACATAATAGAAGACATAAATAGGTATTCTAGACAATCCACTCAACACTATTTAGCCCCAAACTTAACAGAGCTTGTACTATGGGAACCAGATAGCTGATTATACTACCTATATAATTTTTTTTTGTAAATACATACTTAGAATAGAATATAACTCCCAGACAGAGAACAAACATCTGCGTTCACCACACAAATATTTGTTCTCGGCAGGGATCGAACCCACGACCTACAGCGCAATATCTATATACTTATAAAAGAAAGTTGTGTTAGCAGTAGCTATTTATAACAAAGAGGTAGCTTAGACTGCCATGTGCAAGTCATGACTGTTTTAGTGTTTAGAGTTAGGGAACTATTAATGACCAAATCTTATTATAGGTACTCTTGACGAAGCACTCGCTGATGATTTAAACACTCCATAAATGTTTCGATGCTATTTTTTGTAATAGTTTGTTTTTATTATCATATTATTGTATTTTTTTTTTGACATTTCCAAGTGTATATTACTGGAATAAAAAAAAATATAAAAAAAAAAGAATCAGGAGACGGACATAGAATACTTTTTATCCCGTAGGTATAATAGTTATAACGGGAACGGAGCGAGCGAAGACGCGTGCACGCGTGCAGTATCTTCTGGGAAAATAATGCTGCACACTAATTGCATGTCCCCGATAAGCTTGTTAGTTGTTAGCGTGGTGATTAATGGCATCTTTTTTACAATATTTTCATTTCCTTTGTTCGCAGACTAAAAATATTTATGTCCTATCTTCTAGATAATTTTGAAACACTAGAAAATATGCCTAGACTTAAGCAGAATACATTGTAGATGGTACCTATTAGATTTAAACATATTTTCGACTTGTACTTCAAGCAGTAAATATACTTTGACTGATGTTCTATATTATGCAATTCAATCACTACTATGTAAACTCGATTTCCTGTCCTTGTGGGCAGTTAAATTGACCATTAATTTAGTTATCGGCCGATTAGAAGGTTATAAGGTGCCACTGAACCATTAATGTCGATTAAACTGTGCTGAGTTCAACTTTAGTTTACAATGTCACGGCTAAACATTTGGATACTGGAATAGTTTTTTTTATACAAATAGCTGACGGAACAAGCATATCGCCCACCTGATGCTTAGTGGTAACCATATGGACATCAATACTTGCATCTTCTAAAAGCAGTTGTTTTGTAATTCAGTGTTCTTCAGTTAAACCTTGCGCACATCAAGCGTTTTGCGGTGGTACTCAGTGAAACACTGTCAAATATCGCTGCCTTATTTGACAGCGTTTTCACTGATCACC
This sequence comes from Thera obeliscata, assembly GCA_947578465.1. NCBI lineage: Eukaryota > Metazoa > Arthropoda > Insecta > Lepidoptera > Geometridae > Thera > Thera obeliscata. Next base: position 7,318,111 of record OX387927.1, read on the forward strand.
ACCGCTTAGATGTGCGCAAGGTTTTAATACATAATAATATAACTTTTGCGTCTATCCGGCAGCCTAGTGACGTATTCGCAACTTTGCCTAAAGTTTTTAATTGAACTCAACTAAATTAAAAACTTTCTTATTCCGTTGTATCACATGAAACACTTTGAAATGGTCTGACAGTCGTTATAAAATAGTCGTTTCTATGAAGCAAAAGCGGCAAAAAATACTATTTCTTAAGGTTCAACGTACCTTCGAATGAGGAGATAAAGTACAAAACTGAAAGAGAAGGCGAAGAAATTAACTCTTCGAACAAATTTAATAAAGTCTTTATACCTAGTCGAAGTCAATTTTTTCAGTCACAGCTGCTTGATTCATATTCGGAAAAGCTGAATATATTTAGTTGGATAACCTTGCTAGTTTTTTATTTACTAGCAGCTGCCTGTGGCCTCACTCGTCCTTGTTCTCGTTACGCCCCGTTGCCGTTACTTTTTCAGGATAAAAGTACCCTATGTCGGTCTCCTGGTTCTAAGCTACCTCCCCACCAATTTTCAGTCAAATCGGTCAAGCCAGGTCAATAGGGATTCATTTTTATGTGTACATAGAAGATGTAACAAGCTTTGTTAGGTATAAGTAACATAGAAAAACTAGAAAGTTTTAAGAATGTTGTGGAAAACGACAACAATCACATTGCAAGCAAATCTGATAACACCTCTATTATAGCTAGTTTGTTGATACCATCGATAATGTGATACGTGTTAATATGGCTACAACACAGTGTTTACCACTGTTGATAGGATCACAAATATAAATAAAGCATCCAAGAAAAATGCTTACTAGCACGCACGTCAGCTAATAACCCAAACGTTTACGTTATTTATATGATTAAATCCGTCTGTGGAGGGGAAAAATTGAACTACCCAAAGTAACAAAACAGTTTTCAACACTTTGAATATAATATTGTGATTAGAGCCGTGATTATATATTTTGATTAGAAAGAGATATAATAACATCCTGTCTATATTTAAGGCACAAATAGAAAACTAATCACAAAGGGTCAATTATTGGGTTCAAGCGTCAAGGATGATCACGTATAATGTAGTAAATTATAAACTCAATGGGAAGTCACAAGATCATTTACTTACTAAGCACAAGTTTAGTGAATAAATGCTATTAAGACAAAAAAATTGATGATTATTACGTTTATTTCAAAAAAATACATCCCAGAAGTTTCGTATTGGTTTCTCGTTTGGTGATATGATTTGGTAGATTTTAATGATTCGATGCAAAATATAAGCTCAGGCTATTATTATAAATACATCGGATCTAAGTTTGTTTTTCCTTTAGTTTTATTTAGTTCCTTTAGTTTCGTTTTATTCTACCACTTGATAAGTTTCCTTGAGCTAACAGAAATCGTTTCCTTTAAAAACTTCATTGAGCTAACAGAAATCTTAAAATTAACGATAATAATGGAACTTACAAACTAATGACCGTTCTCTTTCATTGTTTGCAGATGGCAGTTGGTATGGAGAAACGTGTTAGCCTTTGTATATTTGCACGCCGCGACACTCTACGGGTTTTACCTCATCTTTACCGGCCGATGCAAATTGTTGACTATAGGTTTTGGTAAGATACATACATAGATAAGGCAGTTTCCGTTCTTAGAACAAAAATGAAAAAAATACAAGGTACATATAAGATCACCGACATAGCAAGCCGAATTAGTAAGTTAGGCAGGTCGTAGCTCGAAGAACCGACAGCCGTTAGGATAAATAAAGAATCTTGAACGTCGAACACGAACCGAAAGACGAAAGATAATATACGAAACGTATAGATTGTGGGAAGTCGAGGGATGACACGACTCAAAATCTAGAAATGAATTGGTGATGGCAAGGACTTCTTCAGTTTGATAAAAAATAGGACAAACTCCAACCCCGAGTAGAAATTACAATGATACCGGAACGAGCGAGCAATTAAAAAGCTATCTTTTTCTTGGTTGATCTAAAGACAATAGCTTGAACACATGACCATTATACGGCTCTCTGAATGAACCCAATTAGGAACGCCGTGATTGGTTATAACACGCTTGTGCCCAAGTTGCATCCTACATTCCATGACGTTAGCTAAAACTTTGACGGTCTTATTAATAATCCTAGCGTAGCGTTGGACTAGTTGATCCGTGTTTTGTCTCTTGCATTGACATGCAATTGTCAACTCGAGCAAATGTGACAAAACACGGATTAACTAGTCCAACGCTACGCCAGGATTATTAATAAGGCCCTGAATGTATAGGTTTGGCACTAGAAAATCCTATGTAATGTAGAACAAGTTCGGGAAGCAAAAGATAAAAGAAAATCTAGTTTTTATGGACCAAAAAGGTCACAAAGCCGAGAAAAAATGAAACCGGTTTCATTGGCATAATTGGAAATAAAAAAGTATCTGTTTCTCGAAACCTTCTTCAGGATTTTAGAAGTATCATGTATTTTTTTTTCAGCGGTGTCATTTGCCGTTTTGTCAGCAATGGGGGTGACAGCTGGCGCGCACAGGTTATGGGCCCACAGAGCCTACAAGGCTCGTTGGCCTCTACGGCTCTTCCTGGCTCTTATGCAGACCATGGCCTTCCAAAACCATATTTATGAATGGGTGCGGGATCACAGGTAATAAAAAGCATAATTTATATTTTTAGTAAAATGATGTAGTTTCTAGTTGTTTCGTCATAAATAATATTGCATGAGCTAAGGGTAAGCTATTTAATGCCTATATACGAATTTACAAAATATAATTAGATTTTCTCATTACCTAGTTTAAATCCACCAAAATCTTCTAGAACATTTTCCGGGCATACCGTGCGTTATAATGGTTGTAATGTAACGTTGTAAACGTCGGGAAATACAAAGAGGTAATCGCGATAAATACCCGTTTAACCCATTTAATCACGCATAACGATCGCCTTAATTTAAAAATTGTTTCGGGTGTTTTTGAGATGCATATTTTTTATTCGGATTGTTGAGGTTGAGTCGGGTTTTGAGTAACTGCATTACTATAAACGTTTTTGTTTTGGATGTCATTCATTTTATAATTTTGTATTTTAATACGACTAGTGACTCCACCCGTTACGAGTCTGACGACTTTTACCAGCTTTGCCAAGCTATAATAGCCCCTAAGCTAGCTAGTCTCAAAACTTTTGGAAAGCTTTGTACCCAATATTCAATAGAGAACAAAGTCTTAACAATGATTTCTATTGTGTGGACGTCTTGTACACTATATACTGGGTGTAAAAGAATAACCATCGCACCACGAAATAGAGAATAGTTCGTATTTCGAACCATGGTTCAGCACGTAAAAAAAAAAAGCAGTAAGTCATTTATTTTTTTAGTTATCGGGGTCATCATTATCTCCTTTTTTACTCTAGAACTAGATATAGAGTCTAGCTGCGTTCACGCGTTCATGTGCGTTCACGCGCACATTCACGCGCGTGGAAACGGTACGCCCGAGCGCGCGCGGGCCAAATTGGTGTTGCCAATTATACAGATTTATCTGTATTTATACAGAATTTAGGGTAGTATTACAGATTACAGATTTTACCCTACTTTTATACAGATTTTTGGAATCTGATTTAGTCTATGATAAGATGAACATCTTTAAACATAATAAAGGCAAAAAATATTCATTTAGATCCACTTTTGATAATACTATTAGCATAGTTAATATAGTTACTAAGACTTCACTGTCTGTCCGTCTGACTGTCTGTCTGTCTATCTGTCCGTCTGTCCCCAGATATTTTGGTTTGGCACGTGGCAACACTGGTGGGCAGTCAGTCTCTCTCGCGCTTTCGTGACGAGTGGACGTTGCTAAAAAAAGTCGCTACGATCGGAGATTACTGTTGAGGTTGCATCAGTTAGAATAAAACCTCTGTGACTGTTGCTAAGACAACGAGTCAATTATTGTTTGACAAATGTCTTCATGTTTAGTTAGGTTACAAAGTCGTAATCACCGAGTACTCTTCTATATTGTTCGTAATAATTACAACATGGTCGATTGGTCTAACGAGACAATTTTGACGTTCCTGGAACATTACCAGGAACAAGAATTATTATGGAACCCCGAGCATAAATTCCATAAGGACAAGAAAAAAATCCACAATGCTTGGGGGAAAAAGCTATCAGTGTCACTATGACTACCCATTTTTGTGTAGGTACGTTGTGTCGAACGAAATTAAAAGTATTGTTTCATTGAATAATGCACTGCGCACTTGCCAAACATCAAACACCAACAAAACTATCGAAGAAAAAAGAGTACGGTGAGAGTTGCGAGAAAGCGATTCATTCATTCATTTATTATACAAGCAATTTTCATATACACTAATTGTTTAACTAGTGGGCAGGGCAAAGGGCATACTTTTACATTTAGACGTATTTTGATGATCGGGGAATACCTACTTCGTAATTATTTACATATTGACTGTCAAGGTAATTCATAATTAAAAATACCGTAGAAAATGACACGGTAGTGAAACATTACCGTATACCGTGTTTAAGCCAAAAATACCGTGCATCTACGGTAATTACCGTGTACCTGGTAACACTGGTTGCATGCCGCGCAGCTCGCCAGGCAGCCTGCCGGGCTGCACGGCACGCATGGAAACATAGCATAAAAGGAAGAACATGACTAGGCTCTTGCTAGTTAGGTACCTGTAAAAGAAAGTTTCTAGAAACGTCTTAGAATTCACACCTTATTAAACCTATGTGTGCTTAGCAATATTAGTTAAAGCCTTGAGAGTTTAGCATTAAATTGAGTTCTAGAAGTTTTTTTGGTGGAAGTCTGTAGACTAACCACCAAACAGTTACACAATTGCATACTTCTTAGGCTATTCAATCGGTTAGCTCACTAGCTTGTAAAAACAATATAATAAGCCCATCTTTTTGCAAACAAAATCCTTGAGAATATTCGAGAAGGTGTATTGTATTAATATCAATAATAATCCTGCCGTATCCGCGCATTTTGATATACAACAAAATTTAGAATAGCTTCTGCACAGGTTTTGCAGAAGATTTTCGGTGGCTGGCTCATGCCGAGTTAAATGTTTATGGCTGCGAGGCGTTTTCAAGGGTCGTTGAAATGTTGACTCATGTGGCTAAGAATTTCAGTTTGGTAGTATTGTGATACCACACCCGGTATCACCCAGCAGTGGGTGATACCGGGCTGAAATGATGAGTATTGTGATAAAAGAAAAAGTCGCTGTCATGTCGTATAAGGAAGTCAAGGAGGCCGCATTCGAAGACTTGATTGGAGAAAACTGTATCAAAATCCCGACTAGAGCTTCAAGAGTATTGTGACAGGATGCTGGTTGCCACTGGTTAGAGTCTATAGTAATATGATGTTATATTGACCTATCTAATGAGATTAGCAATACTACTGCGCAGAGTAAATAAACAATATTGACACCGATTCGCTATTGAGTAGCTTGCTATGCCAAAACATCACGTCTGTCTCTAAGTCGGGGCTCAGTTCCTATTGTTTATTGGCTTATGGGTCAAAATTTGCAAATGGCTCTTAAAATTGCAGGTTTTTGCGAATGTTGAATGATTGATTGATGTGTGGTGTTTTTAACAAAATATCAACATTATGACTGGTGTTGTGGGTTCCATCCCCACCGGGAACAAATATTTGTGTGGTGAATACATATGTTTGTTCTCTGTGGTGTCATATTATATGGTGGTGTTAAAAAGTCTTGATATATCAGCTATCTGGTTCCCATAGGACAAGCTCTGCTTAATTCTGGGCTAGATAGTGTTTTGTAGTTTGTCCACAATATCTATCTTATATAAAATTTTATTATTAATTTAAATCTCTGTCTGGGTGTTATATTGTATTCTAAGTATGTATATACAAAAAAAAAGTATATAAGTATTATATCAGCTATCTGGTTCCCATAGTACAAGCTCGGCTTAGTTTGGGGCTAGATAGTTTTGTGTGTCCATAACATTTATTTATTGTCTAAAAAAGTTATTGTTTATTTTCAGAGTTCACCATAAGTTCACGGAGACTGATGCAGATCCCCACAACGCGAAACGCGGTTTCTTCTTCTCTCACATCGGCTGGCTGATGTTACGTAAACATAAAGACGTTTTCGAGAAGGGCGCCACTGTCGACATGTCAGACCTCGAGAAAGATCCTATTGTTATGTTCCAGAAAAGGTACGTTTGAAAAACTGATTGAACCCGCGAACTTAGTTATATCCGTAGGTTAATAAATCAAAATCAAATTTTATTTATTTTTATGCTTAACAACAATAGAATTACACAAGGATGATAATTATGCAAGTAAAAATGACACCTAAATTGGCCGTCACTCAGTATAATGCTATAGTAGCGAGCGCCACTATAACGCTGTGGTCTACCGTGATACCAGTAAACACAAAGTAGACACCAGTTACTATAGTGCACTCTGATCCAAGATCCCTCATCACTACACCACCAGTGCTCTCATATTTTAAGGACTCGACCTTAATAGGAACAAAAGACTAAGCGAGGTAAGTACAGTACTTATAGTGTGTAGAGGGCCAGGCTATAATAATACACTTAAATTATGTTTTAAGCACGCGCACTACAGCGTCTCATAACTGTTTACGGGTGGGTAAAAAAGTGTTAGTCCGTTAATTTATCGATGTACCAATTCTTAATACGAATTGGTGGTATATTATTATTAAAAAATATATTTGCGTAGGTGAGAAAAGTGGTGGTGAGGAAACTGGGAACTAACAATAGAACTGATCAAGGTCAAAGACGTGGTTTTCCCACAGCCCTTACTATTTTTTAAATCTAGTGACTGACCTTCGATAACTATACCTAAGACGTATGCATTATTCCTTACTGCACATGCATTCGATATCTACCATTGGGTAAATTATTTTCATTTTAGTACTCACGCAAAAACACATGCCAGAAAATTCGCATCCATTCTGACATCCATCACCTAGACGACCCCGAGGTCGTCTATGCCTTCTAGGATGTACAATTTTTTCCAAACACAAAATTTTCTAGCAGCTTCTTTAATTTTATAGCAAGTATTACTTGGGAAAATTTTGTGTTTGGAAAAAAATCTACATCTAAAATATAATTAAATCGAAAGAAAAGTATTTGTATTTGCATAGAATTAATCAGCTCCGCGCAAATTGACATGTATTTTCTCTTATCTGCTATGGTGCTTGCTAGGCAAGCTTACTCCATCAAGTATTTCTCTGACTCGTCACAAATATGTCCCTGACACTATGAACTCAAAATCCACCTTAGAAGTCCACTACTGGACAAAGGCCTGGACCTTTCCAGGAAGAACGATTCTGAGCTTTTTCCATCCACCCTCCTCCCGCGATCTTAGCAATGTCGTCGGTTCATCGGGTGGGGCGTCCTACGTTTTGTTTTCTGGTTTGTGGTTGCCGTTTGAGAACCTTTATACCCCAACGTTTGTTGGTCGCTATAAAATAATAGTTTTTTTAATAATCTACATGTGTAGATTATTAAAAAAACTATTTGTAGATCAAATAGTTTTTTTAATAATCTACACATGTAGGTATATGTACTAATATTATAAAGAGGAAAGATTTGTATTTTTGTGTGTATGTGTATGTATGTAATGAATAAACTCAAAAACTACTGTGCCGATTTCAAAAATTATATCACCATTAGAAAACTACATTCACCTTGAGTAACTTAAGCTATAATTATGTGTTAAAAAATAAATGTCCAACCGTGCGAAGCCGGTACAAGCCGCTAGTATATTATACAATTGCAGGCTTTTTATAAATTTTTGTCTATCGTTTTCTTCATTCCAGAACCTACCTGGTAGTGATGCCGCTCCTCTGCTTCATAATTCCTGCCATGATACCCGTGTTCCTGTGGGGGGAAGAAGCCTGGTCGTCGTGGTACGTGGCCTCTATCACGCGGTACACCGTGTCTCTACATTTCACCTGGCTGGTCAATTCAGCTGCTCATATCTGGGGAAACAGACCGTATGACAAGTGAGTGTTACCATGGATATAGGCAAAGAAGAAGACTCCATTTCGTATGGATGTCGTCAGAGGCGACTAAGGGGATGGGTTAGGAGATGGGCATTTCCCGACTTATACGCTCAGTATGATAAAAGAATCGTTAGACTTCCAATAGCACGATGGGTTGATATGACAACATTGTCAGCGTCGTGGGCGGCAGATGGATCAAGGAAGCCCAAAATGGCATGGTGAATGGCAAGACCAAAGCAAAACCTATGCCTAGCAGAGGGTTAAGTCACACGATGATCACAAATTAATCAGCTTGCACAGCGTAATGGGTGACTACGGCAAACCCAAACAAATACGTGGAGAACGGATTTATTTAGGCTGATTACAAATAGACTCTGCTAAACGAAATTAGAGCTAATACTGCTGGAGTGTACGTGAGAACTGTCAAAAATATCTCAATTATTGACAGTTTATCTTGAAGATGTTATTTTATCATCTTCATCGATCATCCTGCTTTCATTCAATTCTGATAGATTGATAGACTTTTCTCAGTTTGTGTCATCACATCAAAGATGTATCGTGAACTAATAAAAGCCCATCGTTATACCAATCTACCTTACATATAGTGAAATGTTTTGTATATTGTCTCCACTTTTGAAACAAAACAATCCAAATAAGGTATAATAATTTCATGGAAATCGATTGAGTGTTGGTCGCGCACTGTTTGCTGCTGTATTGCAGGTGGAAACATCATAACACAACGTTCATGACATCACCCTTACGAAATTCCTGGGCAATAACGCAGTAAACGTACCGTTTTTGCCTAGGTCATCCTTGTTCGAATCCCGGTCACGTCCTCCTATACTGTAAACGTAGAAAAAAACAGAACAGGCTCCCAAAATAATATAAGTTAGTGATGTAATTAAAAATATAGCTTAGTTTTATTTCCAAAATATCCATGGGTAAAACATCCTCTTAGGTAAAAGTATTGTACTTGGCAACGCTAAAGATCTATTGCTATGGTGTATAATGCATTGCTCTTCCAGGAACATAGGCGCCACTGACAGTGTGACAGTAGCCATTTGCGCATTTGGCGAGGGCTGGCACAACTACCATCACGTGTTCCCATGGGACTACAAGGCAGCCGAGCTGGGAAACTACAGCACGAACATGTCCACAGCCCTCATTGATTTCGCTGCTCAGGCTGGTAAGTTAGCTGTACCTTACCTGTAGACAGTTGGCTTCTAATTTATTCGTTTGAGGAGTACCTACTGTCAAGAATCAAGGTATCCTCACGCAATCTGGATAAGGCTTATCAACGCTCCTTCAATCCTACTTGGGTATCTCGAACTTCTCACAAAAATGATCCTTTCTTTCCAAGGTTACCTACCCAAATTATTATCTATGTACCTATATACATTTTTCAAAAAATATAATGAATAGATTTGAAATGGTTTTTGTTGCTCAATCACTTCATAACCACGTCCGATTGTGATGAAACATGTAATAAACATCGTTTGTACCTAGCTTAGTGAAATTTAGAAAAAATACGAAAACGTGCCAGAAACGCCTTCAGCATTAGTGTTAGCAATCACTGCTTGTTGTGATTGCTAACACTAACGCTGAAGCTAAAACACAGTCAGATGCTTTCATCAATATGAATAAAACTGCTAAAACTATGATGATTCAAATTTATAATACAATCTATTATTAAAAATTTTAGGCTAAGGCTGTTGATTAGTGTATTTTACCTATTCGTAGCTATTATTAATATTGTCAATTTCCACCACAGGTTTGGCGTACGATTTAAAAACTGTATCAGCTGAGATGATAAAAAATAGGGTCACACGAACGGGTGATGGAACCCATCCGTTAGCTCAAGATGACCACATTTCTGATGACCACCAGCATCCAGAAAACCCAGTTTGGGGCTGGGACGACCAGGACATGCCAGTCGAAGACAAATGCTTAGCTGAAATTTCTCATAGGAAAACTGAATAGCAGCATAGGATTTGTCATTGTCACACACAAGTGAGGGATGCAAAATAATGTTCTTAAAACGCATATAATCATGTAATGTAAACTAACAATGTTGACAAAGATGAAGCACAAACAGATGGCTTTGATTATAATTTTACCAACACTTATGTGTGGCTCACATTTGAACTGTACTTAGCTTCATAAACGCCAGGATACTACTGACAATGTATTATGTATATTGTGACTTCATAACTCCTCATAGGAGTAAGTGAGTAACAACAGGTGACATGTTTGTCAGTGCTATTGTTCTAGAAATCTAAAATCACCAAACAGTATCATTTATTAAATGATAGCTTAGTTAATCTTCCACAAGTATTATTCGAAAGTAGGGTTACTATCTTGTTCAATGAACGATTGGTTCGAATATTATTATAAAAAGGAGTTCACTAAACTCCGATGTTTTAGCTACTTATTTATGAATATTTTACATGTGATAATTTAAAATATTTTGTAAAACAATCGGTGACTGTTTAAGATAAGTCTTATATTATTATTTATTATGTCCCAAGCACTTACAAAAATAGTCACAAAGTTTTAACAGCACATCTCCTCAACATGATTGTAATATTGAAAACCTAAAATAAAACATACTCCAAATTCATAAATTTCTGTGTAACTTCGCATGATTAATAAAAAATGGATACATTTTGAAAAGACTGATGGAAACTATGATATTTATGCTGATCTTTATTCCACATTATTTGCTTTGTTGTTTTCAAGATTCCAATAGAACCCATTTTAATCAAATATTTCTAGAAATGCAATCAGTAGTTTGGTTACCTTTATAACTGACGTGTTCTTTGTGCCGTGGCTAATAATACTTAACATTTTAATTTATTTAGTACAGACGTTACAAAGATTGTATTACTTTTGATTAAGTTTGTCTAGATAGACTTATGAACAGCTTTATTATAAAAAAACGTTCTCTAAGATTAATTTTAATAAAGATTGTTATAATATGCTGGCATTTTCATTTGAATTTTGAACTTCTGTCTCACTTCTAGAATCTATGGTTATTCTTCATAAGAAATACAACGATGCTGAAGAGTTATTGGAAGAAAACAACATCATATTTATAATTTTATGTAGCTAATAAACTTAAAAAAATAAACAAAAAGACACACTTAAATAATATTATAAATGCGAAAGTTATGATGTTTAGACGATATTAGAACAAACATTGTTCATAGCCCGGATTAAAAATATAAAATACGCTCCTTTCTATCCCGAAAAAATATCAGGAATGAGCCACCACGGCGGCCCCTCTAATAAATACGAATAATAAGCACATACTGAACTTTTTTGGCAATATATTTTGATCTTATAAGCTTATACACGCAAATTCTTATTTTCTACTTATCAAAACACTTGTGTTTTACTCTTAGTTTTACTGCTGCGTTTGTATTGTTCACCTGGAAATTGATAATAATTCGGTACATGTGCGTTGGGCTCATACTGTTTGACCCAAGTCGAGTCCAAAGGCTGCTCTTGAATATGCTCAACATTTTCGTCACCAATCACATAATCATCATGCGATTCTTCATAGTTTTCAAAATGTTCATGTTCATGAGCGAAGTGATTATGCTTTTCATTCTTATATCCTTCATTAGTGTAGATCACTCTGTGTTCGTATTTATCATTGAACGCGTTGTTCCTCAGCAAAGTGAAAACGGCGCCAGTGAAAGCCATGTTGTTGATAGCTACGGCAGCAAGAGTCAACAGTTTCAATCCTGGTAGTATGAAGGGTATTACAGCAGCCATTATTAGTCCTGGCACGACCAAGAAAGGTATGATTTTGTAGAAAGTTTTTTTTGCTTTCTTCATGCCACGGCCGGAAACAGAATCAGCGTCTGAAAAATGAAAAGAGAAAGTTTTATTTAGGCTTTCAAATTGGCTTCTAAATACATTATAATTTGGATCGTTATCACGCAGTGCCGCAGTCAATCATATTAAAAATTTATGATTATAATGATTATGTAGGTCCACTACATCCTATACTTTTAATTACGAGTGTTGCTCATTATTTATTATATTCACAGCGCTCAATGATACCCTAGTTGAAAATAAACTTTTGTCCACCCTAATTGGTTGCATAGAAATATTTATTCAAAAACATAATACGAGCACATTATTTGATCTAAAGATATTAAAGTTCCATGATATAATATTAACGTACCTTTGTAAACATCAACATTAAGAGTCCCGTTTCCTTTGGACAACAGCTCAAACCGGTATCCGGGTATCATGGTCATGGACAGCGATTTACTCCGCAGCAGTCTTTCTGTTTCATCACACAGTTGCGAATGTAGCTCTTCATCGCTGCTATTACTGTATTTCTTCCACGGGAACTGCTCTAGATCATCGGAGAGTTGTGTCACTTCGGAGTTGATTTGTGCCTTTCCGGCTCGCCAAGCGCTGAGTGCGTTGAGGCATTTCGCTGGTCCGAGAGTCCAAGCGCAGTCGACAATGTTGCGGATAGGTTGCGGTATAGCGGATTCAGCCAGACACGGCCATGTGCTGAGGAGAATGGCAGCTAGCACGCGCATCGCTGGAGCCGAACTGAGCCACGATCACACCGCACGCGTACGCCAATGGAGGGACGTTGACATTGCCCCGCGGTTGGCAGCGAAAGCGAATGCGCTGTCTGCATTTTTTACTGTAACATTTTATGCATTATGTGTGTCCCATTATTCAAAATTAAAAAGAAGCGTTATTATCGTCATGCAAGAGTTAATAACAGGTTTTTGTGGTTTAACGTTAGTAATCTTTTGACAAAAGTAAATTCACGTCAACACTATCACCATCATGCTAATTACGTGTTTAAATTGTAAGAGACGAACTATAATAGGAAGCAAAATAGAATATTAATATATTAGGAAGCAAAATAGAACAATACCTAATAATTATTGCATATTCTGTTTTAGTCATAAAAGGTACTAATTTACGGCTCACTTGAGGGTAAGAAGTCACCACTCAAGGGTGTTGAATTTGCCCCTTCTCAATATGACAATGACTGAGTAGAGTAATTGGTTAGCTCATTTCACAGTTGGGGGAGAAAGTGAACTCAAGATGAATAAGAGAATCCCAAGAATCTTAAACGGGTGGAAACAGGGTTGCCACGTTTTTAATAAAATGGTAAAAGTAGGAACCAATCCACGACTGATCTTAACAGTCGCAGATTGGATCATGCTTTTACTTGAGTCTATTCAACAAACTATCATGTCATAACATCCATTAAAATTTACATATAAACCTAATATACAAATTCTTATTTATGCAAGTGTTGGGAAATTTCCATCTCACCTCATTTTAAAGATGAAAGTAAGTTTGTATCAGCTAACTGGACAAACCTAGTGACGCAGTTAATTGACTGCTCTAGGGCTTCTGTCATTTCATATAGTAACCAGTAAACCTGGACCGACAATTTGCTGTGATTATCCTCTAAAGCACTGAAGATCAGATATAAATACCACTACGGGTGAGCGGTCTATCAAAACGGTAGCAGTGCAGAAAGAAAGACCAAGTGCCCTTCATTTTGGAGAAGAAAGTATGGGATCGAAAAATTTACATTACATTTGCCTCAAGCTAGGTGGATGTGAGGGAACCAACAGCCGTTATGTTGGTATCTATGGGTGGCTATTAACGGCCGTTTGAAAGGCATTAGGGCACGGCTTTAAAGCCTGTTGTCAACACGGTAGGCCCTATTAACCAGACCTATACTTAATCGGTTAAATTGCCGTTTCGTCTACCTCCTAGCCTAGACCTAGACCCTTTCTATTAATAGCTGTATATACCTGATACAAAACCTCTTGGTTAGGCTTACTCTAGAGCAGAGACGGCTGGTCAAATTACAGGTTGTTTTCAATACACCTGCTCACATGGACCCTCATTGACTCAGCCACTATGCATGGGACAGACAAAGATAGAATTATAGGGAGCAGACCTGCGACTATTGCGTTTCAGTCTAATCACTTTTAAACAAAATATATGGCACGTCACGATACGCGAGACAGGTGTAGGTACCCTATCTACCTTGATAATTGTAGTTCCAGAAAATACAAACAGTATCAGCCACAGAATAGAGGTTAGAATGTCATTGTCGTAGCTGCAGCATTGTCGATGACTTGCAAACTTGAAATTGTATCACAACAAGCTCGATCCAAAATTCTTTTTTAGAAAGAAAAGAAAAGAAATTACTAAAAATAGTATATTAGATAGTGGCCCAGTGTTGAATGGAGTTATTTCTGATCGGTGGGCTAGAAACAGTAGGCTTGGCGTGAGAAATTCGCAGGGCTGGCTATATTATACACTCTGACGTGTTCCATATAACTGTTACCCATGGAATAATGCTTCGTATTTTTGAAAGCAGGTTCTTAAATTAGATAGATAAAAATCTTGCACGCCATTTGATATAATCATCATTTTATATGGTGTGATAAATATATAGAAAAAAAATAATGGAGTCAAATGGAGTGTTATTACTTGTATAAGTAAGATAATACATCTTATCTGTGACTGTATAGAGAATTTCACTACGCACTACTTAGTACTTAACTCAATCACTGTTTTTACCTGTCATATAATCCGCATAGCCAATATTTTTTCTATGAAGGAAACTAGAACTTTGATAATTTAAAGTGCAAGGTATTTATGCTTATTGATTTTTTGACAAAGCGGATGCGTTTGTAATTCCACCGTTTCTTTAAAAAACTAGAACTTAAAGTTCATCGGTTCTTCAATTTTCTCCAAATTCGGTTCACGTGAAATTGGCGAATTCCATTGCATACGAGACACTTTTGGATGCGAGAGAAACTGCATTAATGTAGAATTGAATTACTAGGAAGTGCAATGATTTATATTCACTGGTCACGAAGCTCGTGATGTTTTTGACAATCGGAAGTTTCGAAAATCTGCCGAAATTGCATATGTAATTGATTCGGTACACGCTATTGTTACGGAGACGCTATACACGTCGCTTACCCTAATTAATTTCGAAACATGGTAGAGATCTCCTCAGTATGGCGATTTTAAGCTAAGAAACGTCCTAATTTTGCTCCTATGGTGTTTGTCTAACAACAAAAACTGACGTTTTCGATCCGAAGAATGTTAGATGCCAGGGTGCTCATATTTTTGAATAAAATTAGCTTGGATAAGAATAATATTTATTGCACCCAACAATTTTCCTTAAACCTGTACTATGGGTGAACTAAAAACCTACTAAATTCTAATTAGCATTATCTTTTTAGTATTTTTTTTTTAGTTGTATTATCTAGACCTTTGAGTAGTATTTTGGAGTATTGAAGAATGGATAGTATAGTAGAGCACGCAACGGCAAGACTTAGGTAGTGCTCTAAAATACCAATTAGTAAAGAGAGAAATTAAAGCGAAAACTAGGTAACAATGTTTCCGGTCATATTCATGTCGCTAACTCGCTACCAAGTACCAAGGCACAATAATGACTTTCACCTGCTAATTTGCTTCGATAAGGATCAGAGGTCTACTGGGAATGTACCCCGTTAACGATTCAACATTAGTCCTAAAGCGGCGAAAAAATTGAGGGCGACATTTCTATCGGTCAGTCACGTTGTCCTTCGCTTTCTTTTCGTGATTGTTTGTTGGTGCCGACCATTGTCTTCCGGAGGACTTTATATCCTGGCTGCAGGACAATTATCGATCAGTTATACACCAGTGATCGAATGCTGATTGACGTTCTTTTTTTTTCATAAAAAAAATCATTAAGATGTGTCATAAATTCACCGTGCTCTCATTGGCCTATGTGGTTATCTTTATAGCGGTGGTGAAGTGTGATAGTGGAAACGCGCAGGTCACGGATTTCCTAAGCCAAGGTAATGACGGAAAAGCTCTTTATCCGGAACGTTTTAGGGATCCATAGATGAAACCAATCCTAGTAGAGAAATAACGTGATACGCACTTTTATTTTATTTTTTAAGGCAGAAAATAATAATGACACGATCATGAACCATGAACCATGACATCCAAACAATAATCAACTTGGTTGTGATAATCGATACAACGTCTTATTATTCACCCCCTATTAATTGATATACGAAGAAAGGTGGAGGAAACTGTTAAAACTTATCTTTTAATGATCCAGTCCGTTTGCAAAAGAAAACCACTTATCATAGTGCCACTGCAGTGTTTGTCCGTCTATTTTACAGTAAGTTCGCATTTTACAGTGACACTATGTAACATGTAACACAGCCTATTATAGGAGCTTACCTTTCCTTTCACCACACTTGGTTCGAAAAAATCTGTGACACGTTAAGAAGAAGAAGAAGAGACACTTTTTCTACGAGACTCTGTACTCAAAGTCTATCTCACACTTGCCTCGAGCTGTAAAACCCGAATTGGGCTATCAATCACGTTCATATTTTTTTATAAGGATGAAGTTTATCTTCTATAGGAACCAATTTTTATCACTCGTTTCTGGCAAGATAGATTGAATAAATTATGAATGTTAGATGCCTTATTTATTCGAAAACCGCATAAGTATATTATATTTTGTTCCTTCGAGTGTTTGTCCTAAAATATGCAGTTAAAACTTCATCTTACCGCAGTTAAAAGTTAGCATAAAAGTTTCAACGATCACCTTGTGCCAATTATTTTTATGGTGAGACTAGGTTTTCATCTGTCATTATTATTTTGTGCATGGTTCCGGCTTATAGGGTTTTACCCTTGCACACATCTAGACGTTCTGCGGTGCCACCGCGGAACGTTTAGATGTGCGCAAGGCTTCATTGTCTTCACTCAAAATCAAAAGTGTATTTATTCAGTAGGATTGCCAAGGTTCACTTTGAAACGTCCTAAAGCTAGGTCAGTCTAGGTGTCAGTTCCACGCGACCAAGCTCTGTCCACAAAACACTGTCCTTTACCCAATAGGAACAGAGTCAACACAATATTATTAATTTCATCCATTTAAAGAGACTCTCGTTTGTAACGATCTGCAGATAGCTCAACTGTTTCTTGTGTATTTTGTACATTTTGTAAATATTTGTTTAATTGTAAGTTTCTTTGTGTAAATAAAAATAGTAAGTATTATATTCAATAAAATCTTTTTTAAAGAGACTTATTATTAAATGTTTATATTTTCAGATGTGAACGTCGGCCGTACGTTCGGACATAATGCCCTTAAGCGGCTGTCTTTCATTTTCCTGCCAGTAATGTTCACTCTCGGAGTGATCTCGACTCTCCTAATGGCCCTCGCCGTGATTTCTGTGAAGAATCTTGCTATTGGAGTTATCCTTCTGATCGTCAGTATAAGCCAGGTAATGCCATTTTAATCGCGGGAAGTCGAGGTAAAAAGGTAAAAATGGATGAATACCTAAGTTCTTCCCGGAAATGTATAGGGGGAAATGTATTATAATGATGAAACTGCTAGCTGATGGAACAAACATATGGCCCACCTCCATCACCTATAACAAAGCATTGCCTCGTAGGTCACGCACGTCAGAATCGTACCTTACGATGCACTGCCCTGTGTCCGTCAGCATTAAGCCTCACGCACGTGCCAGTAATTTCCCCGGCACCTAGCCTTTCAAACCGAAACAAGGCCATGCTGCTCCAAAGCCATGAAGCAGCATTTAATAGGCATGGAGCTCTTTGTGGAGGACGAGCCCTTAATATAGAGCTCTACTACGATCTCGCAAAGCTAATAAGTATTCAATCGAACTACGACGGCAGTGAACTAATTAAAGAACTAAAATCGAACTTAGAAGTTCTATAGAGAACTGTTGAAGTTTTATATATTCAACGTTAAAGTTTGAAGTAATCAAATAGCTTGGCATGTATTAATATTTTACATAACTCTAACCAAAGATAATCCGGATTGAATAAAGTATCTACTTGTTTAGATTACATAATTTGAAACATCAACTAAGCTCTTACATGCCACTTTAGCGACGAAAATTATTCATCACAATTTGTACTTTAATTCTACCTCGTGATATTTACTATATTTATATGGTAGGTATATATTTGTATATTTATTTATTTCTATTATTATTAATATTTAGTATATACAACGTGTATCAAAATATGTGTACTATCCTGAAGGGGGGTGAATTTCCACCCCCCGGGGAACAACTTTTGTTCAACGACTTTTCGAACTTCGATTGGTATCTCTGAAAAAAACTGCAACGAAGTTTCAACATGAACAGCTGACTTTATACAAAGTGACAGCCCTAAACTCAGCTACAGAGGTAGTAGGTAGTAGTAGTAGACCTACAGAGGTAGTAGGTCAAGGGGTCAAGGGGTTACAAGGATAGGGTTGTCAAATTTATTTAGGCATTATGAAATTAAATATTTTTGTATGGGAAACTGAAAATAGGAATTTTTAATTATCTCCCCCCCACAACTGATCACCATTGTGGTCTGAAACCCTCCACCTTCGCATAGTACACATATTTAGATACACCTTGTATAGATTGTTTTTTTTATAGGTATTTATAATTATTTTTTATATGTTGTACGTAGTTTATAGCAAGTAGGTAGGTATGTTACGTATAGGTTTATCAAAGCTGTTTTCTACTACATTTTATGCACGCAAACCTCTTTGTATTTCCCCCGTCAAGGTTGGCTGGTATAAAATGCTGACTAGCACTAACCTCTCTTATTGTAACTTATTTTTCGTGCAATAAAGAATTAAATAAATAAATAAATACATCTCGTTTTATACTTTAAAAAAAAGGATGTTAACTCTGATGATTTACTATTTATAACTTCATCATCATCATCATCCTTAGCCCGACTTAACCCACTGCTGGCCATCTCTCTTTGCTCTATAGCTATTCACCACATCTTGGGCTACTTGGGCCGGTATTTATAACTTACCTACTATTTTTTTTCCAGGCTGTATCGCGACTGCTAACCGCCGCATCGTCATCCCCTCTTGTGCTGCAACCCCGGGCTGAATTCCTCCCTGCCCCGAATGTAGCCTCGGCTTGGCCTGCACCCGGCCCTGCTTTCTCTCCCTGGGGCAGGTCTGACGACGCAGCTACGATCTCTGATTAGATTAATTTATTTCGATTAGTTGCACTCAATTTGCAACATAGAAACTGTTATGCCAAAAATAATGATCGATTATTCGTCTTCGCGACGAGTGAAATCGATTAAATTTGCTTACCAACCTATTAATAGATTACTATAAGCTTAGAGCTAAAAACGTTGTTATACATCACTAACTTAGTGATAGTTTGCCTTTATCTATTGGTGGACAATTAATATTAGGTACTGAAAACGTTAAAATATTAAGGACGTCTCAAAATTGTTGTCACCGCTTTTTACGTTCGTCTTTGACCTGCAAACAAAGCCCAAGTCCTGGAAAACGCATTTATGGTATTGAGGAGCTTCCTACTGGGAAGGTACATACGATTAGTTTTAATAAAGTAGCTTGGTTTTGTTCTATCATAGCAAAAAATGAGAGAACTAAATCAAAATCACATCGTCTGTCTCTTGCAAGAATCACGACTTTTTACAGAAGACAGACATTTAATTTATTACCTGTTATGTATTAAAACTATTTAGAAATGTAATGAGTAGTTGTTTTATTTATTTATTTTTTTATATTTCGCCAGATCCATATCCATATCTTCATCTTGTCTTGTCACCATTTTATTTTCTTTCGAACTAGTCGTGGTTGTGAAAGGGTTTTCATTGAAGAAATAAACAGTATCGTTTCAATTTTCATTCAACTTTCTCCTTCGAGAAAAATCATAATGCTTACGTGTGAAAATTACTCTTGGGAACATCGACTCGTTCGATAATCGAATAGTTTTTTTAAATAATCGATTGTGAGTCTGCATACAAAGATTGATGTGGTTTACATAAGAAACACTGTGGTTATGAAATCGAAAGTTAAACCTGTTTATATATAGATTGAACTTTTTGTTTCAACGTAGATATTTTGGTTGTTTTATTTCTTTCTGCTTTGAATAATTATTACGCAAGTATCGTCTGATGGTCGTGAAGTCTAGACAGACTTACGGTCGACAGTTACTTCTAATGAATACCTACCTACTTATTAGAACAGAAAAGAAATCTGTATTCTTAGATCTTTTTGGCAAATCACTGCAGGTAATTTATCATAAAACCTGGGGTAAAAAATTGGTAAGCAAATTAAATAATGCTAACATTTTGGACTGTAAGCAATACAAGTAAATTCAGAAATGTTGAACTGACTCTAAAAAAACCCCTTGAGGTACGGCCACATCTAGACAATAAGTGTCAGTTTTCATATAAGTGACACGATGCGAAGAAGTGACAGCAATACCTGAATTGCTGTCAAATATCGCAGCGATATTTGATACAGATATCACTGTCACGCAGCTGATCGCCTAGAGTGGTCAGAAAACTATCTAGCTCTTAGAAATAAATAAAAAAATTGTATTATGTTCACAGAATAATGAACCAAGCAAAAGCGTTTTTGCTTTTCTGTGGTTAAGCTCGTGAATCGATTATTGAACAAGATACTTACTGATGAACGGTGTCGATGTGATTAAGTACGACTGAAGTAATAGGTGTGTTAGAATTTATAAGTTGGAAGCCTCAGTATGTGTTTTTTTTTTCATTATAAGACGGCTTAGAGCCGTATATGCAGAAACAATGCTTTCGAGCCTCAAGCATAGATATAAGTCAGTTCTCGATGCACATATTGAGCGGATTTTATTGTTTGTTTTCACTTAGTAATCTTCTCTACTTTCATGATACCTACTCGTGACAGTAATACCGCGTTGCAACCACAGTTTAATTAGGCTATTCAAACAAAGTTGCAATCCGAACTAAGAGGATAATTTTATTACGCTATAAATACTAGTCTCTTTTTTTACTTGGATAAAGTTAGAAAAGATGAGTGTCAAAATTGGAAAGTCCTAATTTGAAAGCTTTAGCCGCCTGATTATCGCTACCTTGATCAGCCGGTCTACTCTTGAACGCGATTCCGATCCCAATCTTAAGTTTTGACGGAATTTTGACAGAAATCCTATACTTTTCCTCGTGTTTTCTGTCAGAATTCCGTCAAAACTTAAAATTGCGATCGGAATCCCGTTCAAGAGTAGATTAATGGAACCAGTCCTTATGTCAATTTTGCCAAAGTCAAGTAAAAAAAGTGTTTAACCAACCATTGAAACATTTTCGTTGGAATCTTTTTTTTCGTTTATTACACATTTCATTCCAACTTTTACACTTTGTGCTAAGACCTAAAGCAGGTATAATGTTGGTTAAAATACCACCGACACAACAGAACTCAAAATAACACCAGAAAAACAAGTAAATGAAAGATCTATGTTGTTTTCCAAAATGATGAATCGAATCAATATTATCATCGAATTAAAAAAGTTTCTGTTAGCTAATTGACCTACTATCGTAAACTGACCCCACATAATCAACACTGTGCAACAAATAAACTAAATTCCGCCCCCTCCCGCTGTCCTGGACACACCCCTGTCGAGACATATCAAGAAACATCGGTCGATGCTATCGAGTGCTAAACAGAGCGAAGGATTCATTGAAAATGATTGCTTTCTACTGAACAACGTCACTTTTCCAGTTGAAAACATGTTAAGATGTTGCATTGTTTCCTGTGATTGACATTGTCATTGCAAGACGAGCCTGGGTCACCAAAATCTATATTTTGTCTAGATATTTGAATTTCAAATTAATACCTATTTTGCTTGATCTAGAAAGTCAGAAACATACAACCATAAGTTCTAGAATCACAAACATGAGAAAGGTATCCCCGAAATTAAATTCCTTTTACTCGTAAAAGAATTTACAAATAAAAGAAACCCCGCGGAAGTCTTATAATCTAATCATTTATTTTATTATTAAGTTTATGAAGATACCTAACTTCTTAGGTTCAGACATATTTTTTTTGGATTCTTTCAATTTGGAATTTAATATTTTTGTTTTTGATTCTTTTCACCGTAGAAACCTTGGAAACGAAAACTCTTCGGTGAATAACAGATCAGCTAGTGTTATTAAAAATACAGATATGATTGGAACCAGCACAAGATTTAAATAATTTCTTGTGGAGAACTTTTGCCAACGTGATACAAAAATGCAAATTGCCTTAGAAGGCGTATAATCGAACAGTTATGTAATGCCCAGCCCAAATAATAATAAAATACCAGCATATAAAATATGGCTTATAAGTTAGAAAGGTACAAAAAATTGTATTAATTAACTAATCATATAATATGTTTAAATCCTGATGGCAGCAGTAGCTATTGATAAAAAAAATATAAAAATAAATATTTCACCATTTTGTGATAAACTTTACATCAGAATATGCTCTAATATTTTATCAAAAACGTATGTACCTACTTGTATAAAACATTCACATAACGTTACATATTTCCATAAAAACTTTCATCCCCTATTCCCTATTGCTATCTTACTTTGAGGTAATTTTTTTTCCGCAATGAAATGTCGAAATTAAAGTTTAGAACACGTAGCTACATTTTGTCATAATGGAATAAGTACCATAAATTGAAAACGATCTCTCTATCGATTCAATCTCGAACTCGATTAAGCTTACATCCGTTAGTTGTTTAAGTAACTTATTTTCAGTTAGAATCTTAGTAAGCTTGGTTGGCGGCAAGAGTCAGAACTTTCATGCATCTTCGAACAAAAGAGAAAACACTATTTTGAAGCAAGAGGCAGCGAAGTGAATCTTTTCCAAAATTTTAAGAATACTTTTATATTTACTTTCGCATATAGCATTTTTAATTGCACGTACTGGCTACCAGAGTGAAACTCTTTCGTTTATAGATATTATGTAGGTAATCTATGCTTTATTGTTATCATCAGCCTGAAAATGTCTACTGATGTTATATTACGACTCCCTCATTTTCGGGGGTTACCGTAATCACCACGTTTGTCAGGTGAATCGGTTACATATTTGTATTACCGTTGTTACCACGTTTGGTACACTGAGAAAAAAAATAGGTTAAATTTCAACCTATTAATAGGTTATCATCGGTCTACCTACAGAATTAGGTAAAAACAACCAAGTGTGTTGGGTACTGCAAAATCCTCAATAAAACCGAGTAAAATAGGTAAATGTATCAGACTAGGTTAATGCTAACCGTAACCTATTTTAGTAGGTAAAGCACCATAACCTATTAATAGGTTAAATATTCATCATCATCATCATCATTATAGCACAGTGTTTTAACCAAGCATTAGGTAACAGTAGCCTTTTGTGTGCGTTGTAATAACCTACTAAATAGGTATATGTTACCTAGTTAGTAGGTCTCTGCAACCTAGGCAGTAGGTAATGGTGACCTACTTAGTGCGTTTTAGTAACCTACTTAAAAGGTATCGGGTACCTAGCTAGTAGTTCATTGAAACCTAGGTAATAGGTAACGGTTACCTATTTTGTGCGTTATTATAAACTTCATGATAGGTTTCGGGTACCTAGCTAGTAGGTAATTGATACCTTTTTTTTTTTTTTTTTTTTTTTTTTTTTTTTTTTTTTGTTGTCGGGGGGAAATCTGCTATCAGACACCTTACCGCATTTAAGGGATGCGGCAAGGTAGTGTGAGGTTGACGAACTCGTCGACTCACTAAAACCACCCCGGTGGCCGGCCTCGATGCTTAACAAAGACTCCAGGTCCCCTAAACGGCTTTCGCTGGAGTCCTTATCGCATATTGCCATTTGAAGCACGTCCCGGGAGAATGACACCCACAGTCACGATCCCAGCACTAGCGGTGCTACGGCAGCACATACCACAATGTGCCAGCCGCCCTCCCGGAGTCCGTTATTGACCAGCCGGGCCCTTAACTCCGACCACCCACGGACCCGAAAGTCTCCCTGTTTGGCAGGGAGTACCACTCAGCCCCCTCACAGGGCAGGCCGTGCGAGGCGGCTGTTGCCAGCACCTCGCCTCCGCCGCCTTCTCCGAGCGGGATCGGCTCTCTCCCGATCTCGCTCAGCAGCCTCTTTCCGGACTAAAACCGTCTCACAGAAAGAAGCCACAGCCATCCACGCCGTCCTATCCGCCAACATAGCCTCAACTACGCTGGACAGAGATAGGTCCTGCCCGATCCTGTCGACCAGAATCCTGCGCTCCTCGCACCACGCTGAGCATTGCTCCAACGTGTGCTGCGCAGAATCACATTCCGATCCACAGTGATGACATCGTGGCGTCGGTTCACGTCCGATCCTACTCAGATACTCACCGAAGCATCCATGCCCGGTGAGTACCTGAGTAAGGCGATAGGTGACGTATCCATAATCTCGTCCCAGCCAGGCTTCAAAGTTCGGTGCAATAGCGCCGACGATGCGCTGGCGCGAGCTTCGCGGCTCGTCAAACCGCTCGCGCCACTCCACAAGCGCACGTCGGCGCTCCTGCACCCGCACTTCAGCAGGCGCAGTTCCACTCCCATCATTAGTCCGGAGACGCTCATATACGCGAGCATCCATCCTCGCCAAGATATCAAGGGGCGGAAACCGCGCCAAGATTGTCGCCGCCTCAAACGATATCGTCCGATACCCTCGTGCGATACGAATGGCTATAGGACGCTGTAGGCTGTTGAACAACATCCTATAGCGCCTAACACCCGCTAGTCTCCCTGACCAGACGGGTGCTCCATAGAGAGCCATTGATCGCACGACCCCTCCATAGAGACGGCGAACGCCCTCCCTGGGTCCCCCGAGATTTGGTAGCAGTCTATGCAGAGCACCCACCACCTTCTGGATCCGGGGGACAGAGCGCCTGAAATGCTCTCCAAAGTCCCAGCGACTGTCCAGAGTGAGGCCCAGGTACTTGAGGTACTGCCCCACCTGGACATCTACGTCACCCACGTGAACCGACAAGCTGGGTGGTTCCCTTCCCCTCGGGACTTTGTGGAACCACACCGCCTCAGTCTTGTGAGGCGCCGTCCGCAGACCCAGCTCGTGGACCCTACTTACCACACATGCCACTCCCCGTTCGGCAAGCTCCATGGCCCTCTCAAAATTGTACCCGCCGGCCAACACTAAAGTGTCATCCGCATAGCAGACGACGTGCACACCAACGGGGAGCTCAACGCGCAGGACCGCGTCATAAGCAAGGTTCCACAAGAGTGGGCCCAAAACGGACCCCTGTGGAACCCCGCAGTACACCTCCCTCTGATAAAGAGTACCATCCCTGCCCACATACTGCACACACCTGCCACGCAAGTATGCACCCACAATCCGCTGCAAGTAGAGGGGGACCCCGTGGAAAACGAGGGCCTCCCGTATCGCCCTCCAGGGCAAGGAGTTGAACGCGTTGACGATGTCTAGTGACACCGCCAACATCCTCCCGCCCCGGGACACCACCTGATCTGACAATAAACGGACTCTGAGAATCGCGTCCACCGTCGAACGCGCCTGCCGGAAACCAAACTGGTCATCCGACAGGTCGGGACCAATTCGCCGCAGATGTGTGCAGAGACGACCGGCAATTATTCTTTCGAATAGTTTGCCGGCCTCATCTAGCAAACATATAGGACGGTACGCAGAGGGAGAGTCTGCGGACCTGCCAGCTTTCTTCAGGAGGACCAACTTGGCCTCCTTCCACTCTTTAGGGAACACGCTGTCACGTAGGCAAGCATTAAATAGCCGCCTTAGGTGGTTTCCCAAACCGGCGGACAGAGCCAGTGCCAAAGCCTTTCCTGGAACTCCATCCGGGCCAGGCGCTGTGTTCCGGGCACTAAGGCGCTTCACAGCTCGGTCCAACTCTCCTTCAGTCACCCTCAGTTCATCGTTCCAGATGGTCGGGCTCGATGGTATCGACGGTGATGAGGAGGGATCGTCCTGTACCCTTGGGAAGAGCGAGTCCACGACAGCTCCCACGAATGCAGGATCCAAGGTTTCCGTCAATGGAGGGACCCACGGTCTGAGCTTGCCCAGTACCATCTTGTACGGGCGCCCCCATGGATCCCTATCCAATCCTTCTAAGAGTTCACTCCAGGCCCGAGACTTAGCCTCAGCAATTGCCACCTGGAGTGCCCACTTAGCGCTTCTGTATACCCCGTAGGCTTCATCTACTTCCTCGGCAGGTGATCGCTGCCTCCTCCGGGCTCGCTGGTACAGGCGTCGGGCACGTAGGCACGTCTCACGTAACCTCGCTATATCCTCCGACCACCAGTAAACTGACCCTCGCATGGTAGGCCTGGCTCGAGGCATTGACACGTCACAAATCGACGTCATCGTGGCCCGAAACCAGGCCGCCTCTCCAATAGGATCGGGTGGATCCTCTTGACTTTCCGACCAGGCTGCGACGATGGCGGCAGCTTTAAGTAAATCTCTGTCGAGCCGCTTGAGAGCCCATCGTCGCGGTGGACTGTTAATGCTGCGCGACACACGACCGGGGGGGCGGAGGGCCACATCCATAAAGATGTGGCGGTGATCAGATAGTGTGACCACTTCTTCCGCAACTCTCCATCCCGAGACCAGGTGTGTGGCAGAAGGAGTCGCCCAGGTAAGATCCACGATCGACTCCCCCTGCCACCTCACACAAGTGTTTACCGACCCCTGATTTAACAACCGAAGGTCCAAATCCGCTGCCCAATCAACCATTTTCCTTCCCCTTGGGTCATCTCGAGGACTCCCCCACTCACGCGAGTGAGCGTTGAAATCGCCTAAGACGAGCACAGGACGCGGTAGACATCTGCGTATGCAGTTCCCTACCGCGTCCAGATACACCTCGTACTCGACGATGGAACAGTTCGGAGAGATGTAACAGCCAACAATAGCTAGGCGACCCCATTCTGTGGCCACAAAACCCTGTCCCTTCTCTATAAGGGCACAGTGAGGGTCGCCTTGGCTACCACCCCAGTATATGGCAACAGAGTCCAAGTGGTCACCGAACCACCGTGGATGGTCCGGGACATGGTAGGGCTCCGCGATTACTGCAAGTGCAATCGACCACTGCGCGAGGGTTTGCTGAAACAAATCCTGCGCGCCACGGCAGTGGTTCAGATTGCACTGGAGGATTCGAAGGGTGTGATCCATTACGAATCGTCCATGCCCTCCTGGGGCAGCGGGTTTTCACCCGACTGAGCGGCCCCCATTGTTGGGGCAGCTTTCCCTTCCGGTGCTGGGGCCGAGCGAGGAGACTTCCTCGTGCCTTTAGGAGGGGTACAGCTCTTGCTCCCCATCCTATGGTCAGCCTTACAACCCTTGTCTGAGCACAGTGGACACTTGTGCGGGTTCGTGCATTGGCTCGCCCGATGGTCGGGTTCACCGCACGCGTAGCACAAGTGGCTGCGGTCTACCGTGCTCAGACACTTGCTGCGTACGTGCCCGTACTCCAAGCACCGGAAGCACTGGAGTGGTCTCGAGGTCAAATAATCAACCCGAGACGCGACCCAACCCACAACGACTTGTTTGGCAGCGGCTATCTTCCGCACGGAAGCTAGGGGGCAACGTATCCATACCGTTCCCTGGGCAGTGCCTGAGCGACGAATTTCACCCACCCGCACGTCAAGGACTGAACAGCCTCCAGCCCCAGCAACAGCAGTTTGCACCTCCTGGACTGTGACGCTGGCGTCCAGGTCTTTCAACCGCAACTCCCCTGTTTTGATTGGGCGCGCAATTAGCACTGCCAAATCATTTAAGGCCAAGCGCATGCGTTCAGCCAAGTTATCTGCTTTGGAGGCGCAGTCGGGTCCTGACACTTCCAAAATAAGCGCTCCCGTGATGGCCGTTCTTGGTCGAACGGTGTCAATGCCAAGTTCAGCCAGGTTAATGCGAGCCTTAGCGGCCGCCATGAGTGAAGCGTGGGTGACGCTGGAACCTTCCGGAATCGTCACCGTAATCGCTGCAGACGTAGGCAGCCGCGTCGGCTTCACCTTACTCCCCTCGTTTGAGCCAGCCTTTTGTCCAACCTTCGAGCTTGCCTTTGGGCCAGCCTTTGAGCTAGTCTTTGGACCAGACTTTGGACTGGCACTCGGCCCAGGCCGCACCGACTCTGTCGTGGCAGTTTTCTTTTTTCGAGCCCGCTTCCTCCCCGTCACTGTCGCCCACGAAGACTCAGGCACCCTCGGCACCTGATCCTCCACAGTCTGCGACTGCACGGGTGGCAGGGAGGTTACTGGTGCAGGTCGGGCGTTTGCCTTTACCTTACCAGCCGGCCCTTTTTGCGCTGCTGGAGCAGCGGCACCCCTTTGGACTGAAGGAGGCATGGCACCCATAGCCACCGCCAGCTTCCTGTCCATTAGAGCGCCGATACGCTCCATAAAACGGCCTTCCCATTCTCCACCAGTAGCAGGAGGAGTCATCGCCTCTGGTGCGGCCATACTGGCATCAGCCCTGGCCTGAGAGCTGGCCATCTCTTCCACCTTGGCAGAGAGTGTTGCCATTTGGGCCCGCAACTCTGCATTCTCTCCCTCAAGTCTCTTGACGTTTGCGTCAACTGCCGCACGGTTCAAGAGCTCCGTTGAGATTGCTGCCGCCCTCCTGGCAGCCACTCGCAGACCCTTGATAAAATCGCTCTTCAAGCTCTTCGACTTGTCTGCGATCTTCTCAATGGTCTGCAGTTCTACCAACATGCAGGCGTCCAGATCCTGGGAGCGTAACGCCCGCATTTCCTGCGCCAGGACTTCAAGGGATGGCAAGTTTGCCTTCGACCGCTTGTCCTCCGGTATGACTTGGGGATTGAAGACATCGTCTTCGCCTCCCTTGTCCTTGAGGAACATGGCCCGCTTGGACCCCTGCGGGTCCGCGGCGACATGTCCACCATCCTCCTCGAGCTTTCGCCCTCGCTTCCTAGTAGCACGGGTAGTGACACCCGACACTGACGAAGCTAGAGAGGAGAAAGACACAATTGAGCAGTCCGACTCCTCCCCCACATCACTCGCCATCGATAGTGGCGTCGCTGGTCTCGCGAAGCTCTTCTTCGCCGAGGCTGCAGCCCCCTTTTTACGTGAGCTCCCAGAGCCCACGGAGCGTTTGTTGCCCCCCCCAGAGTACGAGGGGCAGGATGACGAAGCATCGCGGGACTCTCCGGCGTCTGAGACGCCGGTACCCGCCTGGGGTTCTTTTTCGCAAACAACTCTATTTTCCATTTTGGTTTTCCTCTTTGAGGGGTGAGATCCCCGAAGGTCCGCAGTAGCGGCTGGTTATCCGACCAACCCACCTGGGTGGCAACCCCTCCCTGAACCCCTTAAGCAAAAGTTCACGGAGGATTTGCCAGCCAGGTGATTTGTCACGCTGCGGTGCCGCTCCAAACATCGGGTTTTTTTATTGAGGAGAACTCCTCACAATCCAGGCAGCAATGCCAAGGCCCTTAGACGCTGGCTAAGAAAAAAATCCCCTTAGCCTGCTCGGTATCATTGCAAGTGCACACCGAGCACGCCTCGCTTCGTCCATTGGGCCCTCTGCTAATCAGAGGGCGAGGAAAAGCTTCTATCCCAGTAAACGGCGAGAAAAGGTATGGGTTAACATCCCCTTTCTCCCCCTCCCACCCTTCAAAAGACACACACACATACACTCACACACACACCCACACACCCCAACCCCCCCTGGTGTTTTGTCCGCGTCGGTGTGACGACAAATTCACTGATGGAAGCTGTCGGCACACCAAGAAACCCCCTATCCGCAACCCGGGGGACGCGCCACGTCGGTGTTCACCTCACCGCCCACTGGGACAACCCAGCAGGTCCGTGGAGGTAATTGATACCTAGGCAAAAGGTAACGGTTACCTATTTTGTGCGTTATTATAGCCTACATGATAGGTTTCGGGTACCTGGCTAGTAGGTCATTGATACCTAAGCAATAGGTAACGGTGACCTATTTTGGGCGTTATTATAACCTACATGATAGGTTTCTGGTACCTAGCTAGTAGGTCATTGATACCTAGGCAATAGGTAACGGTTACCTATTTTGTGCGTTATTATAGCCTACATGATAGGTTTCGGGTACCTAGCTAGTAGGTCATTGATACCTAAGCAATAGGTAACGGTGACCTATTTTGGGCGTTATTATAACCTACATGATAGGTTTCTGGTACCTAGCTAGTAGGTAATTGATACCTAGGCAATAGGTAACGGTTACCTATTTTGTGCGTTATTATAGCCTACATGATAGGTTTCGGGTACCTAGTTAGTAGGTCATTGATACCTAGGCAATAGGTAACGGTGACCTATTTAGTGCGTTTTAGTAACCTACTTAATAGGTTTCGGGTACCTAGCTAGTAGGTCATTGATACCTAAGCAAAAGGTAACGGTGACCTATTTTGGGCGTTATTATAACCTGCATGATAGGTTTCGGGTACCTAGCTAGTAGGTCATTGATACCTAGGCAATAGGTAACGGTAACCTATTTAGTGCGTTTTAATAACCTACATGATAGGTTTCGGGTACCTAGCTAGTAGGTCATTGATACCTAGGCAATAGGTATCGGTTACCTATTTTGTGCGTTATTATAGCCTACATGATAGGTTTCGGTTACCTAGCTAGTAGGTCATTGATACCTAGGCAATAGGTAACGGTGACCTATTTAGAACGTTTTAGTAACCTACTCAATAGGTTTCGGGTACCTAGCTAGTAGGTCATTGATACCTAGGCAATAGGTAATTGTGACCTATTTTATGCGTTGTTATAACCTACATGATAGGTTTCGGTTACCTAGCTAGTAGGTCATTGATACCTAGGCAATAGGTAACGGTAACCTATTTAGTGCGTTTTAGTAACCTACTTAATAGGTTTCAGCTACCTAGTTAATAGGTCACCGATACCTCGCCAATAGGTAATTGTGACCTATTTTATGCGTTGTTATAACCTACATGATAGGTTTCGGTTACCTAGCTAGTAGGTCATTGATACCTAGGCAATAGGTAACGGTAACCTATTTAGTGCGTTTTAGTAACCTACTTAATAGGTTTCAGCTACCTAGTTAGTAGGTCACCGATACCTCGCCAATAGGTAATTGTGACCTATTTTATGCGTTGTTATAACCTACATGATAGGTTTCGGTTACCTAGCTAGTAGGTCATTGATACCTAGGCAATAGGTAACGGTAACCTATTTAGTGCGTTTTAGTAACCTTCTTAATAGGTTTCAGGTACCTAGTTAGTAGGTCACCGATACCTCGCCAATAGGTAATTGTGACCTATTTTATGCGTTGTTATAACCTACAAGATAGGTTTCGGGTACCTAGTTAGTAGGTCATTGGTACCTAGACGGTAGGTAACGGTTACCTCTTTTGTGCGTTGAGATTACCTACTTAATAGGTATCGGGTACCTAGCTATTAGGTAATTGATACCTATACAGTAGGTAATGGTAACATCCTATGTAGGTAACTTCAACCATATTTAAGTATTGTAATTACTAGTAATTAAGTTTCAATTATAGGCTATAGAAAAAGGATACCTTGGCCTTGTTCCAATAGTATGCTGACTGGTATCCGTGCCGTTGCCCTACTACGGTTCGTAGGTCGTTGTTAAATTCGTCATCTTATTGGCTAATTAAATATGACAATCTGAAATTAGCCAATCAGATGAGATTTTTGGCGAACAACGAACCGTAGGCTACGTATGCCAATCGGTATATATTTGAACTGGCCATTAGTCACCAGTATCCACTTTCTACAGGTTGAAACATAATTACTAGTAATAACAACACACAAATAAAGTTAACGTTATCTACATAGAATGTCACCATTATCAACTGTATAGGTATCAATGACCTAATAGTTAGGTACCCAACACCGATTAAGTAGGTTATCTTTACGCACAGTAGAGGTTACCGTTACCTACTGCCTAAGTATCAATATCCTACTAGATAGGTTAGGCACCCGACACGCAACATGTAGGTTACAATACAATGCACAAAACAGTTCACCCTTACCTATTGGCTAAGTATCAATGCTTACTAACTAGATTCTATAAACAACTTATATATTATATTAAGTAGGTTATTACAGCGTTAACTTTCGGCTACCGTTACACACAGAATGGGAAACTAGCTCTGTAGGACATCTTATTCATTTACTACATCACTATAGCCTTTTCAATTAACAAAAAAAACAAGTTTTGAATTATATTATTTTATTAGACACAATTTTAAATTTAATATTTAAGTACCTATGTATATTGGATGACTTAAACATTAATGGCTAACATTAGCTCTGTAGGACATCTTATTTATTTAGTAAGGTTGAGGTTGAGGTTCGATTCCCATACAAACTGAATTTACACAACTATGGGCGAATAAAGTATAAAATGTACACTGAAATAGCTGTAATAGGCTTTTATAACACATTTGCTCGTAAAAGGTCTCTTATTTCACCAATTTCAATATCGTAATGTATGTCATTACGTACTAGCGCGGTAATGTAATGTAAAACGCACGGGTTGTTTTTTTAATAAGGTAAAATGTACGGTTTATCGAGATGCTAAATTTATGAAATGAAACTCAATGAAACGGAATGAAACAGAATGAAACTGAATGATACAGAATGAAACTGAATGAATATGAATGAAACTGAATAAAAATGTATGAAAGTGAATGAAACCGAATAAAACTGAATGAAACTGAATGAAGTTGAATGAAACTGTATGAAACAGAATGAAACTGAATGAAACTTTACAAAAATGTATGAAACTGAATGAAAAGGAATGAAACTGAATGAAGCTGAATGAAACCGAATGAAACTGAATTAAACTGAATGAAAATTAATGAAACCGAATGAAACTGAATAAAACGGGATGAATTGGAATGAAATTAAATGAAATGACATTTACAATCTGTTAATGTCATTTCATTTCAAATTCTCTTAACTGCGTTTTTAACAAGTGATAAAAGATTTATTCGTTTAATTTTTATTTATTTCCTCGCAAATGTGTTATAAAACGTCGTATGACATACGTGCGCTTTGATAATTACAGCCTCTGCTTTCTTGTAGACCTCGCCTACGGCTCGGGCTTGCAATAACGCCTCGGCTGTAATTTTCAATAATATTCATTAACCATTATTTTATAAAGTCACGATTTTAAACAAAGATTGATTACAATATTAAGGGTAATTATCTATCCCTCTAGTCTGCAATAATTAATAACACACAACCTGGTACTAGAGATCAAAACAATATCCAGATAATAAAAAAATACATACCCTATTACTAACAAGGGTCACACTCCGACCGAACTTATATAATTATGTGCGGACACCAAGCTGTATGGGCCGACTTGAAATCTTCCCTTTATGAGAGAATCGAAAACAAAGGTTGATTACAATATTAAGGGTAATTATCTATCCCTCTAGCCTGCAATAATTAATAACGCACAACCTGGTACTAGAGATCAAAACAATATCCAGATATAAAACAATACATACCCAATTACTAACAAGGGTCACACCCCGACCGAACTTATATAATTATGTGCGGACACCAAGCTGTATGGGCCGACTTGAAATCTTCCCTTTATGAGAGAATCGAAAACAAAGATGCATTACAACTTTTGAGTTGTAATGAATCTTTGTTTTGTCCAGACGATATAACGGCTGTTTTAAGGACCGATGGAAAAACTATCGAAAAGTGTTGAGGCAAAACAATTATATTAACTGCAACCGAAGAAAACAATCTACGAGTGCTTCGTCGGAATTTTTTTCAGAATTGGTGAATTCTGAAGAACTAAATTCTGGTATGTTTTTGTTAATTTAACTCCTTAATTTGACACCTGCTTTGTTCGTGCTAAAGTCAAACTTTTTTTCAGATCCTGTGCAAAACCCGACCATAATGACATCTTCAAAATTGTTGAAGGTTTCCAAGGGTCTGATATAACTGAGTATTTGATGGATGAAAGCAGAAACGAACGTTTTGATTTTTTTTCCAAGGGCAATACCGCTGAATATATAAAAAAATCCCTGTTTTGAAAAATCAAAACATAGCTCTAAAGTTGGTAAGTACCTACCTACATACTATTACCCACCTTTTGCCTTGATTGCTATCTTCTACCAACTGCATAACATCTTTTTCAATTGAAACTTAAGGTCATCACTTGATCTTTTATTTATGTTATGTAGAATTATTTTAATTGTATTTTTTTTTCAGATCGACGCAGACTATAGTTTCTGTATACCACCGGAGGCTGACTCAACAGTCTCTCTGGCGCATGAGCTATTAAAATATAAAGAAAATATTAACAAATCTGCCAGAGAGAAAGCTGCCAAATTTCGAGATCAATTGCAAAAATATAGCGTAGAATTAATTTCACCAAACAAAGATCAAGTGACTTCTCTCAGAACAATTTTTAATTTACAAAATAAGTCAATTTTGTATTCCGTGAAATATATTACGTTCCACAATTACACTTATCGTCCAAACGACATCTTATGCACAGGCTTGAATAATCATGATTTCAACTATCCAGTTATTGTTAAAGTCTTGGCAATTTATCTCCATCAAAATACCAGCGGAGTATATTTGAAATGTTTAAAGTTTAATACAGATTACTTTGATTCACATTTTCAAGCGTATGCAGTTGAAGCAACTGACGATTTGTTCTATTTTAAATTAACTGACCTACCCTTTCATTGCCCAAATACTCTTTCATATTTGTCCAACAACGTCCTATATGTCACTATGAGGAATTCTATTGCTTAGTAGAATAATTCTTGGAACAATACCTTGTGTACGTTTCTCCAGATTCTAATTATTTTGTAAACAAACTAAACAGAAACAATTCGCTGTACACGCTTATTGAAGCCAATAAATCGTTAAGACATTTACTGTCTGCTAAAAAAACTGTCGAAATTTGAACGCAGTAAGCTGGCTAGAGTAGTCATCCCGCACCTCGTCAATGAAACTCCAGGGGGTATATTGACGCCTGTTCAAATAAAAAAGTGGGCAGAATACGCAATTGAAATTTTCCCAGAAGACGAAATTTCCTTGTACTTCTACACTGTTTCACCGACTGACAGTGACAAATGTTCTACAAATCAAGCGTGTGGTACGAGACAGCTCCCCTCAAAGTCCAGACGATATTATGGCTGTTTTTGGGACCGATGGAACAACTATCGAAAAGTGTTGAGGCAAAATAATTCTATTAACTGCAACCGAAGAAAACAATCTACGAGTGGTTCATCGGAAATTTGTTCAGAATTGGTGAATTCTGAAGAACTAAATTCTGGTATGTTTGTTAATGTAACTCCTTAATTTGACACCTGCTTTGTTTGTGCTAAAGTCAAACTTTTTTTCAGATCCTGTGCCAGAACCCGACCATAATGACATCTTGAAAATTGTTGAAGGTTTCCAAGGGTCTGACATAACTGAGTATTTGATGGATGCCTGGCTTAAAAGCAGAAACGAACGTTTTGATTTTTCCGAAGTTTTTAGAAGTAGTCATTATACACCCTGTATATATGCTTTACACAAAAATGAAAACACAGATCATCTAAATTAGAATCTGGAGAAACGTACACAAGGTATTGTTTCAAGAATTATTCTACTAAGCAATAGAATTCCTCATAGTGACATATTTTATAGGACGTTGTTGGACAAATATGAAAGAGTATTTGGGCAATGAAAGGGTAGGTCAGTTAATTTCGAAAGCAAAAAATGCTTTGAAGCACAAGTGCACGGCATCTAAAATATAAACATAGGCACTGGTAACATCGACCCAAGTATTTCCAATAGCTACTATTAGGCTAATGATGGAGCAAGTAAGACGAACGCCCGAGACGCTTCAGCTCGCGATGCTCTACCTCCTTTACTATTTATTTTGCCACCGCTCGAAAATAAATGTGGCAGTAGAAGAATTGCGGCCGTCAGTCCATTGCTTTGTTCGCCATCTGTAATAATAATTTATTTTAGGCACCAGTAATTAAATAAAAACAGGGCCCATATAAATATATGCCTTATAACTAAAAATATTTTATCAATGTAATATATTATCATTCTCATCTCATTAAACTACTCGACACTGGCAAAATTGATCCGTAAAGGACAGATGCCATTCATTAAGAAGAAGAAGAAGAAACTAGAATATAACTAAAATACATATTTATAAAACGCTTAAAACTAGGCGAAATTCTGTTATTAGTCGTCGATATAATAAGAAGTTGCAATAAAAAATATTGTAAATTTGGGCTGGACCACCCAGGTTAACATTTAAAGGTATGGAAAATAGATGTTGGCCGATTCTCAGACCTACCCGATACACAAAATTTTATCAAAATCGGTTCAGTCATTTCGGACGAGTTCGGACACAAACACCGGACACGAGAATTATCATATAAACCTCTTTTTAAGTCTTAGAGTTACATAGTAAATGTTCTAAGTACCTGAATCAAAGAGTCCAAAAATTTGATCTACGCTATTTTTTTGCAATTGATCTCGAAATTTGGCAGCTTTCTCTCTGGCAGATTTGATAATATTTTATTTATATTTAAATAGCTCATGCGCCAGAGACTGTTGAGTCAGCCTCCGGTGGTATACAGCAACTATAGTCTGCATCGATCTGAAAAAAAAATACAATTAAAATAATTCTACATAACATAAATAAAAGGTCAAGTGATGACCTTAAGTTTCAATTGAAAAAGATGTTATGCAGTTGGTAGAAGATAGCAATCAAGGCAAAAGGTGGGTAATAGTATATAGGTAGGTACTTACCAACTTTAGAGCTATGGTTTGATTTTTCAAAACGGGGATTTTTTTATATATTCAGCGGTATTGCCCTTGGAAAAAAAAACAAGACGTTCGTTTCTGCTTTTAAGCCAGGCATCCATCAAATATTCAGTTGTATCAGACCCTTGGAAACCTTCAACAATTTTCAAGATGTCATTATGGTCGGGTTCTTGCACAGGATCTGAAAAAAAGTTTGACTTTAGCACGAACAAAGCAGGTGTCAAATAAAGGAGTTAAATTAACAAACATACCATAATTTAGTTCTTCAGAATTCACCGTTCAAATTTCGACAGTTTCTTAGCAGACAGTAAATGTCTTAACGATTTATTGGCTTCAATAAGCGTGTACAGCGAATTGTTTCTGTTTAGTTTGTTCACAAAATCATCGTCAAGTTTTTCGGTGACGCATGACGTAGTTGATCGAGTCAAAGGAGAGGTAGTATTATCTTCTTCTTGTTGCGTAGGCGAGGCTCTTCCGCTTTTCTGAAAGTGTAGTTTCATTTTACTATTAAGTTTACCCTTGTCCAGTCAACAGTCCTTGTCTGACAAAAATAAATGAAAACTAGTTAGTTTGTATGTTCCCTAATTTCCTTATTTATGGACAACTTTTTTGTTTTAAGATGAAAAACTATAATGGTTTTAAATAACAGATAAACAGTTTTGAAATTCTGTCTTCAACTTTTGATGCTAACTGTACCTACTGTATAAAGAATTATTGAAACCAAACATCTGTTGCAACAATGTAACGCAATGGATAAGCAACTAATGAGTCAAGCGTAACAAGTTCGTGGGTTTGAATCCTGTAGTGTTTTTCTTTTTAAATAGATGCGCACAGCTTTTGCTCTCAATCGGTGAAGGAAAACACATAAACAGTGTACAATAATATCATCTCGAGTTCCTTTTATGTTATTAGTTATTATAAAATATTGTCAAGTAGGTAGTGTAGTCCTCTGATTATAATTATCAAATAGACACAAGCAATCTTACATTTACGTTTTTATTTTCATTTAGTGTTTGTTTCCACTCGTTCCATTTTGTGCGAAATTTGGCCCGGATTCCAATGCCAGGAATAAGTGATTTAAGATCGTCTTCAATGAGGTATTCTAGAGCCTCGATGTCTATTTTTTCATCTGCAAACCGAAATATAAAAATGTATTTGTTATCTTGGTTCTTTATCAAAATGAACGTCAGATTTACAACCAGCGTCCTCGAAAACATGCAACCCATATTAATTATTTGAGAAAAAAATACATGCGCTATTTTTTTTTTCAAAATAAATGTCTGATTCGGAACTGACATGGTCGAAAACCGACAAAAGTTTCTTACAAACAAGAAAAAAAATATACTAAAAAAAAAATACACCAATCAAAATTTGTAGTAGTAGTCAGTAAATTTTGAGTCCGTACATTGATACTCCATGACAAACGATTTTTAACAAGGGGTCATTATATAACACAATGGATGAGTATAGCCCAAGATCGTGGTGAATGGCAAGAGCAAAGTGAGGCCTATGGTAGGCCACACTGGAACTTCACTGCTACGTTTCATTTTGTTTTGTAAAAGGATTACACAAAAAAACGCTAGGAACCAAGCCAAGTAGTTTGTTGCCTGTTCTTCTAGGTTGCATGAAACTGGGCACCTAGACAGGCGTTAGACTAGCTTTAAGACGTGTAATACTTATTAATATTTATTTATTTAAGGTTGTTCGATTCCGATACAAACTGAATTTACACAACTATGGGCAAACAAAGTATAAATGTACACTGAAATAGCTGTAATAGAATTTTACAGTGGTCTTTATTGCCGGCCAGTTATATAAAGTTGGAGAAAACTGTAGGATAACAGAAATATTAATAAAAAACCAAAAAAGTAATTTTTTCGTCATTCTTTCTAACGGGTACTAGCTTTTAGCATAGAGTCAATTTTGTACATCACTGTTTCAAAATAGACGTAAAAGTCTGTTAGTTTTTTTTCTGAAGCCCCGACTGCCACGACCAACGGCTGACACTCCAACTTTATATAACTGGCCGGTAATAAGGACCACTGTAAAAGCCTATTACAGCTATTTCAGTGTACATTAATACTTTATTCGGCCATAGTTGTGTAAATTAAGTTTGTATGGAAATCGTACCCCCTTAAAACAAACTATGTAAGTAGTAAGTCAGCACTGGACTGAGAAAAAACCACCATATCTACACCAAGTAGAAAAATAGCATAGTTTATGCCTCAATTCAATTGAGTTGATTGAAACTGTTATTATAATTATGTCTAAAACGGGGTTAGCCAGTGCCACATACAGGAAAGCATGCTATGCCACTAAAATATACCACCATATATTACCATACCAGTGAGTAAGCTACTTGTTTCTTATAAACAATTCACCGACCCGTGGATGCCAGTTTATTAAGCGAATTTGACACCAATCGGTGTCAAATCTACGGTTAGGTTTGTTAGCTTTTGCTACACTTTTACTGGAACACTAAGCACACAAAATTGTTTGCAGGAAGATACATACTGTAAGAATTTTCTCTCTATAAACAGTGGCTTCATATTTCTGGATGTCATAAATGGCACTCGTTCGTTCTATAATGGTTTCATAATATCAAGGTTAAACAATACAGAACTTCTGAAGAAGCATTATCTTACCCAAAAACCTCAAAATAGTTTCTGATGGAACTTGCCATTTTTCTAAAAGTAATGTTAGATCTGATTCAGGTTCCATAAGTCTTGTTACTCGTAACTAAAACAAAAAAAATAGTCTGAGACATGACGATTACGCCTTAGGTATCCTAATCATTTAAATATAACTAAAAACAAAACCATTTATTTCGGACGCCATTGAGCGTCTATGAGGGATGCGAATATTGCCTCTTCAAAAGAAATAACAGGTTCCTATTACGTAGGGTCATACATTTAGTTTATTTTGTACCTTTTACCTAGGAGAACAAACCTTTTAGTGCCACAATTCACTGAGAGTCAGTGTTGCCAGATGCGAAAGTTGAAAATGCGGTAACGGTACTCCAAAAACGCGGATTTTCAACAAAAAAAGCGGAATTTCCTGTTTTAACGTTAGATCGATTTTTCTCACTCAATTCATAATCATATTACAAAATCAAAGAGTTATGTGAAGTAAACTTCCTTTTCATTGCTCATACTCGGAAAGTAGGTCTGAAGTTGCCTGAGGGGCCTAATTGAAAGTAACACTTTCAGCCCTAGGGAGAATTGCTTTCTACTGACAGCTGTCAAATTATAAAAAAAATAAGTTCTATTTTATTCAACCATGTTCCAACTTTCTAAAGTCTATAAAACGGCAAGTAGGTTTTTTTTTTTAACCTGCACTGTCCCATTGCTGGGCAAAGGTCTCCCCCAATATCTTCCAACTATCATGATTTTTGGCGACTTTCCACCAATCCTTCTCCAGAGCTTCCAGATCGTCTCGCCATCGTCTTTTTGGGTGGCCACGCCGTCGCCTGCCGTCCTCCAGCACCCAATGAGTCGTTATGTTTGCCCACTTTTTAGGGTCCATCCTGCTGATGTGGCCCGCCCACTCCCACTTGAGCTTGGCTGTTTTGCTCTCTACATCGGCAATGCCAGTCATTGAACGCAGCATTGTATTTCACACCCGGTCGATGCGTTTCAGGCCGAGAATGCTGCGTTCCATTGCCCTCTGGCAAATCTGCAGTCTAGACTTCTGTAACTCAGTCAATGACCAAGTCTGGCAAGGAGGTTATTAAACCAAATTTGAACTTTTTATTCAGCAAGGAGGTTGGAAGCCCATTACAACGGTAAGAAGTCTGATAAGAGCGCGATGTGAAATTTAAATTTAAATAATATAAAGATAGTATTAAATAAAGAATATATTTTCTAAATGGCTTTATTATTATTTAGCTTCAACTATTTCATTAAAATAACATAGATTTGAGCAAAATATTTACCATTTTTTAAATTATGAAAATTAAAATAATGGCTGAATAATGCTGGCCAGCCGAAGGAAAAAAAAAAAAAGCTGGAAGGCAATTCAATCATCATTTTCACCATCGAGATCTTGGAGGAATTAGAAATGGAGATGTCAAGGCAGAGCTTTCCCCTCTGCCGATCATATAACGATCTCGATCATATCCTTTAAATAAAACTGTTTTACTCGCAACCGCAGCCATTGTGTGTCGTTTCATGTCGCGAAGTGGAGCTCCGTGAAAATGGTGAATTGCATGGTAGTTTCTTGTAAAAGACGATCAGAGACATCAAACTTCCGGGAACATGGTATTTCCTACCACAAGGGAGTATTATTTTGTCAATTGTGTTTGTAATTTTGTAGAATTTAAGTTCAAAAGAAATACCGGTTGCGACAGATTAGCGACAGTATTACGACACCATTGTCAAAGAATAAACCTTGGTAGAAGGCATAGTGTTGGGAAAAGTTGAATGAAATTGATGAATGAATGAATGATAAAATAAACGTTAAATTATTATCACATAATGGTGTTGTCTTATTACGTATTTGGTGTTTTTTAAACCCCCGACGTAAAAATTACGGGATGTTATGAGTTTGCGGTGTCTGTGTGTCCCATCGTAGTTCCCGAACGAATCAACCGATTTAATTTGGTTTTTTGTTTGTTTGAAAGGTGAATAGTCGGGAGTGTTCTTAGCTGTTTTTGATGAAAATCGGTACAAGATGGCTGCCGCCACGATATATATCGGATTACATTTATTTACAAATCCCACAAAATGGGTATCTTATGTACCAGTCACCAAACCCAATCTACTCATCAATGTATAAAATAGGACATGACATCATACTCAAAAATAAAGTCGTGGGCGTAGTGAAAAATTTTTTTTGCCTATTTTATATTTATTTTTCATTACTCATACTCTGAAAGTAGGTCTGAAGTTGCCTGAGGGGCCTAATAGAAAGTAAAACTTTCAGCCCTAGGGAGAATCGCTTTCTACTGACAGCTGTCAAATTATAAAAAAAAAACAAGTTCTATTTTATTCAACCATGTTCCAACTTTCTAAGGTCTTTCTAACTGCAAAGAGGTCGTTGAACCAAATTCCAACTTTTTATTCAGCAAGTAGGTTGGAAACCCATTACAACGGTAAGAAGTTTATAAAGTCTAATTAGAGCGCAATGTAAAATTTAAATTTAAATAACATAAAGATCTTCTAAATTACTTGATTAATATTAGCTTCAACTATTTATTTAAAATAACATAGATTGAGCAAAAATTTACCATTTTTTAAATTATGAGAATGAAAATAATGGCTGAATAATTCTGGCGAGCCGTAGCCGAAGGCCCGCCAGAGAAAAAGAAAAAAAAAACCGGGAAGGCGGCAATTCAATCTTCATTTTCACAAATTTTTCTTTCATGTTTTTATTTTTACTATCCTTGTATTCGTAATGAAAAGCTCAGTGTTTACCTCGGGTGAAAGTCTTTTAAGTCCCTCAAGCTCCATTGGCGCCCTCGCTAACGCTCTGGCGCCAAACCCGTCTCGGGACTCAAAAAACGTGACTTTCAACACTCGGGTAACAATGTACTATTATTTCCTGTGCAGGTTTCCAAAAAACCCTGTTGCTTGAAGAGTGGACAAAATTTTTTGGCCAAAAAACAACTTGGCATGCAACAAGAACGAGTGTGTTTTGCTCGAAACATTTTGCAGAAAGTTCTCAAACTCGGGCAAACAAACATCTGCGTTCACCACACAAATATTTGTTCTCGGTGGGAATCGAACCAACGCCTCCGGCGCAGAAGGCAGAACTACAAACTTCGCTGTGATGTGGAGGCTGACGATGTAATGTGATTTCACTTTATTTTTTTTTTTCAATTATGACTTAACTTATTTGTACTATGCTATAACATGTTAAGAACTATTGATTCAAACTTATAACCATTAATAAAACATAACAACTAAATTCAGTTCTTTTATTTTCTGACTGTTCCAAAATGTGAAACCTGTTGTGCATAACTTATTTAAATTACCTTTACCTAAAAACCCATTTCATTCATTGTTTTATTCATCGTTCAATTAACCGATCTTACTGAATGCCCATCACTAGAGATTATCCTAATGTGAGTCTTGACACTGCGTAACTACGCTAGATTTTTTATCAGTGTGCAAATTTTAAGATCGTGTGCGGGATTGTCAATGTGTGTGTTTACATGAATAGGATTTTGCTATGCGCGTGTGCCATGCGTGTTTACCTCGTCCCCCGTCAATTTTGGCAGAAAATATTGTTCGTGGATTTAAACGTTGACGCCTCCATTTCTAATTTCTCCAAGCATCGAGATATAAGTACTACGTGATGATTTTCACTAATTTTTCTATCATGTTTTTATTTTTACTTTCCTTGTATTCGTAATGAAAAGCACAGCGTTTACCTCGGGTGAAAGACTTATTTAAGTCCCTCAAGCTCTTGAGGCTCAAAAACGTGACTTTCAATCCTCAGGTAACAATGTACTATTACTTCATAGAACAGAAACAGAAGGTGGCTCAGGTAGGCACAAAAGATATCACTCAAGTTC
Organism: Thera obeliscata; assembly: GCA_947578465.1. NCBI lineage: Eukaryota > Metazoa > Arthropoda > Insecta > Lepidoptera > Geometridae > Thera > Thera obeliscata. The sequence goes on from OX387927.1 coordinate 7,361,267, forward strand.
AATCCGTATTCTCACAGTCAGTGAAAAACTTGTAGCTCGATCTGAACTTGCGCGGGGTCCGGTTAATGTACGTCCAGTTATTGTACAGCATGTTATTGTCCACCCAGTTAAAACGAAACCTTTTTTAGGGTTCCGTAGCCAAATGGCAAAAACGGAACCCTTATAGATTCGTCATGTCTGTCTGTCTGTCTGTCTGTCCGTCCGTATGTCACAGCCATTTTCTCCGAAACTTTGAGAGCTAGGCTGATGAAACTTGGCGAGTAGATGTGTTTTGTGAACCGCATTAAGATTTTTACACAAAAATAGAAAAAAACTATTAATTTTGGGGGTCCCCATACTTGAAACTGAAACTCAAAAATTTTTTTTTCATCGAACCCATACGTGTGGGGTATCTATAAATAGGTCTTCAAAAATGATGTTGAGGTTTCTAATATAGTTTTTTTCTAAACTGAATAGTTTACGCGAGAGACACTTCAAAGTGGAAAAAAGTTGGTGCCCCCCCCCTCATACTTCTTAAATAAGAGAATAATAAAACTAAAAAAAATATATGTTGTACATAACTATGCAAACTTTCAACGATATTTGGTTTGAACGAGATCTAGTCAGTAGTTTTTTTTTATACGTCATAAATCGTAAACCGCAATTTACCTTTTGACGAACTACAAGAACGTTTATATTATGTTACTTCATGCTACGGAACCCTTCATGGGCGAGTCCGACTCACACTTGGCCGCTTTTTGGTTTTTTGGATTCGTTTTAACCTGCCGTACAATCACTGGCTGCGAATTAACTGGGTGTACAAAATTGTCACGTGATGTTATTGTACAGCATGTTAATTGGATGCCATTAGGGTCTGTGCACACTGAGGCAATTCAATTATTTCTTATTTTTTGTAGGCAATGGATACTGCTTCTAAAGAGAATAGCCCCTTTGGAGTAAATGTAAAAAACATTTTCTGGCACTACGGCGGCCGCTGCCGCGGCACGCTCGCTTTGCTCGCTCGCCTTGTGCGTTATTTATATGTTCTAACATAACCTAACCTATCCAAGTCGGATCCACCCTAAAAAGTCTCAAGGACAAGTACAAGTATCCGCTGCCAGAACAAAACAGCAAAAATCAATTAGTGAATTGCTACAGTGTGCAGTAGGCTTAACTGTCATCGTAATAACGGGCCGTACAATAACAACACGTGATGACATTGTACAGCATGTTATTTCGTGACCTTTTATTGTACGCCCCGTTAATCCAAGCCATGGTATCGTAATAACGGTGTGTACATTAACCTGCTGTACATTATCCTGCTGTGCATTAAAGGGTCGTACATTATTGCCTCCCCTTGCGCGTGTGCAACTTCATAACACTGTGTACCAACATGACAATAGTGATTTGACAACATAACACGGACTTTACGTTGGCCAGCAAAGGGACAGCGCTATACTAAGAAAAGAGATACAAGTATTTCTGTCTTGCTTTCTCGTATAGCGCTGTCCCCCATTTGGCGTAGTTTTGGCAGGAATGTAGAGCCCGCTATCGACATTTTTAGGGTTCTTCCATTTGAAAGGGTAAACGGATCGGTGCCTATAAAAATGTCTTTAGTGGGAAGATAATATTTTAATCCTCATGTCCTATCAAAGTCGAAAAAAGTGGAACCCCGCTGGCTAAAAGCGGATGGCGGATCCATTGTCAAAAAGGCGGTGTAAAAAGTGGAAAAGCGGTATGATCTGGCAACGCTGCTGAGAGTTCACACAACACAAAGGAAACGAAAACTCAAAACTGCAACGCGGTCGCGAATTCGTCACACTGATGCGATGCCACGCGAGACGGAGGCGGAAATGGCGATGCAATCGATTCAACGACTCATACGCAAGCAGGGTTGCCAACTTTATTTTTAAAAACCCACCAGAAATCAACTGAAGTTAAAGATATCTCAAACCACCAGAAAACCACTAAAATAATTATATACGTACCTTTGCATTTTGCGAGTGCTTTTTGGATAATCCATGATTCTTTAAATCTACGTAATGAGTCCGTGTGGTGAACGTAGATGTTTGTTCTCTGACTGGGTGTTATATTGTATTCTAAGTGTGTATTTACAAAAAAAAAATATTTAAGTATTATATATATCAGTTATTTGGTTTCCATCGTACAAGCTCTGCTCTGCTTAGTTTGGGCCTAAATAGTGCTGTGCTGTGCCCGGAATATTTATTTGGTTAGTATCAGCATTACATCCGTTAGTCGATTGTTGAAAATAAACGAGATATTCAATAACAAAAATTTACCCATAGAATCAAGATGGCAGATAAAGCAACGGATCGATTACCACACAAAACTAAATTTTTTGCTAATAATTTATCAAAATCCGAAGGAAGAAGGAAAATTTCTATTTATGATTTTTTCCGGGTGAATTACTGACTCGACTGGTTTACGTAGCATTGGCTGGCAACACTTTCGTACAAATGTTGATCAACTGAGTAACTGCATTCGACCTTGTCTTTATTATCATATTTAATAGGACATACTAGGACATGGTTTTTCATTCCAAATAACAGCTCATTTTGTATGCCAGTTAAAAACGACACTGACGTTGTGAAGTATATCGTAAAAATAGAAATGGTTTTGACCCACTGACGTCATAGCATAGGCACAGCACAGGCGTAGAGCATTCCTTCGTTGTTCTTAGTGCGTTCGCAAAGATTCTATGGAATATTCTAAGAATGCTCGCTCGCTTGATGTAAACGGCGCAAGAGCGCGCGAACAGTTGCTTAGAGCGTTCTAGCGTGTTCGGACGTGCTCGCGCCACTGAGCGGTCTCTTCAAAGCGTTCTTGTGTTCTAGCTCTGCTCTTTGTTCGTTTGGTGTAAACGCTGAATACAAGTTTTCGTTTACACTAAAAGACCACGAACGAATGCTCTTGTTCTAGCTCTAGCTCTGTGTTCGTTTGATGTAAATCCACCTTAAATCAAACCTTAAATCAGTTATTGGTTTCATGTCACATTAGAATAGTACAAACAAAGTTCATAGTTTTTAATCCTTTTTCGCTTCATCATCATCATCATAAGCCTGAAGAAGTCCGCTGCTGGACATAGGCCTCCCCTACACGTTTCCAGGAAGAACGATCCCTTTCCATCCATTGAGTTCCCGCGATCTTAACAATGTCGTCGGTCCATCTGGTGGGTGGGCGCCCTACGCACGTTTGTCGCTTAAATCTTTCTTTTTCTCAAAGTCATTGTATAAAGTATAGTACCTATGCAACTCTTGAATAAAACGGATTTGTATCGAGGGCCATGAATTACTCTCGTCGTTTAGCATTCTAACACTTGAATCACGAGCGTAGCGAGTGATTCATTCGTTAGAACCCTTCACTTGTTCGTGATTTATCTATGACCCTCGATTTAAACCCGTCTTTTATTAAACAGTGATTAAAAAGCCCTTTTAATCACTGTTTTGGTGTTTGAATTTGGAACACACCAATAAGGTCAACGTCCATCTTAATACCTTACAACCTCCTTGAATAAAACGGATTTATATCGAGGGCCATGAATCACTCGCGTCGTTTAGGATTCTAACACTTGAATCACTCGCTACGCTCGTGATTCGATCATTATAAATCACTCTATACGGTAGTGATTCATTCGTTAGAATCCTTCACTTGCTTGTAATTCATCTATGACCCTCGATTTAAATCCGTCTTTTATTCAATAGTTGCATAATATACTATTTTACTTATCTGTGCGCAATGCAATCGTATTGCACACAAAGTATATGTACCTAGGTAGGTACTTAGGTAGGTACAGTCAAAAATTAAATAATAAATAAATATTATAGACAATCCACACAACACTATCTAGCCCCAAACTAAGCAGAGCTTGTACTATGGGAACCAGATAGCTGATATAATACATACATATGTATTATATCAGCTATCTGGTTCCAAAAAAATGTATATGTATATACATATACATTTTTTTTTGTAAATACAGGTACTTATTAGAATACATACAATATAACACCCAGACAGAGAACAAACATCTGTTTTCACCACACAAATATTTGTTCTCGGTGGTGATCGAACCCACGACCTACGGCTCAGAAGGCAGAGCTACTACCAACTGAGCTGAGAGGCCAGTAATTATTTCACCATTATAAAGCTAGGTACATTATCCGTGAGTAACATAGGCTATAGTTTTTAGGGTTCCGTAGCCAAATGGCAAAAACGGAACCCTTATAGATTCGTCATGTCTGTCTGTCTGTCTGTCTGTCTGTCCGGCCGTGTCACAGCCATTTTTCTCCGAAACCATTAGAGCTAGACTGATTAAACTTGGTGAGTAGATGTATTCTGTGAACCGCATTAAGATTTTTACACAAAAATAGAAAAAAAACTATAAATTTTGGGGGTCCCCATACTTCAAACTGCAACTCAAAAAAAATTTTTTCGTCGAACCCATACGTGTAGTATCTATGAATAGGTCTTCAAAAATGATGTTGAGGTTTCTAATATCGTTTTTTTCTAAACTGAATAGTTTGCGCGAGAGACACTTCCAAAGTTCAAAAAAGTTGGTCCCCCCCCCTCTAACTTCTAAAATAAGGGAATGATAAAACTAAAAAAAATATATGTTGTACATTACTATGCAAACTTTCAACGATATTTGGTTTGAACGAGATCTAGCCAGTAGTTTTTTTTTTATACGTCATAAATCGTAAACCGCAATTTACCTTTCGACGAACTACAAGAACTTGTTTCCTGTTTATTTTCTGTATATTATGTTACTTGATGCTACGGAACCCTTCATGGGCGAGTCCGACTCGCACTTGTCTGCTTTATTATTAACTAGCGACGACACCCAACACAGTGCCCGGCGCGGCGCGCGAGGGGATTTCATAGTAACTGCACTGTAATCTGTATTCTGTGATTACAAAACTATTGATATCTTTGTGAAATATGCATAGATTTTTATCAAACGTTTTTTAATGAATAGTGTTTTGTTTGCTGCTGTACTGTAGGTAGGTACTAAACTAAAGTACCTACCTAACTAAGTACGTACTAAACTAAACTGCGCTCGCTCACCTAAATCCAATGATATTTTAATTTTTTTTTTGTAGGTATATAGATACTACCTAGGTATCTACTATCTATCGAACAAACTCGAAAACTAATAAACCGATTTCAAAATCTTTCACCTCAATAATTAGGTAATGTTTATGTTAATTAGGAGAGTTATCGCGGGTGGCCTTTCCCATACAAAAATATGCTGTTTTAGATGGCGATATATAAACTTATTCCTATGGTAATATAGCTGTAATCATTATTATTATTGTAGCTTTGTACGTTTTCATTTTGCAACACAAATCACAATCAAATATGCACTTAATCCGCTAACAAATAGAGCGCTTCCCACCCGCCGAGACCCAGCGACGCCGGCGCCGGCGGCGCGCGGCGGCGAGGCGATTTCATAGTAACTACACTGTAATCTGTATTCTGTGATTACAAAACTATTGATATCTTTGTGAAATATGCATAGATTTTTATCAAACGTTTTTTAATGAATAGTGTTTTGTTTGCTGCTAAACTAAAACTACCTAATAAACCGATTTCAAAATCTTTCACCTTTAGCACAGAAGAAATAAATACTTAGGCCATTAACAGGCCATAATCCCTGAGTATAACATAACCGACGAGAACCGACAACCGTTGGGGATTAAGGTTCTCGAATGGTGACCACGAACCAGAAGACGAAACGTAGAGCACCCACCAACCCGATGCGATGGACCGATGACATTGTTTAAGATCGCGGGGAGTCGGTGGATGGAAAGGGTGAAAGGGGTCGGTTACATACAAACTTACAAACTTACATACAGGTGAAGCTAATAAAAGCGTTATAAAAACATGATCATACTAGTAGTTCGCCCCGAACTGAGATCTCGTGATGCGATCCCAAAAGCTCCGAAAAGTTAAGTATATAGGTACTACCTACTGTTAACCAGTTTTCTCGAGTGGTGGAAAAAAAGGAACTCACTAACTTTGTATGGTTAACTCAATTGGCCAATTGATTGAAGAGTTCCGTTGGACAGACCTTGACTCCATCATCAGACCAGGTCGCTTTCACCATTTTATGACAACTAAGTACCTCCTTAATTTATTTCAAGAAAAAAAATATTAAGAAAGAGCCGACCAGTAGAAAAACCTTGATGTCAACGAAATGCTTAGAGATGGGGGCTCTCGGATCGTTGGTTATCTTAATTTAACCTTTTATTTTGTACAGCAAAAACTGAGCGTCCTAAAAAAAAGTATACCTACCTAAACTGTTTTGAAATGTCCAAACAAAGTTCTTTCATATGACATGTAACTTGATTTTTTTGTGTCACTTTTTTTATTTTTGCACCCCTAAAAAATCCCATATTATCTTAATAACCTCTCATCCGATTTTACTCTTAAACTTACCAGTAAATTTCTCAAGTACCTACAAGCTATCGACTTATCAAATTTCATGCAGATCGGATAAACGGTTCGAAAGTTATCGTCGGACAAACATAGGTACCTACATAAATAGGTACATACATCATCATCATCATCATCATTATCAGCCTGAAGAAGTCCACTGCTGGACATAGGCCTCCCCTACACATTTCCAGGAAGAACGGTTCTGAGCCCTTTCCATCCATCGACTTCCCGCGATCTTAACAATGTCGTCGGTCCATCTGGTGGGTGGGCGCCCTACGCTTCGTCTTCCGGTTCGTACATACATACGCACATAAAATGCAAAATCGCCCTAGTTGTTTGTAAGATCTTCGTTCGCTTCACTCACTCGATCAATTATCGCGGCGTGTTTGTTTCCGCAATTAGTGTGCCTGTGTGCCAAATTTCATCCAGATCGATAAAAAATGCGTCTTGCGGCCAGCACAGACAGGCAGAGCGAGACATACCTACCTACCCCAAGCATTGATAGCTAATTTGATTTCGAAACTTAGACGCTTCGCTTGCTTGGTCAATTATTTTTCAAGTCTAACGAAACGAAACGATGTGTGGTTTCTAGCAAGTCCTGACAAGTCCAGACAAGTCCTGAAAAATAATGCTAGTGTAACCTATGTAAACATTGTAGAAAACCAGGTAGGTAGGTATGGAATGGCATCCCGCGAGGGTACGCGGGGCGAGGGGGGAGGGGATTCAGCCCGAATTGGTGGCTGGTTACAGTGTCCGGTCTATGCGTAGTAGTAACCCCTAGGTATTATTATTATACTTTTCTCTGTAGCAACTAGGCAGGCAAGTAGGTACCTAGGTACCTACTTAAATTACAAAGATTTTTAGGATAGGTAGGTATATTATATAATATCGCCATCTAGGTTTTAACAGCTAAACTAATTTGCTAGTCGGAGCATTTTTGAATCGAACCCTGATTGACGGTACCGAAACCGATTCACTGGGTATTCGTAACCTACAAAGTAGGTTACAACAACGCTCAGAATAGATGAATTTTACCTAACTAAAAGGTTGCCGAAACCGATTCACTGGGTATTCGTAACCTACAAAGTAGGTTACAACAACGCTCAGAATAGATGAATTTTACCTAACTAAAAGGTTACCGAAACCGATTCACTGGGTATTCGTAACCTACAAAGTACCTAGGTACCTACTTAAATTACAAAGATTTTTAGGATAGGTAGGTATATTATATAATATCGCCATCTAGGTTTTAACAGCTAAACTAATTTGCTAGTCGGAGCATTTTTGAATCGAACCCTGATTGACGGTACCGAAACCGATTCACTGGGTATTCGTAACCTACAAAGTAGGTTACAACAACGCTCAGAATAGATGAATTTTACCTAACTAAAAGGTTACCGAAACCGATTCACTGGGTATTCGTAACCTACAAAGTAGGTTACAACAACGCTCAGAATAGATGAATTTTACCTAACTAAAAGGTTACCGAAACCGATTCACTGGGTATTCGTAACCTACAAAGTAGGTTACAACAACGCTCAGAATAGATGAATTTTACCTAACTAAAAGGTTACCGAAACCGATTCACTGGGTATTCGTAACCTACAAAGTAGGTTACACCAACGCTCAGAATAGATGAATTTTACCTAACTAAAAGGTTACCGAAACCGATTCACTGGGTATTTGTAACCTACAAAGTAGGTTACACCAACGCTCAGAATAGATGCATTTTACCTAACTAAAAGGTTACCGAAACCGATTCACTGGGTATTCGTAACCTACAAAGTAGGTTACAACAACGCTCAGAAAAGATGAATTTCACCTAACTAAAAGGTTACCGAAACCGATTCACTGGGTATTCGTAACCTACAAAGTAGGTTACACCAACGCTCAGAATAGATGAATTTTACCTAACTAAAAGGTTACCGAAACCGATTCACTGGGTATTCGTAACCTACAAAGTAGGTTACACCAACGCTCAGAATAGATGAATTTTACCTAACTAAAAGGTTACCGAAACCGATTCACTGGGTATTCGTAACCTACAAAGTAGGTTACACCAACGCTCAAAATAGATTGACATTACATATTTAATAGGTCCACAAAACCGATTCACTGGGTATTCGTAACCTACAAAGTAGGTTATACCAACGCTCAAAATAGATAAACGTTACCTAATTAAAAGGTTACTGAAACCTATTCACTGGGTATTCGTAACCTTTTTTCCAATTCTCAAAATAGATTAACGTTACCTAATTAATAGGTCCCTGATACCGATTCACTAGGTATTTGTAACCTACAAAGTGGGTTATACCAACGCTCAGAATAGACGAACTTTACCTAATTAAAAGGTTACCGAACCGATTCACTTGGTATTCGTAACCTACAAAATAGGTTATACCAACGCTCAAAATAGATGAACGTTACCTAATTAAAAGGTTCCTGATACCGATTTACTGGGTATTTGTAACCTACAAAGTAGGTTATACTAACGCTCAGAATAGATGAACTTTACCTAATTAAAAGGTTACCGAAACCAATTCACTTGGTATTCGTAACCAACAAAGTAGGTTATACCTACGCTCAAAATAGATTAACATTACCTATTTAATAGGTCCACAAAACCGATTTACTGGGTATTCGTAACCTACAAAGTAGGTTATACCAACGCTCAAAATAGATGAACGTTACCTAATTAAACGGTTACTGAAACCTATTCACTGGGTATTCGTAACCTTTTTTCCTATTCTCAAAATAGATTAACGTTACCTAATTAATAGGTTCCTGATACCGATTCACTAGGTATTTGTAACCTACAAAGTAGGTTATACCAACGCTCAGAATAAATGAACTTTACCTAATTAAAAGGTAACCGAAACCGATTCACTTGGTATTCGAAACCAACAAAGTAGGTTATACCTACGCTCAAAATATGTTAACGTTACCTAATTAATAGATTACCGAAACCAATTCACTGGGTATTTGTAACCTTCGAAGTAGGTTACACCTATGCTCAAAATAGATTAACATTACCTATTTAATAGGTCCACAAAACCGATTTACTGGGTATTCGTAACCTACAAAGTAGGTTATACCAACGCTCAAAAGAGATGAACGTTACCTAATTAAAAAGTTACTGAAACCTATTCACTGGGTATTCGTAACTTATAAAATAGGTTTTTCCTATTCTCAAAATAGATTAACGTTACCTAATTAATAGGTTACTGATACCGATTCACGATTCAGAGTATTGACCTAAATTAACGCTCAAAATAGATTAATATTACCTAAACGAAGAAGGTTACAGCAACCAACTAACTGGGTAAAGGTAACCCAATAAATAGGTCATCGAGACCAAATATGTTGGTTACGCCATTACACAAAATATTACTAACGCTTACCTTCTGGCAAGGTATTTTTTACGTAATGGATATGTTTGTGTTACCCTATTACACGGTTAATTTAACACCAATATTAGGTTTATATTGTTTTCATAATGAACTAGGTAAATTTAACACAATAATTAGGTTTTTATGTGTTAACTTTAACCTTATGGTACGTTACGGTGCGCAATATGTTGTGTTTAACCTACAGCTCAATATTGACTAGGTAGTATTAACCGAATTCTTATTATTATATCAGGTTTATCACCCAGTTAAAAATTGCACTTTACCTATTTTGTAGGTTAATCAAAAAAATACCTACTAGATTACTTGTTTTTACCTATTATTTAGGTTCCGTTGTGCCATTTACGGAAACCTTTACAATAATTTAGTTGATTTTTACCAAAGATTAGGTAGTTTTGACCGATCTGTAGGTAAAGATGCGGATACATGACACATGCTATAACATAACCTCCTCCTTTTTTTGAAGTCGGTTAACAATTTAACAAATCCAGGGTTGTATTTCATTTTTATTAGGTTTTTATAACCGTTTTACAAACCTAAAATCGGTCGTTTTTACCCAAGATTAGGTAATGATGATATAGTTGTATAAATATTCGATTTTAGTTGGTAAAATACTGGGTAAATAGTAAAATTTTATTGGGTTTATTTTCGTAAACCTAATAATATTGGGTAGTTTTAACCTTTATTAGGTCAAAAATACCTAATTTCATGTACTACCTAACGCTGTAGGTTGTATTTACCAAGTCCGTTTTAAAAAAGTTGGTAATATCTACCTAATATAGGTTAAAACTACCTAATTTTTGCATTTACCGTTACCTGTAGGTTAACATTAACCTAGTTTTTTTCTCAGTGTAGGTGAATCGGTTACATATTTGTATTACCGTTGTTACCACGTTTGGTAGGTAGTTGGTAACGTATTTGTGTTACCTAGGTACTAAGACATCTGGCCTATCTACATCTCGTGTTCCCTGATTCACTCGTTATTACATCCACAAAATTATGTATGTTTCTATTCTGTGCCTAAGGAAGTCTAAGTAGGTAAAAACTGAAAAATGTTCTAGCTAGCATTGATGGCGCATAAATTTTTTCGTACTTATTGAATGTTGGCTTGAAAAGCCAAACAGTACCATACTAACCTACTTACTTTAGCTTGGTATCATAGCTACAGGGAAAGTGCATAGATTCATTGGATTAAACAGGCTTTATAGTGAAAACGAAACTAGTTAGAAACTACTGGACACAAGAACGCACGACTTAGCCTAGGAACTAAGCGTAGCACCTGTTTCGTCTATTTTACTATTTTCCGTGTTCACAATAGGAAGATATGTAGATACTTCGCCAATTTGAGTTAATATTTATTTATTTTGTATTGGTATAAAGTCACTCATACCTTTGATGGACGCTGGTTGTGCCGTAATAGGATCGAGTAGGCTTGGATTATTAAGTACCTAGATATTATTCTATTCAGCAGCAGTTATACAATACGCCCAGAAATTTATAGTTATATAGTTTAAGTATCACATAATAGGTCACATCGACTGTAATTTTATTTTTTAATAATAACTTCTACTGACAACTTCTATGTCCTGTCCTTGTGTCCCACCGACCACGATGCAATCGAAATGCATACTTGGTAATCTGATGCATCATCACCACACGGTGTCCGCGCTTCAGTGATCTGTGGCGTGCAACGGTGTTCTTCGCCGGTCACTAACTTGCGAATTGCACATTCTCGAGAAAGCTCTCACACGCCACACAAAAAAAAACATAAACGCATTAAAATTGTTGAATTCCCTGTTACGAAACCTCCATCTCCACTCGTGAGTTGATCCAGTTGAGATTGCATGCGGTGTGGTGGGGCTCGCGATTGCCGTGCATTATCAATCCGTTCGGCACAATGGTCACACCGCGAACGATTCTGCTCCTTTGCCTCGCCGCGGCTACTATCGGGATTGTTTGTGGGACAGTGCAGGACAAACATGACGTGGAGTTGCCGAAGAAGATTGAGTTGTTGGAGGGAGTCTCAGTCGAATTCCCTGAAACAAATAACACTACGAAACTGATGTCGTTTGAAGTGAAAACTCACGGAGAATTAGTTGAAGGTAAGGTTGTTATTACTTGCTCATTGATTTAATAGTTTGCTGATTGATACTTCTGTGACTTGTGGGTGTGCGGTTTGTGCAGGATAGGTCTTTAATTTTCAAAGAATCTATTACATACCTACATAGGCTTGATAGACAAAATGCAAAAGCAAAACCAAACCTACTTTCCAAAAGACATTTAAATTCCTTGGAGCATTCTGGTCACTGGTCTGAATGACCCAACCCAAGCAAGATACTTAGCCAAAAAGAGGCTCAATGTAATTCTAGTAAGGTAGGAAAACCCTATTTGATTCGTGTAGAGTTTGACAAGTTTCTAGGACCCAGTTCCTGTAATACGAATGTTTATAAAACTTGTCACGCAGGTTCAACATTTTCTGAAGACGTTTAGTAAGGAAATTCAAGAATTATATTGTGCTACTTTCTACGATAAAAGTCAATTTAATGGCAATAAATTTACGGTCCGTGGTGATGGCGTGTTTAAAAAGTGTACAGAGACTTCTTACACCATGCTTCTCCGTAAGATTACCGCTATAAAAAGCGAAAGATAAACTGGGCAATTTTTTTAATAATTATAAGTTTAAAAAACTTGAGAAACCGACTTCATTGCAAAACGGCTAAACCGATTTTAATGAAATTTGTTTGGGACAATCTGGACGTAATAATAACCTTCCAAATAAAAAAATAATTTCCTAAATCGGTTCATAAATGACGGAGGCACGCAGTTACAAACATTAAAAAATTATTTTAAAAAAAATGGCAACACCGATTTTAATAAAATTAAAATGGGACTAATCTGGAAGCAGTACCTTTCAGATAAAAAAATATTTTTTCAAATCGGCTCACAAATGATGAAGTTATGCGGTTACAAACATTAAAAAAAAAAAAAAAACCGAATTGAGAACCTCCTCCTCTTTGATTGGAAGTCGGTTAAAAAGAGTGTTGATAGCATATGCATCGGGCTTAGTATAGAACCTTGATAACATACAGGTGCCATTATTGCAAGGTAAATACGATAGTTTGGACAGCAAGACACATTTCAAAATTCATTCATTTTAAGTTTTCGGGACTGTGTAGTCTTTTCACACTCTGTAACTTCTTAATGACTAATCAAGAAGTACTTACGTGTTAATACTAAAAATAAATATTTTTAATACAACTAGCTGATGGAACAAGCCACCTGATGTTACGTGGTAACCATCGTCTATAACAAAGCATCGCCCCGTAGATCACACACGTTAGGAACGTGATCTACGATTTAGTTTAAATAAGCTGTCAAATTTCTCCATCCAAAGGTAGTCTGGAAGAGATCGCTCATAACGATAAGACCGCCCATTGTGCTTCGCTATAGTTTTAGTTTTTCGCTATGTGTAATGTCCTATTCTTGTGGTGTAGGTACAATAAAGTGTTATCTATCTATCTATTTACGATGCACTGCCTTTGCGTCCATCCACTTGTGTGAATTAGAATTAGACGCATACAATCAAAATAATAAATTTTAAACGGACTTTCGTGTGAAACCGGTATTTTCGAAAAAAGTCCAGTCCAACCACTACCTACACCATACCATCGGCGGGAAAGCAACCTGATATTTTATACGTTATAAGTTTTATAAATAAATTCTTTACCTACTCCTATTCATTATAACAGCATTGTAAATTGCAGTTCCGGTTAATATAAAAATTATGAATCATTTTGTGCGATTTTTATATTCTCTTACTGTTTTTGTGGTCACATGAACAAATTGGCTTGTTCTTTGAAGAAAAGAAACTCACCAAAACTTTCGATCCAAACCACCACTTTAAAATGAATCATTGATATAATTAAGCAATCATAGTGTTGTGTTGATTGTCCACAATATTTATAAATAACTTCAAATATTGTTAGCCCAATAAATTATCGCCAAAGTATTTAGAACGTAATAACGCGTTTATTTTAGCTAAAAAGCTGTAGCCTGTTAATTTACATATTTATTAATTTCGATGTTCAATTTTTATGACTTTAGGTAATTTATTATGCAAGATATAATGTGATCCGAGAATAACTTCTTACGTAATAAAGACGCTGTAATTATATACGATTAGTGAGAGATTCGAGAGAGAGCTACTCTGTAAAACTATATAGAAATCAAATTTTGTATCAACATTTTGAGTTACACTGCGTGGCATTCCCATGCAGCAATGATCACTCACATGCGGGGTGGCATCTGACTAAAAATCGTATGAAATCTCGTGTTTATCGTGTCTCGAAACAGATTCATTAGAGCTTTAATCGCATTTATTTTGACTGTAAATGCCAAAGTGACTCCTAAGAGCTCGATCCACTTATATATCCAGGAACCTATTTTGTTAGGTGCCCATGCAACTCATCGTAAATTGGTTCAGTATCGGCATTTACGTATACCGCGATTGGCCCCTAAATTACTACTACTTACTTCTTACTTGTGTTTATATTTGGAACTAACAAAAGTTTTCTTTTATTTCAGGTCGTAAAAAGAAGAAAGACAAGGGCAAGAAAAAGATGATCGAAAAGCTTCTGCCACTATTCATCATGCCGTTCATCATTCAATCCACCATCATACCTCTATTCCTCGGTGCGCTAAAGTTCATGCTGTTCAAATCCCTAATGGTGGGAAAGCTGGCGTTAGCACTGATAGTCCTGAACGCATTCAAGAATAGCAATTCTTTTAAAGGACGAGATGCTGAAATGGCGGATGTGCATTACGGCTATCATGGCGGGCAAGGAATGGAAGAATATGGAGCGTATTTACATCCATAGAGGTAGTAGTTATATCTCACGTTATTATAGAAACGAATCATGTCGATATCAAACAATCAATAAAAACATGGCGGCATGGACCTCTCGTGTGTGCGATAGGTCAGTGTCAATAATAGTGCATGAGTGAGTTAGTAATAATTATTAATGATATTATCATGCATTTATTGAATAAACCAGAGTGTTACAATTCGAAATGAAGCCCTGTAAGCCTACCATGGGCTCTGTCTGGCTCTGTCTCTGGTTCTGGTTTGGAGTCTGTGTGAGCGTTGACTAAATAACTCCTACGTCAAAACGTCACACACACAGTATAATGCACGGGTGAGCACTCACACTGACTCAAAACCAGAGCCAGAGACAGAGCCAGACAGAGATCATGGTAGGCCTACTGATCTAGTCCTAATCTAGCTATATGGATGGAAGATAGAAAATACTGTTTTGCTCACAAAAAACCTAAGCACTTATGTTAAAAAAAATGGAACTAAATTCAGCAATCTCTTTGGTGGAATGCACGCAATGCGTTGCGGCTACTGAAGATATAAAAAAAAACATTGGTGCGAAATATTTATTTATTTATTTATTTTATTTAGAATTTTTCTCAATATTATACCTATCAGATTATTTTATTTTTTCGCAATTGTAGTGATATTGAAGAGCAAAAATACCTACACTTTCCGAGATGGGGGGATGAAAAATATTTAATTAGTCGATTAGCAATCCATTCATTAATTAACTATTTAATGTTTTAGCGTGTGTAAATTTATTGGTACACTTTAAGATCCTATCTGAATTTGCTTTAACTTTCGTTAATCTAAATGTAGACTAGGCTAATTGTATAAATAAACACTATAATTCTTTTTATAGAACTCAAGTTAACATTTTAATTACCTCTGAAAAACATTTAGCTTTCCCCGAGCGAAATTAAAAAGATTCGCAAAATAAATGGTTGGAATTTGAATTCTGAAACTGAGTTTGAATACGATAGACAACCTACATAGCCGTTGCAGGGTATTATTCCTAGATCAAGTCAACAATATTAGTTTATTCTACCCAGTAGCTAATAAATAAATATTGTGGACAATTCACACAATATTACCCAGCCCCAAACTAAGGGAACAAGATAGCTGATATAATACTTGAAAACATTTTTTTTTTTGTAATTGGGAGAGAACAAATATCTGTGTTCACCACACAAATATTTGTTCCCGGTGGGGATCGAACCTACAACCTACGGCGCAGAAAGCAGAGCTACTATACCAACTGAGCTGAAAGGCCAGTCATAATGTCGATATTTTGTTAAAATATCATCTTTATTTATTTGTAAATTTTACCATTTCTGACAAAACTTCAACGAGATATACAAATGACAAACGAGGCATATATTTTCTTTCTTTTTTGTGAGATAGATCCGCCCGCATTCTAGCTAAGAAGTATAATCCTCACGTCAAGCTTCAGTAGTATGATCAAGATAGATTTATTGCAAGTCTGTCTACATGAGATAGACGATGTACAAGGCTTACTTAAGTTTAAAGTATAAAATAACTTTGTATACTCTTACTACACACTGTCTTAGCTTTAAATCTCTGCTTCCAAAAAGCGATGACAGCCAATGACGGCCGTAAGAAGACGCGGGGATATTTTATGGGAATAAGGGTAGAGATAAACTTGTCTTAAAATACATGCCCCGCCACCACGTTTTCTTGACGTTAGCTGAAAGCAAAGTACTTTAAATTGATCCTTTTGATTTAAGTGATAAAGAACCATTCACTTACTTGACTGACTAGGTATCTTAGTGGTGCGTGCAGTTTAATAAGATTGAACGATCTCCTCCTGACTATTTGACGATACGTTAAAAGTTCTTCGTCATAATCATAACACCGTTATATAAGCGATCGGGGTTTAAAATGTTGTGCTTGTACAAGTTTAAATCTTAAACTAGAATAGGGATTGAAAGCTCCGGTTTGGAACTCAAGAATCCAATTATTTAAGTATTTTACTCATATTATGTTTGTGGAACCAATATTATGGAATTTAAATATAAATGTGTTTTTATAGTACAACTAATATCACACGAATTAAATATCGCGAAGGGTTGTGTCGGCTGGTAAAAAAAAACTAGGGTTCGCTTACAATTTGCGCAAGGCTTTAGTCGATTGCGCCCAAAACTCATTTGTATATTTTTACGTGGCTGTTATTTGACGATGGTAGGTAAAATTCACAAAACATCACTAATGTAATCATTGTAACTTATTGCAAATTAAGTACCTACCCCACTATTAATTGCCCTGTTAATGATTTTAGAATAAAATTTAGCATTTTGCCAAAATAAATAGGTTAGGTAGTATAAGTAGCTCTATTTTAAATTATCCTTATTTAGGTTTAGTAATTATTTATTTATTGAATTTAGGTCACTATATTTGTTTCGAATTAAAAGTATGGTCATGTTACCCTTGGTGTTTAATTGTATAACACCCATTCAATTAGTTTACAGGTCAAATAAGTTTACACTTGACTGGCGAAATTGTCCGAATGGACAGATTCCATCTAATAAAGAAGAAGAATAACTTCATAAAAGTCAGGGGGGAGGGGGGTCGAAGAGAGGGATGAGATTGAAGGAGTTAGGGTTTTGTTTCAAATTTTCACTTCTTTCTTTCGACTTTCCCAGAGTGCCACGATTTATTTTGTTTATGCTTTTTAGTACCTATTCAGCATATTTATTGCCTTATTAATGCATGTAAAATATTGACAGATCATAATGGACTACTTTTTTGAATCAATATTTAATTTACCCTGTATCACCTACCTATATATTTCCAGCAAGAACGACCACTTCACGAGTTTTAGTCATATTTTTTTTATTAGGTAGATCGAGATAAATTCAAGAAGGCCGCATTCGAAAGACTTAATAATTGAAGAAAACTGCATCAATACCCCGACAAATTACTTATTAAACAACCGTTGTTATTGTTTAGGGTCTCGTTTATTCTTTAGGTATAAGGAACCCTAAACAATAACAACGGTTCTTGCAACACAATCATTTTACAAAAGCTAAAAAAATAAAAGAACAAAAAAATTAAGGTCGTTTAGGCACCAATGCAACCTATTTTTGTGAGTCTTGGTTGCAGCTCAGTCACGTTCGGAGCTCCCTTCAAAGTGGTATTGTTACTGGAAACAGTGTTTGATAACATTTCTACATTTCCATTTGCAGTTTCAACTGTTTAGATTATACCCATTGTTTAGCGAATGCAGAAGTTATACTTCACATGTCGTGAATAAAAAAAATCTAAACTGCAAAGAGAAAGGAGAGGTGAGTGAAACCACATTGTTTTTTTAGGTACTACAAATTTTTTACGTGAGTATTTTTTTCTATTTGCAATCTGTAGAAAGATTCATACAACGGTCGATGTACCAACTTCTCGCTCGCATTTTCACCTTTTGAAAGATATAAAATCGCTATCAATCGAAAATAAATAAGTGTATAATATGAAGGGTGATTTGACCGATGGCATTGGTTATGTTGGCTTTGAGGCCGCTGTGGTTTTGGCTTATTCACATAGATCTGTGGGCAAGTTCACATCACCTCCACGAAGGGTTGCCGGATAGGGGCTTATCATTTGCTGGAGATTTTGGGATTACAAACGAAGTTGGAGTATTAAGTCGAAATCCAACTACAATTGTTTGCTATTGATGGACAGACAATAGATTTTTTTTATAAGACAAGAGTGAACATAGGTGGATTATGGCTAAGTATGCTCCATCTTAATAGGCTGCATCCTCACTTTCCATCGGGTGTGATGGCAGCCAAATGCTTAGCTATCTATTATAAAAACACTAGTTAAGTAGGTACCTTATACTCATTTTGGAGGCTCCACGTGAGATGATGACCATGCCCTCAAATCGGTCGTGCATGCGCTGTGCGACACGTAGAGCCGTCTTGTGAGCCCAGACGTCGTTGTTGGTGTCTTCGGTCTATTTTCGGATCGGTAACAAGAGTGCTGGGTAAGTTTATAGCTGGTCTATTCTATGGATTACTACATTTTCTCGATGGGAATAAACTTAGATGGAACTGGAAATAACTCCCTTTGCTTTAATACACTTACCAGTGTTTAATAGAACAAAATGAACCTTCTTTATACCAATATTCTATCTAGCATGTCAAAGAACAGATTAAGGACATGTACGCGCAGAGATGCTAATCTGCTGGGGCTTTTTACAGATGGCGCCAAGACTCTCATCATGGGTCTGCCACGACCAGCTATTCCATATACTTTGTGGAATGTCACTATGCCTCATTGTGTGCTCAGTAGCTCTAGCTGAGGATGATAACTCGGAACACGAAACACCTGACCCATTGAACAGTTACAATAATGCATCAGAAAAAGTGAGAGTCTTATCCTATTTCTCTATGAATTGAATGACACAACTTTTTTCTTAGTTCATAGCCCGCGGGTGCGAACTAAGAAAAAAATCCTTCTACGTACCTGGTTACGAAACCCGGTTACGTACAAGCACTAAAGGAATTTATCACCATTGGTTATTGGTGATAAATAGGAAATTGATTTGATTAAAACCCTTTAAAATCCAATTTGAAAAAGCGGTGTCTATAATATTTACGGTCGTGATAAAACTAATACTAGATAATATTATAAACGCGAAAGTTTGTAAGTATATGGATGGATGGATCGTTGGATAATTTGTTTGTTACTCTTTCACATAAAAACTACTGAATTGATTTTAGTGAAACTTTGCAATAACATCAGCTTATACATCAGAATAACACATAGGCTACAATTTATAAAGATATAGTAACAGACGACGGGTGTAAGTAACGGGAACGACGCGTGCGAAGCCGCGGGCGACCGCTAGTAGTAATATAATTCATGATTTTTTCACTATGATTTTTATCATCGCCATAACGGCATACCATTACACAGGAAATATTAGCTTTAGCTATGCTAAACTGATTGGTATGATATAATAATTGAATGCTAATAAATAACTACGCTAGCGGCTGGCCAATAAAATGATAAACACATACACATTTACCTTTGAACGCCAAGTGCCACGCATTGTTAGTGCCACGCCAAGGCACTAACAATGCGCATTACTCATGAGTTATGGCCGTGAATAAGAAATTTCATTAAAATGATTAAAGAAACGCATTGTTATTCAATACATCAGACTATAGTAAAATACAATGAAGCCTTGCACACCTAGGCGATAAGCTGCGATCTGCGATGGCAATCATTATATCGCTGTCAAATATCACTGTAATTATTTTACCCAAAGGTTAGCTGGTATAATACTGTCTAGTATTCAGCTCACCTGTTGTGTTAGAACTTCTTATTTTGTGGAATAAATAATTTTTTATCAAAGTATATTGTCATGTTAACAAAAGCAATGCTTTGCCCAGCAATAGCAGAGTGTAGGATAGTAAATAAAACCCTTGAGGCCTAGGAGTATTTTACATTGATTTATTTGATTCCAGAACTTCTACAGACTCCCAAGGCATATAGTGCCAAAGAACTACAATCTCACCTTATGGCCGGACATGAACCAAAAAACTTTCCGTGGCTCTGTGGTGATACAGTTTGAAGCTTTAATGCCGACTCGTACAATTCAGCTGCATTCGAATAAATTAGTAATTATCTCAGTATCACTCAGGTAAATACCATCATCTGCCTGAAGAAGTCCACTGCTGGATATAGGCCTCACTCCTACTCCTTCTTTCCTACCTTCTCCATCCACTGAGTTCTTGTTACCCCTCAACTCTATCGGGCACGAGGAATATGAATGTCCTAAAATTACCCAACATAATGGCCTGCCCATTTCCACGTCAGCTTGGTAATTCTCATTACGACCTTGGTTCTACAGATTTCTTAATTTCTGATCGATCACGCACAGTAAAACTCCCAACGTAGCTCTCTCCATGTTTCGTAGTGAATAATAATTGTTATTGTGACACTCTACGATAAAACATTTTCAGAGGCAATGGAAAAGATATCCCAATAAAATCAACGAGCGCTCCTTTAGACAGAAGAGAACTAATTATTGTGGATTTATTCAACGAAGTAACTAAAGGGACCTACCAGATCTACGTCACATTTGAAGGAAAACTGGATAATGGAATCATTGCGTTCTACGCAAGCAGTTTAAAGAACAACAAGTAAGTGAGATAAAAAAACACAGAAAATTTCCAGCAAGTAGGTTCGTTCGTACTAAATAAGTGTTAGGTATTGAGCTTAATTTACGTACCTACTTATAGTACTAAGGCTGTCACCAGTTTTATAATTGGTTTAACAGAGTAGGCAAAAGAGGTAAAGGTGTAGCCTGCACAAGTATGTTGCTCGTCATAGGCCTACCAATAGGTAGGTCTATACCTACCTAAATTACCTATGCGTAAATTGCTTCTTATTTTTATGTTCAAGAATTCAATTATGTAGGCGGGCTATGTAGGTAGCTACATACAACTAATATACCGTTACCAATGGATATTTGCTCTAGAAAATGAAGCGTTGTAAATTTAAATTCATTAAGCGTAATCGAATGGCCCCGGGCCGTTGATAGGTAAAGTAGGCGCACAACACACGACAGTCACACACACGCATAACATACCTACTCCTAACAAAGAATCTGTGCTTTGGCTATATCCGTTAGATCGTTGGTTTGATTTTTTTTTAATCTTAGGAGTGGCTGCAGAGACAATTTTTTTTTTTTGCCTCACTAACTAAAAGAGGGTGCTTTTGTCGCGTAAAAACATAAAAACAGTGAGCAATACTCTGCTTTGTTGTTTGCTCACACAAATTGTGGAAAAGTGATTATTATTTGAATTTAGAATTCTGTAAGCAATGAGAATCGAATGCATAGCAGGCCGCAGCGCCGAGCACTAGCGCAAGCGGCGGCCCCCACTTTTGTTAGGACTCTTGGACGTTGATCTGGTTTTTAGACTTAGCCTGCCCTTTGCGGGGCGAAAAAAAAAGAAAAAAGCGAGAACTGGTTTAACTGTCTACCTACTGCGGGAAGGCGGGAATAGATAAAAAAATCTGTCTGTTGCAATAAATTCAGCTAATTAAATTGTTTTAATTTTTGTCAAAGGCAAAAAAGTCCGCTTTTTTGTTAGAATTTTTTTTATTTTTCAGACTAGAAATAATTATCTTCCGGTCACAAACATAAACAGGGAAATCGAAAATTTGCGTTTAATGCAAGCTCTTATTATTATTATTTATAATGTGATTGGGAGATTATTAGAAGTCTATTTTTTTTTTTTTTACGTGTGAAGCTATCTTGTGCGGATCATATTGTACCTACGACGATCGAGAAGAGATGGAGGGTTTAGAACTTGTGTAAAATAATGTTGGAGCCTAAACCTGAAAGCTTAAACACGATAATGTACATTTCTATGAAACTCCTTGCTGGTTTCTCACCTCGATGGCTGATTCTTGCGATAGCGATACAAGCGGAAGGGGAGAATACAACGGAAGACAAGAAAGTATGTTATAAGCACTAAACACTAAAAAGTTTTAAAACAGCATGAGCTTTGCCTAGTTGCCATTTGTCATGTCAACCAAATGTCTAGTTATGTCACTGTCAATATTAGTCCTGCCTGACATTATGTGCTAGGTTTGTAAAAAAAAATAGCAAAAAAACCATGTTTCCAGCGCCGGTGCCGGTGCATTATGTAAAAAAAAACCGAGTTTATTTTCTTACTTTTGTGTATTTGTTGATTTTTGTAGTGTGAATTTAATATAAAATTTCAAATCTTCGTCGCTTTTTTTATGCATTTATTACCATTCCTGAGCAAATTCAAAAGTGCTCTAACTGTTTACTATAACATACGAACTACAGTCGAAATGGCAAACTGTATTACAAAAAAATCGGAAAGATTGTCTTCTTCCGTGACGCCAGTGCATTATAACTTGCTACTGCATCCCGATATGAAATCAGAACTGTTCCAAGGAAGCGTCCAAATCGATATAAAACTATTGGAAGATAAGGATAATGTAAAATTAAACACACACTTTTTAAACATTCAATCTGTGAAAGTTCTCAGTCAGGGTAAAATAGTGCCTCTGGCCAGGTATTTTGAAGATACTGTGTTGGAGCAGCTAGTTATTGAGTTTAAGGACAGTTTGAGCTCAGGCGATTATAAAATCTATGTAGATTTCAGCGGCAGCCTCACAAGGAGTATTGTTGGGTTTTATTTATCTCAATTGAAAGGTAATAGGTAAGTATTATCCTTCAAACATTGCCTATAATAGTATCCTGTCACTGTTAGTCCTTATCCATAGGTATTAGATAAATAACACTATCTAGCCCCAAACTAAGCAAAGCTTGTACTATGAAAACCAGATAGCTAATAAAATACAGAATATACTTTTATATTGTAATTACAAATGCTTTGAATACAATACAACTCCCAGACAAAGGAAAACATCTATATTTATTTGTTCTTGTTGGGGATCAACCCATGTCCTCCTGCGCAGAAGGCAGAGCTACTACCAACTGAGCTATGAGAGCTGTCAAGAAGGCAGAAGCTAAGAAATTTTTCTTATTGTAACAGATTTTTTAGCAGTAATCATTTTTATTTCAGAACGATGGTGGCAAGCAAGTTCCAGCCAACATATGCTCGGCAAGCTTTCCCCTGCTTTGATGAACCTGACTTCAAGGCTACCTTTGACATAACTCTGATCAAGCCTCAGTCATACACTGCATTGTCTAATATGAATGTAAGGTCTCTTTAAGCTCAAGTTATCTATACTAATATTATAAAACTGAAGAGTTTGTTCGGTTCAATGCGCTAATCTCGGGAACTGCTGGTCCAAATTGAAAAAATATTTTTGTGTTAGATAGTAAATTTATGGAGGAAGGCTATAAGGCTATATAACATCACACTACATTTAATAAGAACAGCATCAATGCAAAATAATGCAAAAATGCTTATCCTTTTCTAATTTTATTCCAGTCTTAAATATAGCTAGTCAAGTTACTTGTAAGCCCTGGCATCACTAAAATTAAGGCTGTAGATGATTGAGGGTGACCCAGGATTGTTGTGAATGGCAAGAGCAAAGAGATGCCTATGCCCAACAGTCTGTTAAGTCTGGCTAAGGATGATGTTGGTCATAAAGTTATGTCATTCATTAATTTTCTTGTCCTTATCCCACTTCATGTGGGGTTGGCACAACAGGTTTTCGTTCTCCACTCTCTTATGTTAGCAGTCATATCAGCAGTCACTCCTTTCTTAATCAAGATACAAGATACAAGATACAAGATTTATTTGTAAAAAGCTTATTTTACACGTCATTATGTATACATAGGTACACTACTTACCTACTTATTTAAGTAAGCATGTTATAATTAAATTGTACATTATTATTTGAAATATAAAAATATAATAGAATTTCATATTATTCAGTCGACGTTCTAGTCATTCGACAGCCTCGGGGGTTGATGTTCTACAGTTCAGGCAATTCTAGGAATTCACCTAAACTGTAGAACACCTTCTCCAACAGCCATGACCTAATTTTATTCTTGAATATGGAGGCGGAAGCGGCATCTCTTATTATCTCCGGGAGTCTGTTGTACACTGAAGGGCCCAGGATATAAACGGATCTCTCTGTCTTGCTTAGTTTGTGCGATGGTGTGACTAGCCTATGATGGTACTTGTTGCTTCGAAGAGCGCGGTTGGTATTTATACCACGGCGCTGGAACAGGCCCAAATTATTGTGTGTGAACATTGCTACTTGGTAGATCAACTCGCATGTCATCCTTCACACAATCCATCACATTTTTCATTGGCCTACCTCTACTTCTATACCCATTCACATTCATAATAAAGTAAAATTGGTCATAAAGTTATATGTCTTTGATTAATTGTATTTGTCTTTGTTTACTTTCAGGAAATATTGAAAACATTAGATGACATCACCCATTTGGAAACCGTCCACTTTGCAACTAGTGTCCCTATGTCAACATACTTAGCATGCTTTGTTATATGTGATTTTGACCACAAGGAGGTTGAAATTAATGCAAATGGGATCGGAAAGAACTTCACATTAAGATCATTTGCTCAGAAGGATGAAACTCATAAAATAGACTTTGCTCAAGATATTGGGAAAAGAGCCACTGAGTTTTATATCAAATACTATGAAGTACCATTCCCTCTACCCAAACTTGGTATGGTTTGTATTGTTGTGTTTAAAGTATTAGGCAGAAAGTTGAAAAGCTTGCAGGCTTATTTTTTATATGTTTACATAAATAGCAGCCTTTACAGCTCAGTTGGCACTAATTCTGCCTACTGTGCTTGACCCCCACCAAGGACAATCTTACTTTTGTGTGAAATTAGATGTTTGTTTTATTTCTGAGTGTATTGTAAGTATACACAAAAAAAAGTACTACCTATATAAGTATTAGATCAGCTATCTGGTTCCCATTTTACAAACTTTGCTTAGTTTGGGACTAGATAGTGTTGTGGGGAATGTCCACAACATGTATTTATTTAAAAACAGAAAGAAAACAATCACAGTGTCACCAAGAATTACATCATAGAAGAACATTATGAATAGACCTTAGAACATTATGAATAGAGTTTTTATATAAAGTATCTCTTCTCCAGTGTCGATGTATCTATTTCTATCTTTCTTCTTTTAGTGTCCTTGTTTTTTACTGGTTTTTGTGTGCTTTAGTAAATAAATGTCTATGTTTATATCTTTTTTCAGACATGATAGCTATCCCAGACTATGTGTCCGGGGCGACAGAACATTGGGGTCTGATCACTTATAGAGAAACTCAATTCCTGGTTGATGAAGCGACGGCGTCTGCCAGCAATAAGATTGCTGTTGCAAACACAATCGCTCATGAACTTGCCCACATGTGGTTCGGGAACTTAGGTGAGGTTTATTTTAGATTTACTTCAAAACGCTTGCAAACATCTTTCATGATTGTAAGTCACACTTTTATTATCATCAGCCTAAAGATGTTCACCTTCTAGAAGGGAAATTTTGAGGAAGAAAAACTTTAAGCTTTCATTCCTTCGACTTCTCGCGATCTTTGTGACGCGTTAGTTATTTACTCCTAAATTAGCTTGCCATGTAGCCAATAAGCTTTTGGCCTCTCAGCTCAGTCGGTGGTAGCTCTGCCTTGTGCGCCTTAGACCGTGGGTTCGATTCCCACTGAGAACAAATAGTTGCAAGGTGAATGTAGATGTTTGGTCTGGGTGTTATACTTTTTTTCTATAATATTATACATTATATTTACGAAAAAGTATTATTATAAGCTATCTGGTTCCTGTAGTACAAGCTCTGCTTAATTTGGGGCTACATTGTGTTGTGTGGATTGTTCATAATATTTATTTATTATGATACAGAATACTAACGAGCAGGGTAGAAATCTTTTTTTTTAATGAAATTTTTACGTGTTTTTCAGTTACAATGAAATGGTGGGACGAAGTTTGGCTGAACGAAGGGTTTGCATCGTACATGCAAGTTAAATCACTGAACGCCATCGAGCCGTCATGGACTATGGTATAAGATTTCATATTATTAATCTCTGTCCTTAAAATCCCATCTGAAAACATGCGTAGCAGTACACTTGTATAGGTAGTGGCACATAACTTGAGCGGTGACCGTTATTGCGCAGAAGTCAAAAATAAGGTACCTGAGGGGGGCTAGCGGAATGAAGGGCGGGCGTGCGTAGCCCTGATTGGCTCTCCAGTCGCTCTCCGCTCTCTGTACCAATAGGCCAATAGGACACTCTGCACACATCCAGTGTGCGCGACATGGCACAATACGACGCATGCGCAGCGCGTATCGCTCACCGCTCAAGTAATAGTGGGTGGCATAAAGCTGAGATGGGACCGATTTTGGCTCACGCGCATATGAACACGCGCACAGACAGACAGATTTGTGCTCCATTTATTTGTATTTATTCTTTGTTCTTTCTGTTTATTATTTTATGTTTTCTTTTTGTGTTTCTCTGTTTGTGCTGTGTTTATGTGTGTTGTGTGTCCAAAATAAATAAATGTATTTTCTAAAGCAGCAGAAAAGGCTATATATCTAATGATGTTTCAGCTAGATCAGTTCTTGACTAACACATTGCATCCGGTACTGACTACTGACGCGAAACTATCCAGTCATCCTATAGTGCAGACGGTGTCCACACCGGATCAAATCACTGCCATTTTTGATTCCATTTCTTATAATAAGGTCAGTATCAATCCTACTATTATATAAAAGACTCAAATAATTCTAAATATGGGATCTTAGACGATCCCGTATTTAGAATTATTTGAGTCGAGCCTCAAGCATAGGTTTTTGTAATTTTTCAATGGAGAACTGTCAAAAAATCTATGCCTAAGGGTGCTTGAGACTTGGCTCAGACTCAAGCACTGTTTCTGAATACGGGCTGTGTCTAATGTTTGGATGTTTGTGGCTCAATCACGCAATTCACTAGACCGATTTTGATGAAAATTTCAGTAAATATACCTAGCTTGTAACCTCGATTACCACATGAGCTACTTTTTATCCCGAAAAAAAATCATAACTGCATAAAACCTCCCACGCATTTTTAAATGAGACGTGATAGAAAGTAAACTATAATATTTTTTACCCGACTGGTAGTAGTTTGCTTATATCTTTTTATTTAGTAGTAATCTTTCAAACATTCACGATCGAAACAAAAAAAAAAACAATGTACTTACTTTAATTAATTAATTGAATTTACTTTGGTGTTTAAAGTTGTCTATTCTTGCTTACAGGGTGCGTCAATACTACGAATGTTGGAAGGTTTCACCGGCGAAGAGAATTTCCGTAGAGGTGTATCAGACTATCTGAAGAAATACGAATTCGGCAACACAGTCACGCAACAGTTACTTACATCGCTCGAGCCCTACTTCAAGATAGCTCATCCGGATTTAAACCTTACGTAAGTACTTTTTATTGATTTTAAAGTGTTTACTACCCTTAAGGAAATCGTAAAGTTTTTTATAATGTCCCAAAAGTTAAGAGCCGATCGGGATTTGAACCCGCGACCTTCCCCTTGGTACGGGGCTGCGCTGACCGCTGCGCCATCGGATCTTAATCACACTCGACGAATAACTCTTAGGGACTGCTCGGCACTGACGCGACCGTGGCTTCATCTACAGGTTTTTGGGACATTATAAAAATCTTACGTAAGTAGTATACAAGAGCACTTGTGGTCTAGTGGTAGCGGCCCCGCCTACCGATCCTAAGGTCGTGGGTTAAAATCCAGTCGTGTACCAATGAGTTTTTCTGATGAAAAATGTATGTGCACTATGCCAGTAGTCTCAAAACGGTGAAGGAAAACACCCTAAAAATCATGTAGAACCTAAAACAGTTCGAGCAACACGTGTCAAGCAAAAAGGGTCCGCCAGCGGCCTACTTGCGAAAACCAGTCGGATAATGAATTTGCCAAGTAGTATACAGAAAGGATTTTTAAGGGGCAGTATCTATGAGGCGCACTTAAATACGTTTCACCACAAGAAGAAGAAGCAAGTTTTAAATCTGTTTCACAATTCTAAACTTCAATTATTCTCAGGTACATAATGGACACATGGACAAGGCAGATGGGATATCCTCTTCTGACCGTGAAGGCAGAACCAGAGAAGGGAACCTACACAATCACACAGTCCAGATTTCTATTGAATCCTGAAGCAAAGTACCAAAACGACTCCGATTACAAGTAAGTACTGGCACAGTCCAGATTTGAACCCAGGCCACGGTCGGAAAGCTAAGTCGATAATACTAGGCCACCGTTGCTCCTACCAAGTGTATATCTTATCTGTGGAAACTTTACTGATTAAAAATGTACGATCTGGTATGACCGAGCTTCGCTCGGGGTTAAAAAAAAATTGTATTATTATTCGCCAATAGATGTCAGGAAGAGTCGTATCTTTATTGGCTATCGTATCTGCTGGAATAGCTTGCAGTTAGTTGCTCACAATCGCCAATAGATGGCAGGAACAGTCGTATATTGAGTTTATGTTTGATTATTGCAAAACACCAACTTCTCGTCATTTTCTAAAAATTAATCCTATCTAAATCGAAAATCGTTGGTTGAAAATCGTTCGTGTAAATTTCGTGTAATCCGTATCCGTGATTCTGATTATATATATATACAAGATTTTCTCGTTTAAAGGTATAAGATATTTTCAGCTACCGTTGGTACATTCCTATCACTTACAAGACGAATAAAGAATCCAAGCAAAAGATTATCTGGTTCCCTGACAATGCTGAGAGTGGTAAGTACCTTAGCTACGTCAATCGGTTAGTCTCTTATTACTGGTTAGTCTAAATACTCGCTGTTAGATTAGCCAATAAGATGAGAGTTCAGAGTAAAATTAATCATCATTATCCTGAAGAAATCCACTGCTGGACCTCACCTATACATTTCCACCTAATTACATCCAAGATGGCCGCCGTCACAAAATAGTTGATTACATATTTTGTCACAACTCCCTGATTGGGTCTCAAATGAAAGGCGACAGAGAGCACTGGTGGTAGCGGCCCCGCCTTCCGACCCGAAGGTCGTGGGTTCATATCCAGTCGTGTAACAATGAGTTTTTCTGACAAAAAATGTATGCACTATGTCAGTACTCTCAAAAACGGCGAAGGAAAACATCGTGAGGAAACCGGTGGCGTGTTGTAGAACCTAAAAATATTCGAGCAACACGACGTGTCAAGGGTCACGCAAAAAGGGCACGATGTAGTACAGGGCGGGGTTTTTAGGGTTCCGTAGCCAAATGGCAAAAACGGAACCCTTATAGATTCGTCATGTCTGTCTGTCTGTCTGTCTGTCTGTCTGTCTGTCTGTCTGTCTGTCTGTCCGTCCGTATGTCACAGCCATTTTTCTCCGAAACTGTAAGAGCTAGACTGATGAAACTTGGTGAGTAGATGTATTCTGTGAACCGCATTAAGAATTTAACATAAAAATAAAAAAAAAACTATAAATTTCAGGGGTACCCCATACTTGAAACTGAAACTCAAAAATTTTTTTTTCATCGAACCCATACGTGTGGGGTATCTATGAATAGGTCTTCAAAAATGATGTTGAGGTTTCTAATATCGTTTTTTTCTAAACTGAATTGTTTGCGCGAGAGACACTTCCAAAGTGGAAAAAAGTTGGTCCCCCCCCCTCTAACTTCTAAAGTAAGAGAATGATAATACTAAAAAAAATATATGTTGTACATTACTATGTAAACTTCCAACGATTTTTGGTTGGAACGAGATCTAGTCAGTAGTTTTTTTTTTATACGTCATAAACCGTAAACCGCAATTTACCTTTCGACGAACTACAAGAACCTTATTATGTTACATCAAGTAACATAATATAAAGGTTCTTGTAGTTCGTCGTGCTACGGAACCCTTCATGGGCGAGTCCGACTCGCACTTGGCTGCTTTTTTTTATTTATACCTCCATTATGATACCCAATTTGCCTTTTTTCAGTTCAGGTAAAGCTAGATGATGATGAGACGTGGTTGAAAATAAACAACAATCAAGTGGGCTTCTACAAAGTGAACTATACAGAGGAAATGTGGCAGACATTAGTGATGCAGCTTAAGAATCAGTCTAAAATGGTAAGTGAAATAAAAAAGTAGAAATAAAACCCTAATTTTGTGATACTTTTTCGGTATTGCCAAGTTTTTAGTAGTAGTAGAGTTTTTTGGGGCAGTCCCTACTACCACTATGCCTATTTCTGCCGCCAAACAGCATCTGTTTGTTTCGGTTTGAAAGGTAAGCGTGCCAATGCCAAAAGGCGCCGCCATGACAGTTTTACCGCAGTGACTGACACAAAAAGGTGTCAGTGTAATGCCATTTGACAGCTATTTGTACCGCTGTGGCTGAGAAAAAAGTGTGAGTGTCAGGTTAATTGGCAACGTTAGTTGTCAAAATGACATTTCTACTACTTCTCGTCATGTCCATGTCATGTCGGTCCGCCATGTTTTGGGTGCGCTGTGTTGCTCTCTTTGACCAAGAAAATCTTTAGGTACAACCAAACGAAGTAAAATTGAAGAAAATAACATTTTAAACCGAATTCTACATAGCTAAGCTGGAGTGACCTGGAGAGCTGGAGAAGACCTGGCGTGGGCTCCATAGTTCCATGAAACATCTCATTTGTTCACAGTTGTCAATATCAGATCGGGCTCACTTGCTGAACGATGCGTTTTCCCTGGCCATGGCGCGAGTGGTGCCTTACAGCCTGGCTCTGGAGCTCAGCACATACCTCCCGCAAGAACAGGATTATGTTCCTTGGAACGCGGCTGGTAACCTCCTCACTGACCTGTCGGAAAGACTTGTGAACTCCAGTGCTCATAAACTTTTACAGGTAATTCGGGATTAATTGTGCAAATTACTTGAGGATTATTAGAAAAATAATAATAACACTCATAACTATCAATCAAATATTTGACATTTTATATCTGTCAAATCTCTCTCCCTTTCTCTCTCTCTCTCTCTCTCTCTCTCTCTCTCTCTCTCTCTCTCTCTCTCTCTCTCTCTCTGTCAAATCTAAAGTGAGCCAACGGCATGGGTTTTCCTCAATCCTTATAACGTAATAAGAAAGTATGAGAAAGGTCGTATCTGGAAAGATCGCGCACATGGGAACAATATGAGATTCCAGGGCTTGTTTACTCTGAAGTCCGAACATTTTAATAGCGCTTTCTTGTGACTTGCTGGTTTTAACTATTGGACCGACAAAAACCATAATATTACCACTTAGTTTACAACATTTCGTCTACCATAAATGTTGTTTTCGTTTGGTAGCAAAACTCCGACTTCGGGTACAGGTTGTCCCAAAACTAGCATGTCATCCTGTGGGTGATTCTCACTACTGATTTCTGATCTATAGAGCACAACTTTATTTTTGAGTAAGTTTATAATGTATTTGTCTGAAATTTCAGAAATTTGTTCAAACATTGATCATGCCTATGTATGAGAAACATAGCTGGCTGATACGAGAAGAAGGCGTTATAAACAGGTAGTTTAATTAATTCGAGTCTAATTACTTTTAAAGTACCATTTTGTTTTCCTCTAAATTCTGCTTTTTTATTTTTTTCCATTTTTTTTAAATATGGTTACAGTTTGCTTCGTACAAAGATATTATCACTAGCCACGCGGTTTGAAGTGCCCGACGCTAAACAAAATGTGAGGCGTCTATTCTTGAGTTGGCTCAACAGCTACGGCCAAGAACGAGTCAATATTGAGACCGATCTGCGAGGCCTGGTGTACTTTTATGGTTAGTTTCATTTTTCTTGTCGTTTCACTACTTATTTTGAACCAATGTGGTGAAAGGATTTTATTAAGTGAATGAAAACGAAGCTCAAATAAAAAGAAGAGAAGCTCTTTTCGTGCATTTAACCCATTTTTTAGAACTTTTTCTTTATGTTCTATCTACGACTTGCCGAGTGCATCGCGGTGTTTTCCTTCATTTGAGGGTACTAGTATAGTGCAATTACATTATTAGACAGAAATACTTGGTGCACGACCGGATTTGAACCCACGACTTTTTGATTGAAGGCGGGGTATTCACACACACGGCTAAAAACCTGTAAACACTGACTCTTATTCATATTGGTCGCTGTGAGCCGAATTAGCTACAATGACAGATAGGTCTGTTGTCATCTCTTTTCGTTGACATTAAAGTGACAGTAACAAATCTAAAGCCGCTTTAAACTGGCCGGAATTATTTACCCATAACGTTATTTCCGTAATTCTTCCTTACACTAATGAATAATTAAATGGATCCATTTTTTTAATGATAGGAATGACGTCAGCGTCCCAAGAAGAATGGGACAAGCTTTGGGTAATATACCTGAAAGAAAACGATGTTCAAGAAAAAGCAAAGATACGACATGCTTTGACGGCACCGCGAGATGAAGCTATATTGAAGAGGTACGCTTGTTTTCTCAGCCTATATGTTATGTATTTTAGGCATAAAAGTACTAGTATTTTTGATAAAAATATTCCATTTGAAAAACCAGAACAGCAGATTTCAATTTTACTGCCGTAAAACAAGAAATTAGTTTATTAAATCATATGTGAATTGAGTTTCCGTGTGTAAAAATAACTTTGGCTTGATCAAGGGTAAAACAATAATTTTATTCACATCTTCCACACTTCGGAATACTCTCCGATGCATTTTGCTATTACGAATATTTAGGCACTTACTATTTATTAGGTTCGTGCAATTTCGTAAAAAGAAGTATCCCACTTTGTTCCTAACTTTTGGGTCATGATATAAAATCTCTTTATTAGTTAGTTATGATTTATGAAAGTGAAGTTCCTTGCGTCGTGTATTTCCGAATACAGGGTCTAACTATCCGAACGTACGCGACTGACGTTTCGCGGCTGATTTTATGTTCCGATGTATTCGGCTGATGTGAGACACGAACTAACGCGGCAGAATATGTTGCCGCTGAACTTACGCCCGACCGAAGTTAGGCTGTGTGCTATAACGCAACGTAATTTCGGCATAATGCAGTAATTCAAAAAGCATTGCAGGCGTTATCATGCTGAACTTCGGTCGCGTACTTTCGGCATATTGTGCATAGACACTTACAGTGAACTTATTTCTTCCAGGCTTGTTGAACTAGCATGGGACGAAACCAACATCCGCAGTCAAGACTACCTGTCAGTCCTGAACGCTGCGAGTTCGAACCCGGCCGGTACGTCTCTAGTGTGGGATGACGTTAGAGCACGTTGGCCGGCGTATGTCGACCGATTCACACTCAACAGTCGATACCTCGGTAACGTTATACCGAGCATCACTGGTAGCTTTGACAATGAAGCCAGATTGAAAGAGGTTTGTTATTGCTATGTTATATCAGCTAGGCGTTTGTGTAATTCTGTTGCAATCAAAATTTTGATACTAACAAATAAATGAAACTAACAAGAAACAGCAATCACATATCTTGTTGCTATAATTTTTTTAACACTATGTGTATATTTGGGCGATGCAGGCTATAAAATAATATATCTGTTGCCATACTAGTTTTGCAAAGTATGTTAGTTTTTAGTAGTAGCTCTTTGTGAAGGGGTCGTCCGGGGAAATACTACAACTATGCAAACTTGATTAGGTACTTGGTAATCTCTTTTTTTATGTAATATTTTTCTTCAGATGGAAGAGTTCTTCGCAAAATACCCGGATGCCGGCGCGGGAGAGTCAGCCCGCAAGCGCGCCTTGGAAAACGTACGGTACAACATCAAGTGGATCAAAGATTACGAACGTGATATCACGTCTTGGCTTAAAGCGAAGACAAGTTGAAAAGTTCTGTTAAAAAAAAATACATCGATTAACTCTTTTAAAAATTTAATTATATAATCAGCAGCATTATCATAATGAACTACCCCTAGATTCAACAAGTTGGGGTTTTTTGCTAAATTCAATTGATTACTATGTCGAAGGCAAAAAATATAGCACGTTTTATTTCACTATAATATGACGCCTTACGATCTAATTAAATCTATTTCTTTAAGCAAAATAGTTCACTGCTGAGGGTACTTATCCAAAATGATGTTCCATCGTGCTCAATATTCCGTTTTTATATCGAAACTCTAAAATAATCGAAATAAGTCCTTTAAGAATTCGTCAAAAAAAATGAGTTGAAAAGTTGACTAAATAAAATGTTTTTATTTTAAGAAAACAGTGTACTCATATAATTGTGATATTCATATTTATTATTTTCTACTTCAAGTGAATCAAATATAAATATTATTACTATTTGATGTTTCAACAATTCTAACCTACAGTCCCGTCCAAAGCTTCTATTTTCTCCATTATCAATAAGCGATTCTTCTAAGTTGCTTTACTTTTGCCAAGAACAGCGTAGTAGCTGTAAGCAGCTCGAACTATCTGAAATATAATGATGAATCAATAATGCTAAAAACATACGACAAGTAACGAGATGGTTTGGACATGTAGAGAGAATGGATGAAAGGAAATTAACAAAACAATTGCATCAGGCGAGTGTGAATGGAACTGCTGGAAGGGGAAGACCTAGGCGCATGTATCTCGATCAGATCGCAGACGTTTTAGAGAAAGGCCAGGTTATAGGAGTACCCTAAACCGACGAGCATGTATGAAGAATGTTATGAGAGTGAATGAAGCGAAAGAGGTGTGTCAGGATCGTAGCAAGTGGAAATCCGTGATCTCTGCCTACCCCCATGGGAATAAGGCGTGATTTTATGTATGTAAGTAACGAGTATGATTGTATGTAAGTAAATATTTTTTTCAATTTGGACCTGCAGTTGCCGAGTTAAGTGCATTCAACCAAACAATCAATCAAACTCTTCAGCTCTATTATATTAAGTATAGATGAACTAGTTGGTACCTGTATAAAAGTAGGCAGGTCAACCGTGTTGAAAGGCCCCGCATGCAGTTTCCTTGGCAACATCATCCCAAAGCCGAGGATCGCTAACTCGCGCCGTAGCTTCGGACTGAGGGACCACAGCGCTGCGCTGAATGGACCCTCGCCTTGTCCCACTAAACTCTGAAATTATTTAAAAAAACTCAAAAAAGCTTTCTAAGGCCCAAGTTTCTAAGCACTTTTTAATGGAGAACTGTCAAAAAATCTATGCTTGAGGCACGGCTCAGACTCAAGCACTGTTTCTGAATACGGGCCTATAAGTGTAAAAATTCGTATGGTCCCAGTAGTTCTGTACTCCTTAGTGTGAGTTTTAATCGATCAGTTTAAACAATTTGTTTCGCGTGCCTCTCTTTTGTATGGAATACCTAATGATGATACTTACAACAACTTGTTTCTACTTATGAGTAGTTTTTAGAAAAGTCGTGTTCAAAAAGCTATATACATTTTCTGGGGCCTTGCGCAGGAGAATTCGTAACTCAGACGTCACGCCCCTGAAACGCCGCGTCACGACTGAGTTACGAATTCTCCTGCGCAAGGCCCCAGAAAATGTAAAACTATGACGAAATAAAAACATTAGGATTACTTCATTAAAAACCGCGTCTCCGTAACTACAGAAGAGGAACAGTTGGGTTAGTGTAGCGCACATGTATTGCAGTAGTGAGATTATTTGCATCACACTCATTTGATCCTGGAAACAAATAATAGTGTAATTATTTTATACATCTTTGTGTTTTATTATTATTGATTTATTTGAAACAAATAAACAGACAAGTCTAATTCATATAGTTAGTTATAATATAACATAAACTAAGATGTAGCCTAAAATAAGTAGCATACAACATTGAAGACAGAGACTAGATACATAAGTAGGTCACAAAACCTGATAACAAGTAATAGGCACCCATATTTAAAATCTTGACCCCACACTAGGCCTCCATCTGTAGCCTTATTCGCAATCGGTAGAGGAAAACTTCTTCTGACCAAAGGCTTAGTCAACGCCTAACGCATATTTTTTTCTGTGTACAGCCGACTAGGCAGAGATTATTGCAAAGGTGCTTTGCAAGGCGTCTTCATCTTCTCCCATGCAGGCGCTATAGTATTCCATCTCGTAGCTATGGGAAATTGTATCTGGGGCGTGGGTCTTACCCATAAAAACATTGGTAAAAAGCGAGGCCCCAAGCGGTGTATAATTCATTTACACATATAATAAAAAAAATAAAAAATGAGACAAATGAGATTGACTGAATTGACTCCCACATTTCACCTGAAATATGGTACCCACTCACCGATGTGAGACGTATTGCTACTGTGCATAATGTCAGCGTAGATAAAAAGAAATATGTCCCTAATATTTTACGAAGTAATTTGTCAAGCTCTTCAATCGATCTGAAATAAAATATAAAGCTCTGAATATTAATTAAAACAAACTATTAAGCTCCAGCTTGGAACAAAATCGAAAAACCTTCAAAAGTCAGAAATAGAAATAAGTTGCATGTATATTGTATTTTTTTTTTATAAAAACTATTTGAATTGTAAAATACTTGCTTGACCAGCATTGTATGCGTGTAATGGCATTTGATTATCATCGAGTGCGCTCTGGCGTCCCGCTGATCACTAAATGTAGACTTTCTTCCTCTGCCCCCTATCGTTGAACTCAGTAGCTT
Source organism: Thera obeliscata (assembly GCA_947578465.1). Lineage (NCBI taxonomy): Eukaryota > Metazoa > Arthropoda > Insecta > Lepidoptera > Geometridae > Thera > Thera obeliscata. Next base: position 7,398,028 of record OX387927.1, read on the forward strand.
CAGTGAAGAAAACTGGCCGCAAACAAATATCATCACGCCAATAGCCGTAGAATCAAACGCTACATGCATGAATACACAATAAATTGCCGCCACAGCCTCCACTAAAACCATCACAACGTAGAAAGCTGCATGCTTCTTGTCTAACGGGTTCCAAATAGGCAAGATGTGGGGATAGCCCTCAGGCTTGCCTTCAAAGAAACTAAGGAGTTCGTACTCGATAAAAGGCGACAAAATATAAATGACTGCAGTGAAACCATAGATCCTGAGCAATATGATGGACGTCCTCTTAAACTTATCCGTGTAGATCTGAATATGATTTGTTACTTGGTCTTCCACTTCTTCGTCCAATTGATCTGCTGTGCGGATAGATTTGAACATCCATTGATCGTTCTCCAATTGTGTCATCCTATTCAAGAGACGCATCCAATCATCGTGGTTTTTGTGCAGAGAGAACAATTTTAGGATCCCCATTCCGCAGAAGAAAATCACACTTGAACATTCGAACATCCTCTCGGGATCGTCTTTAGCGATGACCAGTGCTATCAACTGTAGAACATAGATGCTAAGGAAAGCAAAAATAGATAATTTCCCCAGAATATGTAAATGTTTGCCATCTGCTCCAAACCACAAACCCCCGCGACGCACAGATTGTATAACTCTGAGGACAAGGGTTTGATCCTTTTCCGGCATGTCCGTATTTTCATAAAACGAGTAATCTGTATTCATCACTCTACTGACAGAGTTGAGAACACGTTTGAAGTTGGCTTTGTTTGCATGGAGAATAGGCTGGCACTCACCTACCTGTTATTACTGAAATTGATGATCGTAATTTATAACTTTATGCTACCAATAGTTCACAAATGCGGACATTTTCCTATTTAGCTTCGTGCTTCTTTTTGTATCGTAAAAAAATACCCAACTTTGAAGTAAGTATCGAAGTATGTACCTTCATAAAAACGTTTCAAAAGTTTTAAGAGTGATGCGAAAGCAACAAGATGAGACGGTGATAAATGAACTCCTAAATTCTAATAGAAAGTTAATTTGATTGATTCTCTGATGATAAAAATTATAAAAACTGTTGTCAGCTGAGTGTTGAGTGTCGCCAAACTGAATACACCATAGGACCTATGTGATTCGTTCAACGGAACAGATATTTACTACAACACCTCAAAATAAGCAATAACCATCTTTCCTATAGTCCCTTCGTAGTAATAATCGAAGGTTCTGTTTGTTTACTATGGTTACTCCGTAACATATTTTTTCTTCAGTCATTAGATTTTGTAATTTAAAGTTTGCCGACATAATTATGGACAAACTTTTTAACTTAATTGTTTTTGTATAATCTACAGCTAATTATTATTATAATGAGGTAATTGGGAGGCAGCATTCATTTTACTAATAGCACAGTAGTAAGTATAGATTATTCTAAAATGTTTTTTTTTTATCTAAGAGCAATTATTCTCTCCTGTTTATAACAAAATTAAAGTATTTATTTATCTGCAACTTCGTAACAAGACTAAAGTGGAGTCGAATCGTTTAAAATTCCACCTTTCTCGTGTTCACAGACGGTTATATTGCAAAACAAACAACCGCCTTGTAATTTGACAGCTGCGAAGATTCTCACTTCTGATTTAGCGATTTAGCTTACTATACGACTACGGTTTTTAAGTCTTTTTGAATGCAACCTCCATAATACGACACTATAAAGGAATAGAAGGTATAGATAGGTATATTTTTATCCAAAGTGGCCGCAATAAACCATTTGATAAAAATATGTGGAGCGACATTGACGTTACATGGGTCAAGTTATGTGATTTATGAAGATAGAAAGTCATTATTTAAGTTGCATTAAAATGTATTTACTTATTCTTAAAACTAAATCATTTATCCATTTACATAATCAGTGTCGTTAGCCAACCAAATACCTAATTTACCACGATGCTTGCCAGCCGTTACTGTTGGAACGGAAATCAATTGAACCAGTCAATCCACCTCCGGCATTCGGACTAGACCCATGTCCATTTGATCTAGAACTCAATCCATTTGTTGACCCATAACCACTGGATGCTCCAGCCCAATCACTGGATCCTTTTGAGTTTCCCCAAGATCCGGAATTTCTTGCGAGGCTAGAGCCAGATCCACTCCACCCGTTGGATCCTCCAGAGCTCCATCCGAGGCTTGAGCTAGAACCACCCCATCCATTTGATCTGGCACTGGAACCATCCCATCCGTTTGATCTGGCACTGGAACCATCCCATCCGTTTGGTCTGGCACTGGAACCATCCCATCCGTTTGGTCTGGCACTGGAACCATCCCATCCGTTTGATCTGGAACTGGAACTATCCCATCCGTTTGATCTGGCACTGGAACCATCCCATCCGTTTGATCTGGCACTGGAACCATCCCATCCGTTTGACCTAGAGCTAGAACCATCCCATCCGTTTGACCTAATAGAGCTAGAACCATCCCGCCATCCGTTTGATCCAGAACTCTTGCCAAAGCTTCCAGAGCTCCAGCCCGAAGATCTAGCGGCAGATTGACCACTACCGTAGCCAGAACTGCCCTGCCATCCTGCTCCACCTGAAAAACGAGGAAAAAATATTTGAAAAAGCCATAGAAATAAAAGGGCATCACTATACATATAATCACAAGTTGATAGGCTAAGAAAAATTAAGAACCAGATGACTATGTAAATCTATTGACTCTGGTTATGTAATCTAATCAGTAACGTCATTATCATCATAGGTTCAGACGTAGCTTGTCAACAACTGGACTGGAGGAGACGCATCTTGTGTGGTTTGCACCCGACAATTCCCAACAACCTTTATTTGTAAGCAACCCAGTGGAACCTAAAGTTTGTCTTCCTATTAGGGGCTATCCAACGCTTTGCTTTCTGGTGGTCAGGTACTTATATCACTATAGAATATACTGAAGAGTTGAGTCTGTGGTTTAGTTTATACCTGGAGAGCGTGAAATCCTGTGAGCCGAAGTGATCGTTGCTACTACTACGACCAAAACCAGCACTGCGGTAACCTTCAACTGAAAAAAAGAGGCACACAATGTGAATCAGTAAGTACCCTAATACAACTGTACTAAGTAACTACACTATCTAGCCCCAAGATAAGCAGAGCTTGTATGAGAACCAGATAGCTGATTTAGGTACTACTTACAATTTTTTTTAGATATCAAAATAAAATTTATACTTGTATTTTTTATATCAAATTAAATATGTAGGTAAGTAATTCAGAATTTTTATTTGTTGTTAACTTACCATCTTCGTTGTTACCGTTGGGTTACTATAGTCCATACATTACATAGGACCGTATTTATACTAATGAAATCTTTAGAAACAGTTTTTTTTGAGCCCATATCATTTAAAACTTCAATGACAATGATTAAAATAAGTGGTAATTCACGCATAAGATATTAATCTTATTGTTTCACTTCTTTGGCGATGTCTTTGTCATCGCCCGCGCTGATGCCATAGCAGTCTCTGAGGTCATTATTATTCGTCCATGTTATTAGTACCTATAAGTATATCAACTATCTGGTTCTTAGCGTACCTACGAGCGCGACTTAGTTTGGGGCTAGATTATCTTTATGTTTATTGTCCGTAATATCTTGATATTTATTATTCAATTAACTTATGGTAGGTTATATCGCCTAATGAAAATCTAATTCAAAACGCATCAGTTACAAAAGTCCCAAAAAATTTGATCACGCTCTTTTCCAATCTTTGTTTTGTTTTATTAGGTTTAATAATGTGTTCCATACAGCCAAATTTATAAATAAAAACTTTTTGCTGTTTTTTTTTTTTTGAAAAAAGAACTGCAAATTCGGAGAACCTTTTTGCACCCGACTGGAAACAAAACAAAGCTCGATAATAATGGGGTATTCACTCCTAATATTTCTGAAAAATATACAAATACGGTTAAATTTTGTGTGGCGAAAAAGAGCGAAGAAAAAATAGCATTTATTCTTCTGGGGTAAAAGTTTTTTTTTTCTTGTCGTTAATTCAAATGACAATGAGCAAAAAACTAAAAAACCTTTGGTCTTATGTTGAATAATCATAAACTCTCATAATAACTTTACTTTTGCATTTTTTTATACAACAAAGTAGACAAACAAGCATACGGCCCACCTGATGGGAAGAAGTTACCTATGGACGCTTGCAACACCTGAGGCATCACAAGCGCGTTGTCGACCCTTTTTAATACTTTTAGAACACCCTTTTTGAAGCACGACAAAATGCTATACTTACTTAGTTTTATAAAAAAGAACAACAATTGTTTTGACAATAGATCTCTTTGGTAGAAGGCATGCAATACGTTGCGGCTACAGAAGAAATAAAAACAAAGACATTGGCGCGAAATTTTTAGAAATTTATCTCAACTATTACAATCATATTCGATTACCTATTTTATTTTCTCGCAACCGTAGTGAAAAGTAGAGTGTTAACACGAGGCTAAACACCCATTAAAACTCGGTTTCTTTTTACTTCGTTTAAAATGGGTAATTTTAGCTCCTTATTAACAACCTACTATTCAATCAAATGAAATTGCTGGTAGCCTTGGTAGCAATGAAATCCATACAACTTTGGTATTGCAGCGTCTTTTGGTCTTTTCCAGTAGCAAGGCAAAGCAAGGTCGACCGTCTGTGGTGATCAAAATTTGTCAATTACTGATAAAATCCAATCATGAACAGGACCGGACACTATCATTAACAATGTCATGTAATTTTCAATTAATTGTTTATATCGCGCATCCCAATTACTCGGAACTACCGCGAAGTTAAAAATCGGAAAACATCGTGAGGAAACCTTGTAGGTTCCTTTGACAATGCTAACGAGAAGCGTCGTGGTCGACACTTGGCCAAAACGCAACGATAGCGCGTTCTAATCTACTAGTGGCGACATCTAGTTCTGTTTTGCATGAACTGACGTAAAGGTCACAGAATACATAATAGTTGATACTACTTTTGTGTGTGTTTAAATTAAATAATAATAAAAAAGACTAATTACGAAACCCGATTATAATGGTAAGTACTTTACTCATGTACTTCAGTAGCATGTGCAAATTAGCTACTTTATAAATATTTTTCGTGTCGAGTACTTTGATGGTTTTTAAAAATCTTATTAGAAACTTCCTGGACGAACGCCTTCTAAAATATTTTAATTTTTTTAATATTGATTTAAATAGAGTCGTCTATACACTAGACTATTCCTAACTTTCAAGGCATTGCAGCATTGCAACGGACATTTTCAGGCCAAAAATTCAAGTAAGGTTTATTATTTCACTTATTTTGTCAACACTTGCTCTGTAAAATGTCCATTGTGTAATGTTTTGGCACCACCCTGAAAGATACGAAATGTTTATTTCTAGTGATCCATGAGGATCAGTCTTCAAAAACTAAGTTTTATACACGGCGTTGTTTGTGTTCGGTAAATATACTTAGGCGACGCTGCTGTCCATTTCCTAGTAACTTAACCTAGAGCATTCCCTGACTTTCCACATGACGGCCTAGAGAGGGAAGTGATTCTTAATCTATGCCAAAACCACCACAGAGGTTATGCATCATAGGTTTTTTGCCTTTTTTTTGTAGGCAAGCGTGCTACACCATCGACCGGTAAGATGGCGGTCAGCTTTAATAGGTATTGTAAGAAAAAAATACTACAAGACCAAGATTACTACTTTCATCACGACGATGCGACACCATTCTTTATTTACTACTATTTGTAGCACGACCATGTCCAATGTCCTATGATTACGTTGGCGGGGTACTGACATGCACTACATGTGCTCATTCATACCTTTATTAATAAAATTGGGTACATCAGCCACACTAGGGCACATCAGAGGTTAAAATAACGAAGCCGTCAAACAATAAACAATAATTTTGTCCATCCATCTATACTCGCCGTAGTTGAAAATGGCTGATAATCATAATCATCACCACTGTTTGTGTTTTCCAGTGACAGGCCTGAATATTTTCAAAACGTTTAACTGTGGCCAAAGCTAAAATAACATTCGGTGTTAGCATGCATGATGTTTAAAAAACAATGCTATCCGCATTTATACCGACGTAAGTATTTAAACATATGTAATTTAGTATAATATTATTTTGGTAGGTTCTGTTCTGCCTGTCTCGATACCGCCTGGGCGGGCACGGGCACTCCATACATTGCTATGCTCCAAATTTAAGGGGTTTTTATGTATGCACCATGAAAGTTTTTGGATGCTAGATTATATCTAGGAATCGGTACATTTATTTACTACTCTACTTTTTCCTTATCGGTCTATAAAGCAATGAATGAAAGTGTTCTACTTTTAGTTGATATGCAATATACTTAACAACGCTACCTAAATCATCTTCGATAGGTGTATAAGGCCAATGATGATGATGACTCAACCTATTGACAAAGAATAAAGAAATACCAGATCATCTAGCTTGGTCCATTGCCTCTATCTTACGTTGCTAATCAGCTCGTTCGCTCACACGCCGGGCAACAAACCCTACAACGAACGTAATCTAGTAACAAAAAGCTGAAATAATAAAATGTTTTTCCCAATCATATAGATGTATTTCATAAAGCGAATAACACACGGCACCGCAATGTGCTACCGGCTACCGCGGCACGCTCGCTCTGCTCGCTCGCCTTGTGCGTATTTTTTATGTTCTAACATAACCTAACCTACCCGAGTCGGATCCGCCCTGTATAGTATCAAGGACAAGGTTTAAGTATCCAGTGCCAAAACAAAAAAGTAAATGATCATGTTTGAATTGCTCCAGTGTGCATGTGGCTTAACTGGCATCGTAATAACAGTGTGTACTTATCTTAACATGATGTACATTATCGCCTCCCAGTACTTCCAGCGTGGGTTGTTATCCGCAAAGCACTGATGCTTGCATTGCTATGCTTGAATTTAAAGGTGCCGGCGAAATTACAAGGGGTTACAAACCCCTCCCACGGCATTGGATGGCACAAAAGCAGATTATAAAAAACAAAAGAGTAGCTACTCAACTTAGTATCAGCAATTAGTATACCGTCATTTAATGCCCGCATAAAACAATGACATCCGTTTCATCAGTCCGTACCATGTGTTAGTCGCCTATCTTCCACATTTCCATCTCGCATTTCCCTGCTAGGTATGGAGAAACCGAAGAATCTGAATATGGTAATCGGTTATTAGACCTTGTCAGAGTTTTTAGACAGTTTATAAGTTGAGTGAGTGGGCGTGTATCTTGAAATCTGTAACGTGATGACGTCATCAGCGTGCGTGTGACGTGAAAAGACAGTTTGTCAAAAGTTCTGTGGAAAAGGATGAATTGAACTGGAATAATGGTTTCTTGAAGACTTGCGCATATCTAAGCGATGGCGATGGCGATCCCTTCAAACGCTGTCAAATATGGCAGCGATATGTGACAGCGTTTCAGCTGACGCCCTCGCCTTTGATGTGCACAGGCAATTACCGCTGTCAAATTTGACAACGTTTCACTGATGCCATCGCCAGCGACCTAGGTATGGTTTTACAGTTAGTGTGTTTATTTATTTTAGCTCCTTGTTTTGTGCCTAGTATTACCTAATATGTGGATATGGGATATTGGTTTATTTGAAATATATTTGCATATAATATATTTTGTTCGTCAGAGCAGAACTATCCAAACGTTGATCTAATCTACATGATGAAGATCGACAGGTGTTCCAAAACTCGATCAAATCACCCTAACCAATATCTTATAATATAACGAGATCTAAAATAATGTTAATAAATAGGGTGTCAACAGAAAGGAACTCCAAACAGCAGTGCCCCTACCAGCCCCTACGGGGTTCATGATCTTATGTACCAAATAAATACAAATATTTACATAAATGTCAGGTAAAATTGGATATCCTAGGTCGTAAACATCAGATCATATCAGATCAGGTCGTAGATCTCAGCTGGGAACAATAATACCCAGTAGGTATAATTCCATCAACTACCAGATGAAGTAAGTAAGGTACGTTTGCAAGCAATTTCACAATTTGTACACACAATGCCTTGATATTAGCATTATAAAGCAACCATTGTAGACGTATTTAGTTAGATTAGTAGCTTGGTATATAATCCGTTGTTATTCCCGTCAGCTATCACGTCTCGTAGACATTACGTAGCTCTCTCGTAGGATCCTCGTAGATATCTCGTAGTTGTGCCGTAGCTATGCCGGTGGCATTACATAATTGTCTCGTAGAACAGCCGTAGCCACCCCGTAAACTCGTAGTTGTACCGTAGTCATCCCGTAGGCTGTACGTAGCAGTCCCGTACGTAGCAATCATGTAGTTGTCGCATAGCTGTGCCTTTGATAAAAAAAAAATATAGGTAATGGTGATCTCTCAAATACGATGGAAGTCGCGGGTCTACCTACGATAAACTTTTTTAACAACGCAAAAACAAACAAACCTAAACTGCAACCTTGAAGATGACAGTTTCATAATCATAAAAAAAAAGACGGGTTGCACTCCGGGAGTGCCGGCAGTAGTGAAAACTTGCCGCTCGTATTAAAACTTATAAAGTACTCACTCATTTTCTTTCGCTATTCATAATACCTAAATAAATACAGTAGATCTATAAAATCATGTACCAATGACCACTACTACCTGCCGCGGGCGGCCGCTAGTTCATAAAATCTATAATAGGTATGTACCTATACCTACTACAGTCACGAAAAACGCCTTGGTATGCTTGCTACTAACTATTATCTATTCTGTGACGTTACCGTGTCATAGTAACTACTAGCGTATCTGTAGCGTCTTACGCTTTTTCGATCAAGTCACGTGATCCTGACGCCCTGACGCCCTGACGCGAGTTTAAGATTTTATACCCATTACAGAAAAAGTGCTCAACGCCGCTAAAGAAGTTTTCACTTCAAAAAATTAAACCATTGGGCAAGTACAATGTACCTACACAAGGTGAATTGAATACGGGGTGGAAGGCACCTATACTCACCTAGGTCTTTAAAGTGGTCCTTGTGATACAACTATACATTAATTATACATTTTTGATTTCGGTATTTATTTGGTGTCTCAAAACTAAGAATATGAATGAATCCCGAGGGGGGTGACTCTCGACTGTCATGGAAACAACAAAATGTTCCGAGACTTGTGCAGCAAAGTTTGTTCGAAAATTTAAGACTGACGTGAACTCATACGATGAATTATAACTAAATAATAATAATAATGTATAAATCTTCGTCGTCTGTGGTTTATTTTACCTGCCAACGATGTCATTGAGAGTGCCATACGGTGCCAGCATATAGGTACGTGGTCAGTGACCTAAAGTCAATTTCAACTTCATAATAAGATGCATCTGTCCATTCGAATAATTTTGCCAGTGTCAGTGAGGTAGGTAAAAAATAAAATAAAAAATAAAATCGTGTTTAGTCAAGTCAGTCAATAGACAAGTTGGTCGTAATTGGATTTATAAATAAATAAATAAATATTATAGACAATCCACACAACACTATCTTCCCCAAACTAAACAAAGCTTGTACTATGGATTTGAAAGAAAAGATGGTGTTTTTCCATCAACCATCGGAAGCACTTTCGGACCTAAAGTCACAGTCTGAAATGTAAATCTGTTCCGAAATAAACATTATTGATTATGAAGTCTGGTATTTTTTGTGCACGATCAAGACTTAAGTATTCTTAAGTAGTTAAGCTAAGCGAGTCGTTTTTTAGGGTTCCGTAGCCAAATGGCAAAAACGGAAACCTTATAGATTCGTCATGTCTGTCTGTTTGTCCGTCCGTATGTCACAGCCATTTTTCTCCGAAACTATAAGAGCTAGACCGATGAAACTTGGCAAGTAGATGTATTCTGTGAACCGCATTAAGATTTTTACACAAAGGTAAAAACAAAAACAAAAAATTTGGGGGGTCCCCATACTTGAAACTGAAACTCAAAATTTTTTTTTTCATCAAACCCATACGTGTGAGGTGTGGTATCTATGAATAGGTCTTCAAAAATGAGGTTTCCCATATTGTTTTTTTCTAAACTTAATAGTTTTTGCGAGAGACACTTCCAAAGTGGTAAAATGTTGGTACCCCTCCTCCAACTTCTAAAATAAGAGAATGATAAAACTAAAAAAACTATGTGATGTACATTACTATGCAAACTTTCAACGATATTTGGTTTGAACTAGATCTAGTGAGTAGTTTTTTTTATACGTCATAAATAGTATACCGCAATTTACCTTTCGACGAACAACAAGAACTTTTATTTTATGTTACTTGTTGCTACGGAACCCTTCATGGGCGAGTCCGACTCGCACTTGGCCGCTTTTTTTTTGTTTAAAATACCAAAGTATTGTCATCGTTACCTGCTGCGTTGTGCGGTAGGTACAAAAGTTTTTACGTCCACCATTTTATGCACATTGTCTTTTTTTCTTAAAAATATGTTGTTGAAGTCAAGTAAATATTTTTTTATATTATTTATACAGCCGAGCTCTCTCAACAAAAAAAAAGCTGCCTGGTATCAACTGTCATAAAATTGTGTTTTCGTTAAAACCTAGAGATCATTCAAATTACCATACTTTCACTAGCAAACTCAAAGTAAAACAGCCGTCAAATATTTAATTGGGCAATTAGTCATCCGTGAAACCAGGCATACAGTAAAATACAAATTAATATTGCTCCCAAAAAAGAATCATATTTTTTTACTTACCTACCTTTTGCCGGTTCCCTCACGATGTTTTCCTTCACCGGCATATCGTAAAACCTAAAAAGTTCGAAAATATGTGTCAAGTGCAAGAAAGGAGCTTCTTTGAGGCGCACTTAACATCCTTTCACCACACTTGGTTCGAAAGAATCAGTGATACGATAAGAAGATATTACCTACCTTTTCCTTTCATTTGACAAAGTCTTGGAGTGAATGCTGAAATACAAGAACAGCACGAATAGAGGTCATCAAAATTATGACAGCTAATAGTAAGTTGTATAGTACATAAATAAACGCGTAATATTGTCAATAACTTAGAGTTGAACCTATAGCGTATTTGACCTTTCCCGATAAGGAAGTGAATGAAAATAAATAGATACTACTCATAATACTTGGAAAGTTACTGAAAGTTTAAGATTTTGCTTTCTGATGGAAGGTTTATAAATTTTGCTTTAAAACAAAGCCATCTAGTACTATCAAACTAAGCAGTGATCGTACTATAAAACACTCCATTTTTTTCATGGTTACTTAATTAATAGTAGGTACTATATACAATATACACAAAGACACGAAACAACCATCTGCGTTCATCACATGATTTTTTGCAATAAACTAAACTAAACTAAAACATCACGCAAAAATTTGTCATCAGTGAGGATGAAACCCACATTGGCTGTGGTTTGTCGGTAAAGCTACTTACAAACTCAGCTGTCCTGCCTGTCAAAATGTTTGCATGATTTTTTATTTATACAGAATAGCAAAAGTACAACTATTTCAATGACTGTATTAGGCAACAATGTAGGTAGGTATGCATAAGCCTGTAAACGTACTAATGAATTACCCACCCCAATTATATTATACTTAATATATTATGATTTCCTTTATGCTTGCCTAGCAGCAAACATTGTTATTGAAGGTATAATTACACGATATATATATTCTTCTTTGTTCTTTAAATGTTTAGGTAATAGGTATATTTTCAAACATTGGAGGACTCGTATAATATTATGATCGTTGGTATTCATAATTGTGTGCATCAAACATTTTGCTATATAGGTACTGTTGTCTCGAAGATCCCCAAAGGCAGAGAGACATTAGTTGTGCCATAAATAATTTTCTTATTTTCTGTCGAAAGATAGGAACACGGCAACGAGAAAAAACCCATCTTTAGGAGCTCAGTACCTAGTCTGAGTTTTACTCGATCAATTTGAAAAACTCGCTAAGCTTATGTGTCTCTATCTTATGTATATAGAGAAGTGTTGAGACAACAACTTCTTTCGATCATTTTTACGTAACGTATCGCTGTTGTCTCATATTTTGCCCTTTTTTTCTGTAAGTTTGAACAATTCGTTTCGCCTAAGTGTCTCTCTCTTTTGTATGGATATGAGACAACACCGATCAATTTTGCTGTCTCATCACTTCTGCGGCAGATAGAAATAGTCGTAAGGAAAATGGTAATGAAGATCGAAATTCCCATCTGGAGGTTTCCGTCTTGGAACTAAAGGATCCCGTGGCCCTCAACAGAACACCCTACAGTGACACAGACGACGTGGACGGAATACTAATGTTTTAAGTTTCGGTTGTCGAAATCACACTCCACGATGCATGTCATTATTTGTGAGTGACCAAAGTGTGTGGTGTTTGTTCCCACTCATCCCAATCCCAATGAATAACCCTGTATGTATATGCTATACCTTATATATGCTTATTTAAAAAGACTGGCGAACGAAAAAATCCTCCCTGGATAATGTCTCTAGAGTAACCATTTTGTCTCATAAAATCCAGATCTGCTATATACGTGCTCGTATGTTTTCCTTTTTTTTCAGAAACTTATTGATAAAGAAAATATCACCTCCAATTCATATTTCATATAAATCATAATATATGAGGGTCATAAAAGTTCGAAAATATGCGTCAAGTGCTCTTTGAGGCGCACTTTAAATCCTTTCACCACACTTGGTTCGAAGAACCAGTGACACGATAAGAAGAAGAAGAAGCGTCTTAATGGCAAAAGGGATCGTGGAACTCTCTGAGTTGAAACTTGGGGAGTCCTTTGCCCAGCAGTGGAACAAAATAAATAAGTTAGCAAAAAAATATTGTTCTTCAATGTTAATGTTTATTTTGAAACTGCACGCGTGTAAATGTTAATTTGAGGGCAACAGTCACCTTCACCTCCAGAAATACAATAGTCTACCGAATAATCAAGTACAATTAAAATTCAGTTGATTTGGTCAAGCATCTTTTTGTTTTATTTGTCTTTCTTATATTTTAAAGAAAAAAGTGCAACCTTACGGACGATTGCTAACTTTATTACTTTACTACTTCCCCGCAGCTTCACTCGCCTCGTTCCCGTTACTTACATCCGTTCTCCGTCATAATATCTTTATAAATTGTAGCCTATATTATTTTGATGTTTAAGCTATATTATTGTAAAGTTTCATTAAAATCCATAAAGTAGTTTTTACGAGAAAGAGTAACAAACACCCATCCGTCCATACTTACAAACTTTCGCGTTTAAAATATTAGTAGGATTTCGTAGCATGTATGACCGCGTAGCACAGCAGTAGAGTCCATTGAAACGCTACGTGACTGATACAAGCAATCATTCGTATGATTCGCTATCAGCCACAGAATAAGCAGTGAGGTATACCTATAGTTTGTATAAAACAGTTTGCGGATTATTGGCGTACCGCAGTCCTTCGCGACCGCCGAAATCAAGCGCATCAGTTAGTGATCTTTCAACGATAGTTCACAAACTGCAAAATTAATTTAATTCTAATGAGTGCAGTGGGAATTTATATTGAACAAGTGTAGTGTTACTATCTAGCATCAGATTGGTAAGTTTTATTTTTAATATCTCAATTTTATTTGAAAAATTCTCAAAAATTATCAATGCTATTAGCATTAAGTCCTCCTAACACTAAATTTGTGTGAAAGTTTTAAATAAATAAATAAATAAGTAAAAATATTTTATTTTTCCCGAAGTGCTCGTGACGTAGCTAACTTGGTTGTTTCTAATCAATCGACCAAGTTAAGCAACACTCTGCGCGGGCACTACTTGGATGGGTGTCCGATAACGAAGTCCGGCGGCCTAAAACTCCGCTCAAAATAACTTACTGTACTTCATTAATCATTCCTAAAATAACGATTGAGCAACCCTTTTTTCAGAACATCTATTTTATCTGTAGAAATATTTATCGTCGTTATTCAAAAATTTGTGTTTCTTCATAACCATAATTTTCTAAATTACGTGAACCTTTATACAAAGACAAAATAGGGGTGTATATTCACATTATGTAATAAGTAGGTATATTGATAATAAGTTTTTTCAAAATTTATAAAATACCTACCTAAGAAAAAAGATTGAGCTCAAGAGATCTTACTTTATTTTAAACATACTAATTAACACAATCATAGCTTAATTTAGAAAATATAACGTAGGTCTATTACTTTTGACTCAACAATACTTTCAGCTCAAAAATACTTCCTAGCACTTTAGCGTATTCAGCCAGGAAATCTTTCTTTTTACCTGCTTACAAGCTTAAACTTTTTTTATCAATAATGCGAGTGTGTCAGTTTATTATTTATCTTTAGCGCCGCGGCTGGCGATGCAACTATTGGAAAACTCCTTGCGCGCAGATTTCCAAACTCCTTGGATCCAGCCTATATGCAACCTGCGCCTGTTACTTTTTTAAACAGACATTTTTAAACTGTTTGCGGAGAAAAATAAAAGCAAAAACAGTATGGTGCGCCAATATAAAGTAAACGCGTGTAAAGGCCTGCGCACACCTAGTTCGCTGGCGGTAGCGATCAGTGAAACGCTGTCAAATATTCGCTGTCAAATCTCAAATCTGACAGCGATATTTGACAGCGTTTCACTGATCGCTACCGCCAGCGAACTAGGTGTGCGCAGGCTTTAGGTGTGCGCAGGCCTTAACTGAATTTATGGATCTTCCTAAAGGCCTGCGAACATCTAAAGGCCTGCGCACACCTAGGTCGCTAGCGTCGGCGATCAGTGAAACGCTGTAGAATTCGACAGCGTTGCACTGATCGCTATCGCGAGTGACCTAGGTGTGCAGGCCTTTAACGCGATGGCGATGGCGATCAGTGAAACGCTGTCAAATACCGCTGTCATATTTGACAGTGATAAATATCGCAAGTCTTCAGAGTTACTTTATGAGCTAGTTTGTTCTAAGACGATGAACACCACTTCTTTTAGAAGATACCTAATATACCTACCCATACACCATGCCTATTTCAGTCGTCAAGCAGCATCGCTATTTGTTTCGGATTAAAGGGTGCCGGTGCCTCAAGTTGATGGACGCAAAATATACATTTTTTTTTATTCATTTCAGGCATCAACTTTAAAACTCTTTGTTTTGGTTAATAGAAGGTACCAATACGACCTAAAGTAAAGTTACCTTTTTAATTTATTTACTTAATCGGCAGTCTAGACTCTATGGTATTTGAAAAATGCCGAATATTATACACTACACTACAAACACCACGTCCATAATATTTTATAACATTGCCAACTTTATAGGTCATACTGTCTATCGGTCAAGTCTATCGGTTAGGGTTTTTATTGCTTCAAGAGCAATAAAAATCATAAAAATATCTCAACATAGAAGTTTTGTCTATTTTGGTGACGAAATGAAGTACAATATTATTTATTCACACTCGTATTAGAGATTTGACTATAGAATACCTCCAAGCACAAACTTTTTTGCAATTCTAAAAACTATTTTCTGAGTTTAGTAAGAGTTCAAACCATATGTCGAGCACACGAAAAGAACCTCTTCTAGGTAGGTACTTAAAATCCTTTCACCACACTCGTTTGAAAAAACCAGTGACATGATAAGAAGAAGAAGTAACTAAGTATAAAAACTTAATAAAAAAATATATTATTCAAAAAACTAACAAGACTTAGAAACAAAAGTACGATGGTGGTTTATTGTCAAGATTCAAAAACAATTGCTACCACAGCAACACTTGTTTCTACATTTTACAATGCTCTTTTTGAAAATAAAGCTATAGCATAGATACAATTCGAAAAACAGTTCGCTTAAAATTAGTAAAGGCCTGCGCACACCTAGTTCGCTGGCGGTAGCGAACAGTGAAACGCTGTCAAATCTCAAATCTGACAGCGATATTTGACACCGTTTCACTGATCGCTACCGCCAGCGAACTAGGTGTGTTCGGGCCATTACCCAAACAAAATTTCCACTTGCAATTATAACTTATCTAATTACAAAAATAAACTTACAATTACACAATTATTGTCAAAATGTACAAAATACACAAAAAACAGTTGATCAATCTGCAGACGAACACTAAATCTTTATATTTAATAATCTTATAAATTACTAGCGGCCGCCCACGGCTTCGCTCGCCCCGTAGCTTACGCCCCGTTGATTTTTCTTTTAAAAATTTTTCCTCTTTTTTCTCCGCTTAGGGAAATAATTTTCCAATTTCCTTTCTTAGTGCACCCCTATGCTATAAAACAAACATACCCTCCAAGTTTCATGCTTCTAGGACTTACGGTTTAGGCTGTGCGTTGATTGTCAGTCAGTCAGTCAGTAACGTAAGAGTTTTATATATTTAGAAGATTAAAAGCGATCTAGGTACTTAAGTTTTTCTGTCAATGACGTCTAAGTTTTTAGTTTTTTGTTATTATTTGTACTTACCTATGTTATTTGTATTCATTTCACACACTTATAATCATTATTAATTTGCTCAGAAACCAAAAATAAGGATTTAGGTAGCTATATCTGATAGGTAAGCAACTTTGTCGCGTCTATACCAACTATTTAGGCGAGATTACGATCAAACGCAAGCTTATCATTTAAAAAAATTTGGTAGTACCCTACTTATTTGATAGGCATATTTGTTTTTTTAATTTATAGTTCAATTTTATGTAAATCTATTTAGCAACGTTGAGCTCTTTTATTTATGTAAAGGCCTGCGCACACCTAGGTCGCTGACGATGGCGATCATACGCTGTCAAATTTGACAGTAATATTTGACAGCGTTTCATTGATCGCCATCACTAGCGACCTAGGTGTGCGCAGGCCTTAAAAATCTAATTCTGATTATTAAAAAAATATTGTCACAGGTTATTAAAATGGCATTATCATCCTAATAGTATTTTTGCGTCGCACGCATTATAATGTTTTTTATTACGTCAATCATCCAATTCGACTAGAAGTTTTTACCTAGCACAGAAGGCAGATGAGCCAAACTGTATCGTGGATTTGTCGCTCGTACAACCAAATTATCTCCGTACAAAGTCCAAATAGGTCTAACAGGGACCTATCAATAACACGTACACAAAGACTCTTTCATGCATCACCCGTGTCACTTCACGCTTTGAACTTATTCAAACGTGACCAGCTCATGACGCATAGCTAAGATCACGCCACTCCCGCGCAGGTCAACGCGTAACAATATGAGAGACACTGTGAGAGACACAAACGCACTTATCGCTCGAATATCATCTAAAATAATCAAAATAAAGTTGGTAATTGGTTAAAAACAAGTTCCAATGTTTCTAAGCATACTAGTAATTTTAAGATTAGGTATGGTTTTATTTATACAACTAGCTGATGGAACAAGCAAATGGCCTACCTGATGATAAATGGTAACCATTGCCTATAACAAAGCATTGCTTCGTAGGTCAGACACGTCAGGAACGTGCCCTACGGATGCACTGTCCTGTGTCCATCAGGTTGAGGCATACAGATGTTCAGCCTCACGTGCTAGTCATTTTACCGGCACCCACACCCTTCAAACCGAAACACAGCAATGCTGCTTCACGGTAGAAATAGGCATGACCCTTCACATAGAGCTCTACTACTACTAAAAAAGGTTCAGTAACATAAACAACACGAGAAATAATTTAAATTTAATCTGATATGTGCCAGTGCAACAGGTTACGAAAGCTTCTATGCATGTCCACATAAATTAAATACCATGTAGGGTATACATTTTACAAAATAGTAGGAAATTATTAAATATCATAATTAAGATATAGCCACAAAAAAAAATTTGATTGCTATGATGTTGAAGCACATGAGAGCTGAACGAAAAATTTAAATAAATAAAATACTAAAACTAAATTTAAGATTATTAAAAAGACTAAGTACGGTAGAATCAATAATTTAAAGCTTTGTAAATAGATAAATACTATATTAAATATTCTTTTAAATCATAGGTGACACCGTACAGTAGGTACAAATAGATAACATTGTTTTCCTAACGCAAAAGCGATGCGTACAGGTGGTTTTACATTTTAGATATGTACTTATATTTATCTGACAAAAGATAATAGTAGCAGAAGCTAATCTCCTACTTAAATCAGCCCTGAAAAATAGCCGTGCATTGCCATAATTTGTACATTGGTTTTACCTTCAGGCCCTTCAGGACTCTTCTATCCATTGCTAGATAAATAGTACATTGTTACCTGAGTGTTGAAAGTCACGTTTTTTGAGCCCCGAGGCGGGTTTGGCGCTAGAGCGTAGCGAGGGCGCCAATGGAGCTTGAGGGGCTTAAAAGACTTTCACCCGAGGTAAACACTGTGCTTTTCACTACGAATACAAGGAAAGTAAAAATAAAAACATGAAAGAAAAATTAGTGAAAATGAAGATTGAATTGCCGCCTTCCCGGTTTTTTTTTCTTTTTCTCTGGCGGGCCTTCGGCTTCGGCTCGCCAGCATTATTCAGCCATTATTTTCATTTTCATAATTTAAAAAATGGTAAATTGTTTGCTCAAATCTATGTTATTTTAAATAAATAGTTGAAGCTATATAATAATATTAATCAAGTAATTTAGAAGATATATTATTTATTCAATACTTACTTTATGTTATTTAAATTTAAATTTTAAATTGCGCTCTAATTAGACTTTTTAAACTTCTTACCGTTGTAATGGGTTTCCAACCTACTTGCTGAATAAAAAGTTGGAATTTGGTTCAACAACCTCCTTGCAGTTAGAAAGACTTTAGAAAGTTGGAACATAGTTGAATAAAATAGAACTTGTTTTTTTTTATAATTTGACAGCTGTCAGTAGAAAGCCATTCTCCCTAGGGCTGAAAGTTTTACTTTCAATTAGGCCCCTCAGGCAACTTCAGACCTACTTTCAGAGTATGAGCAATGAAAAGTGGATTTGTTTAACTGAGTGCATATTAACTGGCCGTACATTATCCGGACCCCAAAACATAACTTTTATTTTATCATATCTTGGATTATGCGGAAAAACATGATTTAGAAATAAGGCTTATTTATCTATAATGTTGTCAATTAGTCTGATAGCTTCAGCATAATCAGATAAAATGAATCAAATTCTAAATCACAAACAAACTTATTAGGTTGGTAGATTATTTGTACGTGGGTATTTATTTTTATCTTCTCTTTTGATTATCTAAATGAAAGTTTCTACGATAGAAAATTATGCCAGCGAGTTATATCATGATAAGGAAATAATCCAAGGTCACAAAAATTACTCTAATAATAGTAAAAAAGTGGGGCAGAGGGTCGAGGGCAACTCTTCCTTCGATCCCCTATTTACGGGCTGTTGCTAGTGCCGGGGAGAGGATGTTAGACTTTTTCCTAATCTAGTATTCAGTGGTGCAAGTTTTTTTTTATACTTTTGACCCGAAATATCTTCTTCTTCTTATTTAAGAGCAACGCTCTTGTCGGCGTAATGTATGCATTTTCCTCCAGGTATTTCTTTTGAGGGCAACCTCCTTGACCTCCTTATACGACATGACGGCGATCTTTGCTTTTATTTGGCTCATGTAGCTTATCCTTGGTCTTCCTCTTCCTCTCTGTCCTTCTACCTTTCCTTCGATAATATTTCTGATAAAGCTGTCATGTCGTACAAGATGGCCAATCATCTTTCCTCTTCTGTTCTCAACAACTCCTATAAGGTCTCTTTCCTATTTAATACTTCTACGTTCGTTACTCTTTCTGTCCAGCTGATCCGTTCCATTCTTCTCCAACACCACATTTCAAATGCTTCCAAAAATTCTCTATACCTTTGTGTCATGGTCCACGTTTTACACCCTTACAGTGCTATGCTCCAGATGTATGATTTTATAATTTTTTTCTTAATTGTTTTGGAAATCGAAATATACTCACAGAAAAATCTGTGAATATTGATTAAGAACAATTAAGTGCATTCCGTCACTAGTTTTCGAAACTACGGGCTAACTAGAATTCTCTGAAATTTGTTTTTTTTTTAATCTATTTAGAAAACCATCCCAAGCGGAAAATGGTTTCACACAATCGAAGTCGCGCGGGATCCCTAGTTTTATCATAAATATTGTTATCTTTTGCTACAGCAAAATGCCGCCTCAAGAGCAGCAAAAGACGTGGGTTCTCTACGAGTCGGATGCAGTGAACGACAGTGACGTCACGAACCGAGTTGCGCCCACAGCTGAAAAGCGGGTGTGGAAGATAGTATGGAGGAACGTGTTGCTGATGGGATTCGCACACGTCGGGGCCGTGTATGGTGCCTACCTGTTCCTGTTTAAGGCCCAGTGGCTAACAAGTCTATTTGGTAAGTTCTCACTTGACAGTATATAATAAACCTGAAGACCTAGGGCCTTAGGGTCTAAGTCAACTCGTAATCGACATCGGTTTCATTTATGACATTTGACACCTAGCCTAGACTTTAACTGTCACTTTCGTATTGTCTAACTATCTGACATGAGCAACGCCACGACCACCGAAATTCAAACCTAGTGAATGAATGGAACTTGATGGAAATTCGTATTTTGGAATTGCGTAACGCCGAAATGAACTTTAGGTTGGATACCTTAGGGCTTAGACAATACCAACAAAATTCTGAATGGGTCGACCAGTGACAATCGGTTTTAAGTTCACTGATATAATGGATTTCAAGTTACACAATAAGGCTGCTGGACTCTGCTATACACCGGTCTCTTCCAAACATTTCCAGGAAATACGATTTGAGCCATGCCCATCCACCACTGACTTCTTAGGTACAACGTCACCAATCCTACAGATGAGAGCCGTCTTATAGGCTTTGTCTTCAATTCGAAAATCTACTTATATTGCCCAGTGGTTGTTGTATATACCTTCCCACGAGCCCGACCGTGACCAATGCCACATTGCATTCATTTCATCATCCATTGTTTCCAAAAGTGAAGTTCAGGCTCCTACTTGTTATACAATCCGATCATCGTAGGTAGGTATGCAAGAGCCAAACAAAAGGATTTTTAATTGTTTTTCCGAGAACTAAATTAGATACTCTACTCTAGCAGACTAACACACCAACTAACTCAATTATTTTCTGATTTCGATGTTTTATAAAGTACTTTATATGAAATTATCTTGTTTTCCAGCTGTTTTCCTGTACCTATGTTCCGGGCTTGGTATAACAGCGGGCGCTCATCGCTTGTGGGCACACAAGTCATACAAAGCCAATGTACCACTCCGACTGCTTCTTACTCTGTTCAACACTATCGCATTTCAGGTATGAACACTTCTACCCCGTCTGCTTTGATTTTTCTTCTAAGTAGTTTCATACAACTTTCATAAAAAAAAAGTTCTGGACTGGAAGTAGAAAATTGCACTTTTATGTATGGGCATGTGATAGTAGATTTGCATGAAAGTACAGTTATAAATATTGAGTAGATTTTTAGGAATATGCATTAGAATATTTGAATACATACATAGATTCATTGCGCATTTTTGCGATTCATTCATTCGTTACGTTACCAAAAAGTTTCTAGTACAAACAATAAAATAGACCAAAAAGTTTGGCACAGATTACATTGTAAAGTGAATGCATTGTTCTTAGCATTTTAAAAATAGAAGCAACGTGTTGAAGCGCAAGCACGTAAAATTATTATTATACTTAATCTTGATGTAATGTAACAATGTAAAAAACTGTTATACTTGGATACAGTTATGCATAAGGAGTCCAAGCGCCAAATTTCATTTTTTGATTTTTTCGCATTTTCGTAATCCCTAGGGCATAATTAAACCATAGAAAAAACACTCTTGCAGCCAGCTTCACTCTAAGTGGTATTTTTTGATACCCAGTCCAAGCGCCTTCTATGGCAAACTAAGTATTTTGAAATGCAATACAAGTCCAACAACCAATTTAAAACTAACAACCAAATTTTATGATGAAAAAGCACATTTCCATTATACATTACTAGTCCAAACGACTTAGTGTTACGCATCAGTAGTCTACGCGACAGTTGTTTGTAACTTCTGAACGTAATCTTTGTTTGGGTGGAAGGAGAGGCTGGCAGAAGAACCCAAGTCATGTTTAAGGAAGCACATATTATACTAGTTTACCAAAGTCAAAAACTTAATTCTTTGGTCAACTTAATTGTTGCCGTGAACAGAATAAAAAAAATAAAGGCCAGAATACACGTATAAAGATAAAGATAAAAAAAAATATTGTAAAACTGTGTATAAAAGATCTTAAAAGTAATTATGTTCCAACAGCTTACCTATTTCGGGCGTACAATATAGCAAACAAGTATAAAAATAGACCTGATGATCTCTCCTCGAAAAGCACCCTATATTTCTGAAACTGCAATTAATACTTTATACTCCACAAGACTACAACAAAGTTATGGCAAGCTGCAGAACAAAGAATCACAAATACTGAAGAAAAGGAAAAAGCTATTGTCAACAGAAAAAAGATAACAGTGGGCGAGAAGGTCAATAATAATTGGTTAAGAATAAACCAGATAAAGGAAACCTAAAATCATCCATTGCCTCATTATGTCAAGGCAGGAGCAGTAGAAGAGGAAGAAAGCTTAGAAATTGATTTAAAGAAAAGAAAGGGTAGGAAAGAACAAAATGTTTCAGAGAAAAAACTAAAAGATTTAAAATCACTGTTTCATAATATCCCAAACGACGCTATAGCATTTGACAAAGATTTGATTTCTGATGGCACGATTGAAGATGATATTGTTGTTGAAGGTGTTGATGGCCATTTAGGTTTTTGATCCGGAACATATTGAAGAAGAGTAGATTAATATATTATTTACCTACTCCATCCTACATCCTACCCGATATGTTCTGGGTTTGGGGTTGGTGTTGACCAATAATATCATCAATCATTGTTCTGTCTGTCTGAAAGCTGAAGATATAATATCTGAGATAGTCCTTATCTTGTTTTAAATTATTATTGTTTATTAAATTATGATAATTATATTGTTTTATTTTCTGGACATACTATCAGTGCCATTTTAATAGTTTTTTATTTATTTTTATCAATCCTCTGTAACATCTAATATAAGATGCTGAGTAAATACGGAAATTCAAGGGTTTTTTATTAAACGATAGGAAAATAGTCCAGGAAACATTTTTATGTTATACTTATACTCATATTGCAAAATGAGTAGGTACATCATATTAATTCGTTTCCACGTGCACTTGAAGCTAATCTTCCAGAATAAATAATTATTTTGTCTCTTGGACTCGTTTTGCAAAATGAGAAAATCATATTTATTAGGAGTCCAAGTGCATTTTTAACGATATATTCCAAAATAAAAACTTTTTTTGTGTTTTTTTCTTGTAACATGTTAAATTACAAATATAAGCTTCGATGTACACAGATTTACTTTCTGACGATGCAAATGCAAATCTTCTACCAATAAAAACGCGTTTATGTAATTTCCCAAAAAACTGAAAATGGCGCTTGGACTCACTATGCATAACTGTATCCACTTGTACCACGAAACTATTTGTACAATCAACTTTATCACTGTTATTTATTATGCAATACCAAAAGGTTAAATAGTCGTAAATGCAATTTAAATACGTCAAAACATGTTGATGTATCTGCAGATCACTTACGATAGGTCGTGGCTAAGGCATGCTCGCTTCACCACATGTGTTCACCACGCATAGCTATCTCTCGGCCTATGACATTACTATCTCTATAAATAATAAATAATGAACCCATGCTAATTGTCACGTGAGGCATCCCGTGTAATGGTCCACTAGGCCACCAGTGCTCTCTTCCGACTTTCCGTGCCTGTACGCAAATGAAATAAGTAACTTGAATTTTGCTGTTTAGAAAACCATCACCATCCATCAACCATACCATTTCTCCTCTTCGTGCAGATCAGTACCAAGTTACCTTCAACTGAGTGCTTTTTAATTACACACGTTTTAAGGCCTAATTAAATACTTATACAACTTCGTGCATAACCTAGCACATACTAACGGCCTCCACCTTTTTGTAATGAAAAACTCAAAAAGTGTTTGTTAAAATTATTACGAAAGCTAAACAATTTTTAGTATGAAATATCACTATCATAGTCCAAATGAATCAGAAGCAAAGACGAGTTAAACAACTAGTTTCAGCTATAAGAGATAAGCACGAGACTTTCTTTACGTAAGTTCGACAGATGACCGACATGTGTCGGTTTTATCTTCGATACTTCCAGTAGGTATACTAAGTAATAACATTAAAAGTAGAATGTCAAACTGAGGGCAAAATGCACGCGATATCGTGATGAAAGGAATTTAAAATGATCTTACTTCCTATTATTTTTCTACAAGACAAATTGCTGTATCTAATGTACGAAGAAGTAACGACCCGGCGTTGGTTGTTGTCTTGTAATTCGACCTCGCTTGGTACCACTATGATTTAACAAAATAAAATGAACAATAAAAATTAACTTAATAGTAGTATTAGAGCTCTTTGTGAAGGGCTCGTCCGAGGAAGTACTACCACAAGCCTAATTTCTGCCGTGAAGCAGCATTGCTGTGTTTCGGTTTGAAGGGTGTGGGTGCCGGTGAAATTACTGACACGTGAGGCTGAACATCTGTATGCCTCAAGTTGAAGGACGCAGGGCAGTGCATCGTAGGGCACGTTCCAGACGTGCGTGACCTGCGAAGCAATGCGCTGTTATAGGCGATGGTTACCGCTTAACATCAGATGGGACATATGCTTGTTCCATCAATTAGTTGTATAAAAAAATACTTAGTAATAACCTAGAGACCTTAGAGGATTGTTCGCCGTATATTGGGTCATGATTTTTTATATTATGTTGCATTGTATGACCGCGAATACCAATTAATGGATTAATTGTTTAAATAAATAAATATTGATGAACAATACACAATGCTGCATAAATGTCTATCCCCACACATCAGTGCCGTGTCAGGGACGGGGCATTAACTTGGCCGTGGCAAGACCGAGCATCCTTGCATGGTCCCGTCAGGAGCTGCCTGTTCACACAAATCAGGCCGTGGCAGTGCCGTGAACAGACGAGGCCTTCCCTTTCACCTATACCCGCCCCTTTCTTCATTCTATTTTATTGTCCGAGTATATCCTCATCAATCTCATCAAGGTAATAATATTGACATACCTCGCGTTTTAATTTGAAAAGGAAGGCCTCGTCTGTTCACGGCACTGAATTGTATACAGGCAGCTCCTGACAGGACATGGATGCTCGGTTTTGCCACGGCCACGTTCCTGCCCCGCCCCTGACAGGGCACGGATGTGTGGGGTTAGACTTAGACCTATAGTCGGTTAGATAGCTGATGGAAGACTAACACTTACTTACTTTACTTTTTATGGAGCACAAATATTGTTGTTTGCAATGGAGATCGAACCAACTATCTAAATCTTAGAGTAAAAGAAGTAAAGTAAAGAAAAGTAAAGCTTAAAACCGCTAACTAAGCCACTGTCTAATTTAGATTCAATTATCAATTTATTTGTTCAAAGTTAACTTTAAAAACAACATAGAGGTAGCAATATACTGGACAATCTTATAGCTAACAGTGATCTCAACCATCTATACTGCTATTATAACCAGAAAGATTTGGATTTTTGTGTGTATGTTTGTAATTAATAAACTCAAAAACACTCAAAAACTGTGCTGATTTCAAAAATTATTTCACCATTGGAAAGCTTCATTCACCCTGAGCAACATAGGCTGCATTTATGTGTTTAAAAATAAATGTCAATCCGTGCGAAGCCGGGACAGGCCGCTAGTTAAGTAACAATTAGCGGGCGGCTTCTCCCGCGTGGTAATTATTTTCCTGTCCTGTAATTTATTCGGGATACTGAATAACCTAATTATGTTAATCCAGGTTACAATATATGATTTGTATCCATATCGGTCTACTGGTTACTGGTTATAAAACGATTGAGCCAAAAACATCGGTCGTAACTTTCGCATCTATAATATAAGTCGAATAGGATAATAAATCAATAAAGAGAGCTGAGAGACCAATCAATAAGTAATTCTACAAGTTCTTATTTTTCTTATCTTTCCAGGATGCAGTCATAGACTGGGCCCGGGACCACAGAATGCACCACAAATACTCCGAAACTGACGCCGATCCCCATAACGCGACCAGAGGCTTCTTCTTTTCCCACGTCGGCTGGCTGCTAGTCCGGAAGCACCCTCAGATCAAGGCGAAAGGACACACTATCGACCTGAGTGACCTCAAGTCCGACCCTATCCTGCGATTCCAGAAGAAGTAAGGAACAATTGTTAATTTAAAAGGATACTGCTATAGGGTGTGGTTGATAAAGCGTTAAAAGTTCGTTCTTCAGAGTGGCTTTAAGATTAATAAACCGCCTGCCACTTTTTGAAGTTCTTTTTCCTTTCGTTAGCAACAGGATTCCGCGTCACAAGCTAGATAAAATGTATGGAATAACATTATTCATAGTTACATTCATATTTTTCTTTCAGGTACTACCTTACCCTGATGCCTCTCTTTTGCTTCGCTATGCCCACTATCGTTCCCTCCCTCTGGGGCGAAACTGCATGGAACGCTTTCTACGTGTGCGCCGTCTTCAGATTCGTCTACGTCCTAAACGTGACCTGGCTGGTCAACTCAGCTGCCCATCTGTGGGGAATCAAACCTTACGATAAGAACATCAATCCGGTAGAAATCAAACCTGTTTCTCTAGTAGTCCTAGGCGAAGGTTTCCATAACTACCACCACACCTTCCCTTGGGATTACAAAACTGCTGAGCTCGGTGACTACAGTCTGAACTTCTCGAAAATTTTCATCGACGGCATGGCTGCGATTGGATGGGCTTATGATCTGAAGACCGTGTCGAAGGAAGTCATCCAGAAACGGGTTAAGAGAACCGGCGATGGTACCCACCCAGTCTGGGGACCTGATGAAGTTGACGAAGACATGAAAGAAACCAATTCCAACATTACTGCTTTGGCCAACGAGAAATTGGATCTTACTAACGGAAAATCTGATGGTATATCCAACGGAAAGCCAGATCTAACCAATGAGAAATTAGAATAGTTTATAATGTATGAGACAAAAGTCACCATTGTAAAGTAGGTAATAGTAAAACTAAATTATTTTTATTTATAACAGTTATTTAAAAGTTGATTCCTACGATGTGATTTTTTAAGTGCAACATTTTATGCTTATTGTGCTGTTAACATTGTGATGTAGTAGATTTAATATTGATTTAAATAAAATTTAATAGAAAATGTTGTTTTATTGAAATTAATGTTCCATGCGAGGTGCATATAGTATGTTTTAATATAGGTACACACTGGTTTCCACTAAAAAGCAGACTAATTGCCACGGTTAGGGGATAAATAAACATACAATAAACAAACATTAGCGTATCTTGTGTCAAAAAAGAGTTATCTTCAAATATTCAAGTCGAATGTCAAAAGGCATTATCTTCAAGAGATTTTTCTAACGTAGTACATGTTTAGTATAGTAATTTCAATTAGGGATAACGACAAAGCCACTTATAAGGTTGCTGCCAAATTGAACGCTTGTTTGTACTCAATTGCATTTATATACAGGGCGTAGGGAATTTATTAGTAGAAAACTTATCAAGTGGACAGAACTTTTGTGGTATTTACAAAAAAATATGGGCATTTTTCTGTGAGGCTGTATTAGGACAAAGATTGGGAATTGGATCTTTTCTGAAATAAAAATATTGTATTGTATTGTAAAGATGAACTAGCCAGGTCATAATATGCAGAAGCAAACAAGATGTTGGAGTTTTTCTGAAAAAACGCCTATTAACACACTGAAAACGCAAAAAATAAACAAAATTATAGTAAATTCGATTCAGTACTTGAAACCAAGGAAATTTGAAGAGATATCTAACGTGCATAAAGTCGATAGCTTATTTCTTTTATCAATTTTATTTTTTTCAATTTTTCGTAAAAAAGAATCAAGTTATTATTGTTCCCTGCACAGGTTCCCTGTAACACATTGTTATTCCATGGTGATGTCAAATATCATGCCAATCAAACATGACTGTTTGTTTTAAATCAACGCTGAGCTTTCAAAATGGAAATGTACACAGCCGCTTTTGTTGTTTTTATAAGAATCGGGAAACGTGATGTTATTTACCCTTATAAATGGGATAGATAGGAGAAATTTATTTGCACATTAATTGTGCGATAAAAATTTATCGATTATAGCAAATTCCCCAACACATTAGTCTGTGTTTCGTCGAGTTCAGACAGTCTTACAACACATTTAGATACCACTTAGTAGAAATGGCTTGTTTCAGGAATTGCTAATTGACAAAAATAAACACTGACAGCTGTTTAACGCAAAAAAACTTAGCTTATTAGCAAAACTTTGAGTGAAACAATCTGTGAAACAAAAGCAATCTGTGAAACAAACTCTTACTTAGGCAAAACAAGTTAAATACCACCTTCGGGCACAATGAAAAGTGGTTGTCTATAAAAAAACCTATGAGTAACCCCTTTAAAAATACAAAAATACAGGTAGGACGAATTTGTGGCAATAGCCTTGCTTGCTTAGGCTTTAAGAAACCAGAAAATACATCATCCTGTACATCAATGACACACAAGGGCCGGGAGTTGGGACATTTTTCTTGTGAAGCAGTGTTTTTTCGCATCCATCAGAGACACACATTGCCCCGGTTACTTTCACTTAAAATAAAAGTTGAATTTATCGTCACTAAAAGACATGTTGAAAGTGAAGGACAGTGAATATGAGAATAATTCATACACACTTTTCGGGCCAATGGGGATGGCGTTTTACGATGACGGAAACTACTTAGATGAATCTGTAACTGTGAAGATAATTTTGAGTATTTATTTGAGCATCACTATGGTTTTGAGTATCATTGGAAACGTTTGCACGTGTGCTGTGATTGCACGCAATCGCTCTATGAGAACTCCTACAAATTGCTATCTCTTCAACATAGCCATTACAGACCTCATCACAGGATTCTTCGTTCCGATCGACATATACATCATTTGGTTCCCTGAATTTTATCCCTTAGGTGAAGTCGGCTGTCGGATCCACTATATCCTCTGGGATTTCATCCTCAACTACAGTCTTCTTATAATCACTGCTTTTACCCTGGAACGTTATTTGGTCGTCACGAGGCCTTTTCTTCGTCAGAAGCTTGCTTTGAACTCTCGTGTTTACAAAATCACTGGCGTTATTTGTTTAATATGTGCCTTGTTTATAATTCCCGACGTGTTTTACATAGACCTCTTGGAGAGGAAGAAATATGTCTTCTGTTACTTTACCATTAGTGCAGGGATACATAGCGCATTCGCTTTGTTTGAGGTTTTTGCTTTTTCTGTCGTGCCGATGGTTGTGATAACTGTATTGTACGTTCTGATCTTCATAGAACTGAAGTCAGAGAAGCGAAAGCCACGGTCCAGTCCCATGATCGTGCAACATAACCGAGACAAAGCTATCAAAATGTTGGGTGAGTATCTGATCTGAATGAGCTATAATAAAATCAATAGGTTTTATGCTTTATTTTAGTTGAAAATAACATCAGCACTCTGGTCTAGAGTTTAATTAACTTGTTTACATTCCAGCTGCTATGTCTGCTACCTTCTTCTTCTTTTTCTCTCCATACTGCATCCTACGCGTGATGACCGTCTTTCCAGAACTCAGCTATGAAACCAATTACACTGTAAGTAATCAATGCTTCATTTATCCCTATTATTAAGAGCACTGGTGGTCTTGTGGTCACTGGGTGGAATGGCTTTCTGATCAAAAGGTTGTGGTTTCTTTGAATCCGGTCGCATGGCACAAACATGCGCAATGCTAAGTGCTCCTATGCCAAATGTATTAAATATGTACTTACATACTTATAGTTAGTAGGTAGGTATATAAAGCAGTACCCTTTGCTGATTTATTTATTAATATTGTATTAAATTCAACGCAAAAAAATAAGCGTATAGAATTGAGAGTAACCTCCTTTTTTTACATTTGTTTTTTTAATTTTCAGGTGTGGAAGGTCGTCAACTATTTATGCTACATCGGCTACATGTCCACAGTAGCTAACCCCATCTTGTTTAGCTTGATGTCTCGAAAGTTCCGACTGGCGTTAAAAGTAAGACTTTAGAAAACATAATAGCATTTTCCTATCCTATCTTACTTCCTGACATAAAAGTCATGGTGTTTAAATAGCATCGGTGATCCGACAAGAGTACTGACATAAAGTTCGTAATCTGTAAGCCTACCACAAGCTCTGTCTGGGTATGGTTTTAAGTCTGTGTGAGTGCTGTCAAAATAAATCTTAAGCCGAAACGTCACACATGCAGTGTAATACACTGGTGAGCACTCACACAGACTCAAAACTAGAGCCAGAGACAGAGCCAGACAGAGCTTGTGGTATGCCTACAGTATTAGCATTTTGGCTACTTCTTTATACCAAAACAACAGTTTTGGGGTATAAAGTGTGGGTGGGTGTAAAGGTAAAAATTATAAAGAAACATTTAATGAGGATGTTTCCCGATTGATATATACTTTGGCCGTTGATATTTATGTTTTATTTTAGTACATATAATAAGTTGTGATTTAACAAACAAGGTCTAAGAAAATGTTAGGCAAAATTTGCCTTAACCAATAACAAATTTTGAGGAAACTGAGTGAGAATGTTCGAGACTATCATAGTATTGCCTGGAGCTAGTTGCATATAGGCCTGCACACATCTAGGTGATGGCGATGGCGATCAGCTGAAAAGCTGTCAAATATTCAGCTGATCGCCATCGTCATCGCCTAGATATGCGCAAAGCCTTAAAAGTCCAAGTCAATATTCGTAGAGTTGCGGTTTTACACGGTAAAAGGGTATTAAGCGTAACCTACGTGGAATAAGTATACAATATAATATGTATATGTAGCGTGTGCAGTGCAACCTAATGTGTAGTCATCTATACAAAAACTCTGTCAGTTACAGGATTTATATAAATGGGTGTGCAACTTAATGTGTGGTAGGCTACCCTCAAAGCTTTGATTTTTTACAGGATCTGCTCAAAGGACGAAGGTCAGCTCATCATCGTGGCTCCAACACCAGGATCTCAAGATCCATTACCATCGCCAAGAGTGGAAGGCTTCGAAAGTGCGAAACAATAAATCGTTCGTCTGATTAGGACCAAAAAACTATGGTTCGGCCGTTCAGAGAATGCGTTTGACAGTTTGATCAGTTAGTCACAGTTAGTCACATAGTTAGTACAGCACTACAAATATAAAGTGCTGACATAACCTTGTAAAAGCGCAGTATAGATTTAGAAAAATATTGTTTATCAAGTTATTTGACACTCAGTTTGGCACAGAATTATAAAATTCATTGATTATTGATATAATAATGTTGTTTGATGGTCATCAATTGTTAAAACGGTAAACAACCAGCAAAAATATTTTTATCGTAACTGCAATGCCATTACAAAGTTACGTCGTCAGTTCAATCGCGACGTGTCAGGAACGCATTCTCTGAACGGCCGAACTATAACAATGACGTTATTCTGTATACAATACAAAATGTACGCGATTGTAGGCGCAAGACAACTTCGCGCGTGACAGATGGTGGAAAATGTTAAAAAACTGACTTGAAATAATCTCCCGATCACAAAATATGAAAATGTATTAAACGCAATGCAAGTTCGATTTCCCCATTCATGTTTGTGATCGGAAGATACATTTCTAGTGCATTTTATTCATGTTTTCCGCCATCTGTCACGCGCAGACTTAACTTGCGCGGACTCATTTATCTGTTCAGACGAGTGGTTCATTACTATTGTGAAAAAGTATTTAAGTATCAGATCTCTGGTTCCCATAGTACAGTAGGATACAGCTCAAGTTACCTAAAAACAAAGAAAAATGACGCTTACTGCAACGACATATTTTTTTCTAGGTACTCGTTTGACTTGTGTTTGTTTTGTTCGATGTTTGTTTTCGTTTCACTTTGTATAAGCAGCGCAAGCTCACGCGCATAGACCACAGAGTACTTTTTAGGGTTCCGTAGCCAAATGGCAAAAACGGAACCCTTATAGATTCGTCATGTCTGTCTGTCTGTCTGTCTGTCTGTCTGTCTGTCTGTCTGTCTGTCTGTCTGTCCGGCCGTTTCACAGCCATTTTTCTCCAAAACCATAAGAGCTAGACTGATGAAATTTGGTGAGTAGATGTATTCTGTGAACCGCATTAAGGTTTTTACATAAAAATAGAAAAAAAACTATAAATTTTGGGGGTCCCCATACTTGAAACTGAAACTCGAAATTTTTTTTTTCATCTAACCCATACGTGTGGGGTATCTAAGGATAGGTCTTCAAAAATTATGTTGAGGTTTCTAACATAGTTTTTTTCTAAAACTATAAATTTTGGGGGTCCCCATACTTGAAACTGAAACTCAAACATTTTTTTTTCATCGAACCCATACGTGTGGGGTATCTATGGATAGGTCTTAAAAAATGATGTTGAGGTTTGTAACATCGTTTTTTTCTAAACTGAATAGTTTGTGCGAGAGACACTTCCAAAGTGGAAAAAAGTTGGTCCCCCCCCCTCTAACTTCTAAAATAAGAGAATGATAAAACTAAAAAAAATATATGTTGTACATTACTATGCAAACTTTCAACGATATTTGGTTTGAACGAGATCTAGTCAGTAGTTTTTTGACGTGATAACGTCTTATAAATCGATGGAGCCGGCTGCACGCACGAAAAAACATGACTCATGCGTCGTTACGTCGTTTCGTCGTTCCATTTACCTGAGCCCGAGCCCGGGTCGGGTAATGGGTAAGGGTAAATGAGGGTAAGGGTAAATGAGGGTAAGGGTAAGGGTTCAGTCTGGGTCCGGGTCCGGGTCCGGATTTTCATTCAGTTTCATTCAGTTCCATTCAGTTTCATTCAGTTTCATTCAGTTTCATTCAGTTTCATTCAGTTTCATTCAGTTTCATTCACATTCAATTCAATTCAGTAAAAATAAATTTTCTTTTGAAAAATGCAACCATTCCATCAGTATTTTCTTATGACGTTATCACGTTCAACTATCGTCAGTAAACCGACTTTACAGACAACCGATTTTTTTTTTATACGTTATAAATCGTATACCGCAATTTACCTTTCGACGAACTACAAAAACCTTTATATTATGTTAATTGATGCTACGGAACCCTTCATGGGCGAGTCTGACTCGCACTTGGCTGCTTTTTTATATACTGGCATAGACGTCACAGATAATAAATCACGTGTACACCACAGATACACACCACAGAATAACTGCACCTCGAAACATGAGATGGGTAATAATTATGTTTAATGTAAGTATCATTTATGTAGGTATATTGTATTTTGTTATCTGTTTATTATAATTTAATACACAGTTTAAGTATATATTCCTTTGACAGTCTTCCCTTTTTGTTTTATTTTAATTTTTATTTTTCGTGTGACGTCACCTCTTCGTAAAGGCTCCGCCTGAAAACCAGCGCTGCTTGGCATGGTAGATGATACCTTGTCAGGCAGCAATAAGCTGAGTCGGGGCCTATTTGGCATAATTATGTTCGTTTTTGTTATAATGTTGTGAACGTCTACACCTATGTAGGTATAATTATTATGTCAAATAAATGTATTTTCTTTCTTTCTTTCTTTCTTTACATAAGAGCTAGCAGTGTATAGTATGATTCGTATCCTTGTGTACAAGCGCTCTTTATTTTACTTTATTTTCTCTAATTCGGAGTTCTGCTTAATTTGGGGCTATGTGTTTTGTGGATTGTCCATAATATTATTTTTTTTATCCTGCATCGTTTCACTGCAGAGCACAAGCCTCTTTAACCCCCTTCTACTCTTCTCGGTGCTGTGGATGCCACCATGTATTATGATTATTTATTATTTATTTATTTATGTAGGTACCAAAACAGCAGCTTCCGTTTCTTTGTTTTTATGCTAGTTTTCTAAATAATAATTCAATTGTGTGCCATAGCCGCATCGTGTTAAAACAAACAAACTTTTTATTATAATGTTGGACAGTAGGTAAGGCGGGATGCACACTAAATCTCGCAGTGGTCTCATTTATAGTGCCCCAAGCTCTTAAAATTGCCAAAACTGTCTGAACTGTGAGCTGGAAATGCAGCCGCATTAAATGGTCACAAGTTTAATTGGACTGTCAGAGCATACAGGGTGTAAAAAGATTTATAAAACTGCCGTTCATTCTTCTCGATGTATCGCTACAAAAAGTGTTTTTATTGTTTTAATATTAATTTGTAAAACTGTTAAAAAGAATCCTTTTTCTGAATTAAAATCCCTACTCAATGACTATTCTATTTTATTACCTATCTTATCTATCGATTTAATAAATCTCTGGATAAATTATAGCCTTACCATGACACTTGTAAATATCATATTTCAGATAGAGGTAGCCATTTTCGAACTTGAATCAGTTTCACGACTTTTTTGCAATTTTAGCGACCAATGAACATTAGGTAGGTAGCTTGTTTCATCAGTAAGTAGCAGGTATTAAATAGTACATTGTTACCTGAGCGTTGAAAGTCACGTTTTTTGAGTCCCGAGACGGGTTTGGCGCCAGAGCGTTAGCGAGGGCGCCAATGGAGCTTGAGGGACTTAAAAGACTTTCACCCGAGGTAAACACTGTGCTTTTCATTACGAATACAAGGAAGTAAAAATAAAAACATGAAAGAAAAATTTGTGAAAATGAAGATTGAATTGCCGCCTTCCCGGTTTTTTATTCTTTTTCTCTGGCGGGCCTTCGGTTTCGGCTCGCCAGCATTATTCAGCCATTATTTTCATTCTCATAATTATTTATTTATTTATTTATTTATTTATTTATCAAGTAGTTTAGAAGATATATTATTTATTTAATACTATCTTTATGTTATTTAAATTTAAATTTTACATTGCGCTATCTTATTAGACTTTTTAAACTTCTTACCGTTGTAATGAGTTTCCAACCTACTTGCTGAATAAAAAGTTGGAATTTTGTTCAAAGACCTCCTTGCAGTTAGAAAGACTTTAGAAAGTTGGAACATGGTTGAATAAAATAGAACTTGTTTTTTTTATAATTTGACAGCTGTCAGTAGAAAGCGATTCTCCCTAGGGCTGAAAGTTTTACTTTCAATTGGGGGGCAACTTCAGACCTACTTTCAGAGTATGAGTAATGAAAAAAAATAAACCTACGTAAGGACAGCTGTGGTATACTGCTCATGCACTTTCAGTTTTCTATAGTGGTCTATAAACGGCCTGTAATAAACATTCGGCTACGTCATTCACTACATTTAATAAAGCTTATTGCAATTTCTAAAAGTTTGATAGGTCAATGCAAAGAAGAAGTACAGAAGTGCAAATCATAAGTATTAAAATTAGTTATAGCTTAGTTTTTTTTTTCATCTGACATTCATCTACTCTGAATTTGTATCAATATGAACGTTGTTTCAATGAATCCTATTCGTTCTACTTCTTCTTCTTCTTATCGTGTCATTGATTCCTTCGAACCAAGCGTGGTGAAACGATTTTAAGTGCGCCTCGAAGGGGCTCCCTTCGTGCACTTATCCGATTTACTGAACGAATAAGATTAATTGAAATGTTATTACTTAGATCTTTTTTTCGAACTGCTACAAGATTTTTAAAAATAACAGCCAAAGAAAATGAATAGAAACATATTTTTCTTAGAAAAAGTATTCAAGAAAGATCGTAGCCCATCTACGATCTTTCGTAGACGATCTACGAAAACTGTATCATAATTATTTGAGACCAAAAAATTGATTGCTGCTGTATTATCGTGCTGTTATACGTGTATGTACCAATACGTAGTAAGCATGTTCTGTAAGCTGAAGTAGAAGTGGGCGGGTTACGTGTCTAGTGCAGATGGCAGATGGATCGAGCGGATCCTGCAATGGTACCCACGAGATGCGACACGTGCACGAGGTTGACCTACAAAAAGGCGACGGTGTGGAAGAAGTAGTAAGTAGCACGCTGTGAATGGAATCGCATGGAGGAGGCCTACACCCATTTTTGGGTGTCCAATAGTAGTTTTAGGATGTAAGTTTTTAATTATTGTTTTATTTGTAAAATTAGTTATAAGTACCTATTCTACTGTTGGAATTTTTTTTTTTTAATTATGTATGTTTGCATGACATTATTAACCTTTTTATGGTTGCTATTATTATTTAGAATGCTAGAGTAGAGAAACCAGGAGAATACAATGGCAAAAAAAACTATGATCCAAATTCGAATTTCAAATTTAGAAATAAGAATTTGAAATTCGAGGTTCGTATGCCTGAGCCCGGAGCCTCAAAAATCTTAGACAAGATCTAAATTGTCTAAGTCAAAAATAGCTTTTGACACTTTTCAATGGAGAGCTGTCAAAATATCGATGCTTGAAGCTCGACTCAGACTCAAGCGTTGTTTCTGCTATTTCTACATACTGCCCCGAATGCATTAGATTAGGTGATGTTTGGGCTTTTATCATGTTCTGTGCTTGAACTTCCAAACACTAGTACGTGTATTGTACAGAGTACCTACGACAGCCAATAAGACAGTGAGTCGCCAATCAAATGGATAGTCACGATCCCTCGAGATTTGCTTTTGGCTGAGTCCGTGCGATATCAGTGAATCAGTGAAATATTTGTTGAGCGAGATAGCCTATTTTTAAGGGAACTGAACATTAGACGAACCTATTTGGAGTTTTTATCATAGGACATTTTGTTGTAGTTAATCTGACAACTCCGCCTTCTAATGCGCGTTAAAATCTGATATTGTTGCTATAAAATTATATCCTTGTAAAAATAAGAGGAATGCTTTTGTTTTCAAACGATAAAGGACAAAATGGTGTTTGTGTTCAAGAAAAATTACTATCTTTCTTTCTAAGGAAACTCACCTTTCGGGGAATTTCTCTCTACATTATAGAATAATATAGAGTTAGGCCATAAATACTTCTTTTAAAATACTGTTCCAAGCAATACAACATCCCATAAATAGGTATAAGTAGAAGCAAGACAAGATACAAACGCCTGTTTATTTACTGACACGTAGTTACCTACTGGGCTACAATAAACAAGTTTTCTTTCTTTCTTTTTTGACTGGCCTCTCAGCTCAATTGGTAGTAACTCTGCCTTCTGCGCCGTTGGTTGTGGGTTCGATCCCCACCGAGAACAAATATTTGTGTGGTGAACATCGATGTTTGTTCTCTGTCTGAGTGTTGTATTGTATTCTAAGTATGTATTTACAAAAAAAAAGTATTTAAGTATTTTATCAGCTATCTGGTTCCCATAGTACAAGCTCTGCTTAGTTTGGGACTAGATAGTGTTGTGTGGATTGTCCAAAAATATTTATTTATTTATTTCTTTTTTTGTTCTTTCTTCTTGTTTACTGATTTCATTCACGTGTTATATGATAAGGGTATTTGCAAGAACATGTAAAAAAAATAGTGGAGGGAATCGAGCCGGCACGTCTTGTGTATCTTGTTTTTGTTGTTAGTGCTGTTGGGTTTTCCCTAATTAATTTAGTAAGCGCTGAATCATAATAGCTACAGATTGTATCACACTCTGATTATACTATAGGTACTTATAATAGACTAGAATTTAATCCTAACATTCGTAAATACCGTGATTGGCTTATATAACCTGATAAAAACCATATTAGTTGATTTTATTTCTATAATAATTACTTTGGTTTGAACACGTCGTCATAACTCCGATTATTTTTCGATGATAAATAAAGCGAAGGGAATTCCTTTATTTTAATTTGATTTATTCCTTCAAGCTTATGATTTAAATACGATGATGATGAAACCTAATAATTATTACTCATGTTACATGGTGAGGTCTTAAAGTTAAAATGATGAATACATAATAGGCCCTTAAATTTAGTGCATTTTAGGCAAATTTAGGGCAAAATTTGGAGTGGAAGCAGGCCGATTAACGTCAGATCAGTCAAATACATAAATAATATACATAGCGGTTAAAACATAACCCTTCTTTTTACTTCACCGTAGCCGGGTCTAACCTCTACTAAATTTTGGCGCTGCAATTACACAGAACGCCATTTAGCGCCTGACATTTAATTTTAGCTTCCGTGTGGATGCTTGCGAGACTCAGCACAGACAATCCGTGTTAATTAAGTTATTTAGCTTTCAAATGTGCACCAAAATTGTATAACTCATTGTTTTCTGAAAGTTTATAGTACTCAAATTATTACGAAAAAGTAAGTAAATACTATCTGTAGGTAGGTATAGGTATTCAATAAAATGATTTAATACTTCAAAATTTTATATAAATATCACAAACAAACAATCTCGAAAAACAAATTGATATTGGACTTATTGGAGTCTTCTTGTTCTTAATTAATGGCATCTGTCCATTTTGGATCAATTTTGCTAGTGTCGAGTGAGGATATTATTACATAAATAAAACCGCTTTTAATCAAGTCAGATAATTAACACCTAATGGGCCCTTATTGGCTTTGAAAACAAATGGTGGCAGTTTTTTTTTCAAAACCACCAAAAACATTTTCGATCAAATCAGAATATCACATAACACACTTTCATTCTAACTGCTACGACCTCAAGTAATGTTGGTCAACCGAAATTACACAGCAGAACTCAAAATTACACCAGAAAAACAATGAAATGAAAAAGCTATGTGACTTCCTAAAATTACAAAAAACGAATTCTAATATTGGAGTCAATATTTCAACTTGGTTTATGATTTTTGGTTGGTGTTGGCTTGCGCACATCTGAGTGTTCTGCGGTAGAAATCTGTGAAACGCTGTCAAATATGACAGCAATTACTTGACAGCGTTTCACTAATCCCCAAGCTTTGGAGTTCAAATTCTGTCTGACGATCCCCACACCATCCCGTAAAGCGTGCAAAGCGTGTATTGTGGAAATGTACAATGCGACAGAAACAAATAAATAAGCCTTTATGGGCTGTTTGTACTAAGAAGTTTAATTAATACCGCGAAAGAGGATCACCATAGAGACTAGTATCTATGGGTGATACCAGAAAATGAAAATAGTAATTGTGTATTTCAAAACTTCAGTCAAGGGATTTTTTGGTACAAGGAATTCAACACAGAGCAGCCAACACGCTTTTGCTTACGCAAAGGAATTCACAGGCACAGGATGTGCTGCTAAGAATAATACTAACCCTCGACTGACTGGCCTCTCAGCTTAGTTTGTAGATCCCCATCGAGAACAAATATTTGTGTGGTGAACACAGATGTTTGTTCTGTGTCTGCATTTATTTATTTATTTATTTAATCTTAGACTCACAGTTACAATATTGTTTATCTTAAGCTATTCGATGTATTTTATACATAAACCAATTCGAATCTACATTATGTAAGCAGTAAAGTAAGTAGGTAGGTACAAAAACAGTAATAATATTATCTTTCTAAAGTTATGTTCGGCGAACTAATTGAAATAGGTAGCATATCAGGTTATCTAACTAGCATGCTAAATTTGGTAGGTAGTATATGAAGTATTTAGTTTAGAAACTTACATTTAAAATCAAATGGTGAAAAATAAGAATTAAAAACACAGATGAATCGCTAAGCAAGTGTGAGAATGTGTGTAAAAAGTGAAATTGAGTGAATGTGTAGTGTAGTGTGTGTGTCGTGGTGTGCATTGTTGATAATAATTTTAATAATGTTGTGCTATAATATACATGTAGTGTGAGTAGACAAACGCCCAACTTCATCCTGTCAGAAGGGGCAGGCGCAAGCGCAACTAGCGTAAACAAGAAACTGGTTTCTGCATAGTTTTTGTAGGGTCAGTTTACATGGTGGCGGGCGCATGTACCCAGATAATCAAATTTAGTGTTTTAAGAATCAGTTTTTTTTTTTTTTTAATTTTAAATTTTATTTTTTACTACCTGCATCCGATATGAGTGAGAGAGTGAGGCGTGTGAAGTGCTAATGAGTGAGGAAGAGTGAGTTACATGTTTTTGTATTTGCCTATTTGATGTTTTCTGTGGATACTCCTGCTAGTACCAGTCTCATAAGAGTCTGGGAATCACAGGAGTATCCGTTATGCATGTGACGTGTGAAGTGTTAATGAGTGAGGATGAGTGAGTTACATGTTTGTGTGCTTGATAGGTAGTTATTTGATGTTTGCTGTGGATACTCCTGCTAGTACCAGTCTCATGAGAGTCTGGGAATCACAGGAGTATCCGTTATGCATGTGACGTGTGTAGTGTTAATGAGTGAGTTACATGTTTGTGTGCTTGATTAGAAATTATTTGATGTTTTCTGTGGATACTCCTGCTAGTACCAGTCTCGTAAGAGTCTGGGAATCACAGGAGTATCCATTATGCATGTGACGTGTGTAGTATGAGGAAGTGTGAGGAAGTGTAAGTTGTGTTTGTGTAACTGTGGTGTGAGGGTGCTTATGTGCGTGAGGGAGGGGAGGGATATAAATAAATAAATGTGTCGCAGACGTTAGGTTTCCATCTTCCTATCAGACATCTGTTTGACCACTTTTGACTGCATGGGTGTTATATTGTATTCCAATCTAAGTCTGTATTTGCTAAAAATATATATATTGGTATTCTATCAGCCATCTGGTTCTCTGCTTAATTTGGGGCTAGTAATAATAAGAGCTAGTTAATAACAAATTCCACGATTTATCCAT
This sequence comes from Thera obeliscata, assembly GCA_947578465.1. Lineage (NCBI taxonomy): Eukaryota > Metazoa > Arthropoda > Insecta > Lepidoptera > Geometridae > Thera > Thera obeliscata. The sequence continues at coordinate 7,438,580 of OX387927.1, forward strand.
TACTGCTTGAGTGAACTACCGGATTCAAATCCACCCGAATAACAGAAGGCGGGCTTGCTCCCACAAGACCGTATGTTGCTTCTTGTCCGCTCCGGTGTCCAAGAGATGGAAGATAGAGGTATTTTTTATTACGACCTGACTGTAATAAAAATGGCTTTTATGTAGACCTCCCTGGTGTACTGCCCTCTTTTCAACGTTTTTGCCTGCGTAACTTTCAGTAAGCAGAAACGCAAAAATTCCGATAAAAAGCGGTAAAATTTGTCTATGGTCAACATCCTGTAAATTATCCCAGTTTTTTTCGTCAGTTTTTCTCACGCCTCCCTTGTTATAACTAACCGGGTTTCCAGTGCATAAAACGGGCATGTTAGCGTTTTAAATAAGGGAAATAAATAAGCTTTGGCCAGTAGCAGGTTGGCGGTAGGCCAATGGAGGAGTTAAAATACCCTATAAAGCGATCATGACAGGCCAATGCAAGACACTGGATAGTAAGTATGCAATTTTCTTTGTTTTTTTTTATTTAACTTTCTTCGTCCCACTGCTGGGCAAAGGTCTCCCTCCAAAGACTTCCACTTTTCTCTCTCTCCCACCATCTCTTTTTAAAGGTGACGACATCGTCCTGCTGACGCTTTGCCGCCCGTCATGTACCAATATAAATACAATACCTATGTCTAATCTAATTAAATTAAATAAAATTTCAATTGACCAGCGTCGAAGTATTACAGTGCATTTCAATGCAAGATTCACTGTTATTTTCGCGGAAGTAAGTGTTTTGAGTTGAGTTGCTTACAGTTCATACTTTATTTGGTTGCTGACGCGTATATTATATTGTCTCTTCAGTTCTGATTGCGTAACTTATCAGAATGGTACCATTTAGCTCGGACCGTCACCTACGCCATATGGTGAGCTCTAATACCCTCGACCTTTGAGGATAAAGAGAGCTTTTAGTACCTTTATGAGAGTGGTTTAGATTTATGTCACGGAGTCTTGATATATTTTTCTTCATTTTCACATCCTTTGAATTGAATTTAGATACTGCGTGAATAGGTTTTGCGTCGATAGGTAAACTTGCTTTGAATAATGATGAGTCTCGTTTTTTTACCATCAGCCTGAAGAAGCCCCTTTTGGACATAGGCCTCTCTTACACATTTCCAGGAAGAACGATTCTGAGCCCTTTCCATCCACCGACTTCCCGTGATCTTGTCGGTCATCGGCCCATCTGGTGGGTAGGCTTTTATAATTGGAGCAAAAAGATGGACCATCTGAAGTATAAAGCATTGTCTCATAGGCCAAGTGTGTTAATTGATTTTAAGTAGTTTTTGCTTTATTCATCCAATGTCAATCACAAAAGTGAAAAGCTTGCTAGGCAAGTATAAATAAATAGTTACCACATAAAACCTTTCTATATTACATTTGCAGCCTTCATTCAACAGTAACCTAAAAAAGAAACTCGATTTTCCAATACTCATTTCGTTAATGGGCGTTGGGCGGCCAGAAGTGTCTCTAGTTGAAGTTGGATGCCAAAAATTACGACCAACTTTAATTAAATTGGACCAAGAAGTGACGGATGACTGTTCAAAATACGGGTTAGTCGAATGCCACGTCCATACAAATAAGGAATCAACATTTTCATATACATTGATTCCCGAACGTATTTGAACCTTCCTTTTTCAAATGTGGTTTTAGTTAGACGCCACGAACTTACAGCATAAAGGCCTCGCACATATAGGTGATGGCGATGGCGATCACGTGAAACGCTGTCAAATATGACAGCGATATTTGACAACGTTTCAGCTGATCGCCGTCGCCTAGATGTGCGGACAGCAAGCGTCTAAAGCAAAAGGAATATTTTTATGTCCCACCATGCAGGGCTACTACCGAAGAGCAAGCAACAGCGATATCATTAGTTAGCACAATAGTTATTTTTTACCACTTGACACTGGTAAAATTGTCTGAATGGATAGATGCCATTAATTACCTAACACGAAGAAGAAGAGATGTGCGCAAGGCATAATACTCAAGGATAGCACGTTCTGCGAAAGGTACATATTTCATAAACTTTTAGCCATTACGTGTTACGAAACAAACATATTTGAAAATTAGTGTTCGATTTCAGTTATGAATGATGCAATCGTTTGCCTTTTGCTTGTTTGCACATGCATAAAATCTAGGAACTCATAAGCCGCATAAAAAGAAATATTTATTCGGTTGAACTACATGAATTGTTTTAATTTTGTTTCAAATCGGTTTACTGGAACAATTTAGGGCATGATTGAGCCACAAACAATATTAATGAATATCCATAATATTAAGTACCTTTCAATTTATAATATTAGTAGGATAGTTTTATTTTATCAGCTAATAGATGTTATGAAATACCCACCATTGGCGTCTATCTTATCTAAAACACAATAACAGATTTGCAATAATCGATTATTATTTGTTATCTGAGAAGGTCAATGGCCTTTTTATTCACAAGTAGGTATTGTAAAGTCTGTGGCGTCACTATTCACCCACTGAAGTTACAAGGTTCATGTAGGCTCAAAGACGAACCTAGAGTCAATATTATTAAACAAAGGAATTACCCCAGCATAATATTGTTATTATTGCTATGGGGCTCCAGAGGCTCGAGCAGTTTATCGGCTAAATAGGCAACCGGAGAAGCAAACAGGCCATGGAATAGCTGCCCATTGGAATAAATAGCACCACGCAAAAGACAATGGACGTTTAATTGACTGGGAAGAAAAACATACCCCTTATCGTAAATGTAACAATAGATGTTGGAGGCATGGAACCCTTTTTAGGATTATGAATTTTGACTACCCTTGGTTTCGCTTTACTTGTTTGTTTGTCCGTATGCTTTACGACGGTAAATAGGAACTGTACTAGGTATACGATAACAATTCGGTATAAATTAAATGTGTGAAAATAATTAGCAAAAGGTTCTTGCGCGCACTTTCCCGGTTGTAGAGTATAGGGTTGATTTATTTTATAATTTACTACCCCATCGGGCATCGATAAATATGATTTTTTTAAAATGATGTGTAGTTGCTAATAATTTCTTTATTATAAATATTTTTGGCATACACGTGCTATCTTCTTAGTAGGTAAGGTACTAGGAAAATGATTGAAGAGCCGGTTGTGTATGACTCATTTTTCACAAAGCAAACGTTTATAAGCGACTGGATGGGATTACTTTGTTACCAAGATAATTTTGTGTTAAATAATAGATACCAAGAAGGACCCTAAGCCTATCTTACTTCGGAAGCCTTTCACAGGGTTCAACACAACAAGCTCTTGGCCAATTTATCATACTCTGAAGTTGTTCAACAGACCACAAATAACAGATATGTGCGTGTTTGCTTCATGGTGTATAATGTCAGTACTCGGAATTACCATCTATTTAAACGCCGCTCAATGTTTAGCCAAGTTTATCTTTATATAAGTTGTGAAGTAAACCTCTTCTTCTACTTAAGATGGCATCTGTCCATTCGTACAATTTTGCCAGTGTCAAGTGACATATTACATTAAAAAAATAGTTTTAGTCAAGTCAGTCATTAAGCAAGTCGGCCGTCATTAACTTTAAAAAAAAGGTGGTTGTTTTTTTTTAAACTTTCATTCCAACTGCTCACACTTTGAGCTACGACCTCAAGTAATGTTGGTTAAAAAACCACCGATTTTTTTTTTTTTTTTTTTTTATGTAACTAGCTGATGGAACAAGCATATGGCCCACCTGATGTTAAGTGGTAACCATCGCCTATAACAAAGCAATGCCTCGTAGGTCACGCACGTCAGGAACGCGCCCTGCGATGCACTGCCCTGCGTCCATCAACTTGAGAGGCATACAGATGCAATTACACGCCAGAACTGAAAATAACACCAGAAAAACAATTAAAATGAAAATGCTAAGTGGCTTCCCAAAATGACAGAAAACGAATCCCACCAAGTAAAACTCGATATGCTCTAACTCTAAACGATAACTATCTTAGCCAAAATGTCAGTCATGTCCGTGTGAATGTCAATTCGAAAACACCACATTCGTCATCGCCTTCGGTCACCAATAGTTTGTATTTTAGTGGTCGGCTGGGTTCTTGTAATACGCAGTCTACGAGTAGGCTTCCAATATCACGTTAGGGCGCTTGTACACGCTAAGAAAAAACGCCGGGTCTACCCAAGAATTCGTGTCGTAACTAGAAAATAACTGTGTACACTGCTCGCAGCAGTGCACGAAAAAAATCTTATCTGCGCAAGACACGACGCGGCGAACGTTGTTGCGTTTTCGTGTGTGGAAAAGACAAAATTCTTGTCTTGCGCAGATAAGATTTTTTTCGTGCACCGCTGCGAGTAGTGTACACAGTAATTTTCTTGTTACGACACGAATTCTTGGGTAGGCCCGGCGTTTTTTCTTAGCGTGTACAAGCGCCCTTACAAGAGAGACGACGCGTCAGTACGTGCGCTGGGTAACAGCCGATATTTTCCTCATTTTTAGGGTTCCGTAGCCAAATGGCAAAAACGGAACCCTTATAGATTCGTCATGTCTGTCTGTCTGTCTGTCTGTCCGTTCGTATGTCACAGCCATTTTTCTCCGAAACCGTAAGAACTAGACTGATGAAACTTGGCGAGTAGATGTATTCTGTGAACCGCATTAAGTTTTTTTACATAAAAATAAAAAAAAAACTATAAATTTCGGGGTCCCCATACTTGAAACTGAAACTCAAAAATATTTTTTTCATCGAACCCATACGTGTGGGGTATCTATGAATAGGTCTTCAAAAATGATGTTGAGGTTTCTAATATCGTTTTTTTCTAAACTGAATAGTTTGCGCGAGAGACACTTCCAAAGGGGAAAAAAGTTGGTCCTCTAACTTCTAAAGTAAGAGAATGATAAAACTAAAAAAAATATATGTTGTACATTACTATGCAAACTTCCAACAATATTTGGTTTGAACAAAATCTAGTCAGTAGTTTTTTTTTTATACGTCATTAACCGTAAACTGCAATTTACCTTACGACGAACTACAAGAACCTTATTATGTTACATCAAGTAACATAATATAAAGGTTTTTGTAGTTCGTCGTGCTACGGAACCTTTCATGGGCGAGTCCGACTCGCACTTGGCTGCTTTTTATTGAAACGATTAAGAATTCTAAGACCTTGCAGACATTTTATGCATTTTTTTCTTTGTTGTTGTGGTTATATGAGAGATCAAACGTTACGTCGGCCACAGTCTTACCATTTCAGTTGTTCACGGCTGGTCATCAAAGATTTACCAGCATGTTTAAAAATTAACGTTCATATAATTAACGATTGGCCGCATTCGAGACAAGTTTGCGTTATTTTTTACATTAATGACCAGTGAAACGCTGTTAAATATCGCTTTCATATTATTATTTGACAGCGTTTCACTGATCGCCATTGCCATCGTGCTAGATGTGCGCAGGCCTTGAAATGAAAATCAGAGTCTTTTACGCTTAAATAATTGTAAATTAGAAAAAAGCACTGTGCTAAAATCTTTCTGTCCTTGAAACGCCGATTAACTTGGATCCGGGAAGCAGTTAAAAGTTACCCTTGTCTACATTGTGGTAACTCTTGAAACTTGATATCCGCTTCAAACTTCATCACAGTTTTGTTTTGAACTGACATAGTTGCGACTAGTACCTATACTCGTTTTCTACCAAGACTTTAAAAAAAACGGATTTGTATGTTGAAGAAAGGAACGGAAATCTAGAAGCGGAGGAGATTTAAAGCCTGCGCACACCTAGGTCGCTGGCGATAGCGATTAGGGAAACGCTGTTAAATTTGACAGCGTTTCACTGATCGCTGACGCCAGCGACCAAGGTGTGCGCAAGCCTTAGGTTAGCCTAGCGTATTTCTAACTCAATGAGACCAGGGGGCTAATTCTCGGGCCGATCTCGATCATTTTCAATTTTATTTTATTGCCTCTTTTCGAAGAGAGAATGGATGATTTCTTTTAGTAATTCATCAACGACCTCATCGTAAAAGCCTCGACAGCTACGATATATGGAAAACGTAGAAAAAGTGCGGGGTTGTGAAAAGAAGCAATAAAATAAAATTGCAAAAGTGATCGAGATCGGCCCGAGAATTAGCCCCCTGGATGAGATTAATAACTTAAATGTGAATAACATGATTTTCTAAAAAATGTTTTAAGCAAGCGAATAAACATGACACAGAGAAAAAACCTTGCCAGAATGTAATTCTAACTTAATTTGATTTCAGCTATTTTATTTCGAAGTAACCACTTCGTCCTGAAATTACGACGGTGTTTCAAGAAAAGGGAAAACGCTTTATATCTACTTTACTCAGCTAAGTTACGTATTGTTATTTCTGTTGCGACTTCTATCTAAGAACCTTAGCAGTCCTCGGAAAGTGTCGGAATTAATAGAAGTTCTCGTATGTCGACCTATAAAACAGTAAAACGAAGCATCAAAATTAAATGATCCCTAGTGAACCGATGAAATGGTCATCGTGGAAAGTCAGGGAAAACACCTAAGCTTTTGTGCCAAAAAATAAACCCAAACAAAATTATTACATTTCCAGCAAAGCTAATTTTAAAATTCCAACATCTGCTTGGTTCCTTTCCAATAATGAAAATACAATACAATTTTACCATTGTTACACATCTGCTTCCAAAATCATCTGTATTTATTAGATAAAAAGTGAACAGGCCTTTTTTCTGTATATTATATTATAATTTATACGTTTAACGTCAGGAGGAGCTTTCTCGTACTCACGGCTTTATTTAAAAGACGCCACGCTAATAGCTTCTGGGAAAATGCATAATATCTCGCGAAAAAGCAGCCTCCACAGAAAAACCAATTGATATAAACAATAAATAGAAAATCCCATTCCAATGCTTCCAATGTTTTACAATGCGATATAATTTTAACTTCTGAGGGTGAGGAGCGATCCCGCGGCACAATGTTTACATGATCTGCAAATATTTGTCGGAGCAAATATTGATCTTAATGTTCTTGAAGCTTGAAATAATCGAAGTTTGGGTTCATGCCTTTGTTAGTACTTAAATTTCGACACAATTTAAAGAAAATATTTTCTATACAATTTAGAATTAATTAAAACGTGGCTTGTAAGCTACTTCAAATTAATTAAATGAAGGACTTGGCTTTGAATTTAAATTACTCAGTCAATGATTATTTAATTTCAAAGCGCTAATTTTAGTTGTTTTGAGTAACTTATTTTTTTTATGAGTTTGAGTTTTGGTTCTTTTTTACAATTTTTTTACATAACGGGAACGATTACATAAGGTTTTACAAATAAAAACTGTTATTACCATTACGCGTTGGCAAACAGCACAATACAGCGTTTATAAATATGAGTGTCGGTCGTAGATATTATATACGTAATAATTCAATGCCGAAATCAACTTGACTGTAAGTAATACTGGAAGAAGTCGTTATTATACAAAGCCACTGAAGCATGCAGGAAAGAGAGATTGATGTGATTAATACCCTGACTGACAACGGTTTCCATACAACCGTAACATGCCAACGGACGCATTCTTTGGGCGGAATAGGCGCTCTTACATTTCAATGATCTGAAGGAAATTCTTTGATTTGTCCCCAGCAACACAAAATACGCGAAGAAATTGCTTCTAAATGAAATACGATTTCTTCCTACAATTGTGCTATTGTACTGCCCACGAAAAATTGGTACTTGTCTCTATATACGAGTAATTCCGTATCAAACCTTTGTCTTACATAATAAGTATGCAGATCAATAATTTATGATTTGTACAAGACTTGATGTGTTCGCAGAATGGGGCCTGTAGTACGGGTAACCTGTAATACAGGTTCTCACGAACCTACATTTATATAAATACCTATAAGATTTATAGGCTTGCATTTACCCGCAATCTTACCCGGTTGACGGTGTAGCACGTTTAACTAGAAAAAACCTCTCAAGGCCTGCGCACATCTAGGCGAAGGCAATGGTGATCAGTGAAACGCTGTGTTTCCTGTACCCTTCTACTAATAAAACTCAGGTATAGTTACCAAATTTACTCGAATTGATTGAATGCAACCGCAAAAGGAGTTACAAGCAACAAATCACTATTTGGTACACCACGGCAGAGACCAGTGGAACTCAGTCCTTCGATTTAGGATACGATTTGTATCTGGTTAGAAATTTTGTTATGTACTTTGTTCCTACAACATCCTGTCCTAGTTCCTGTTTTTCGGTCACTTGAGGATCCCAGTGGTCTTTGAAAATATCTACGTAAGCCAAGTTTGTACCTTTTACTGAAACATACCTGTTTTTTACTAAATAAAAAAATATTTGATTTCGATTATTTTTCGTCGTTGCATATAATATGCCTGAACACGTCACTGCTACTTTTTATTTTAAGATCATTTCCATAATGTCGCAACGATGTAAGATATGGAAACTGACAAACAGCCTTAAAAATATTCCATTATCTGTATTTGAAATATTATCCTCATGAATAACATTCCTTTCCGAAGTCCCTTTTGTAACCGTTTACATTCATGCATTCATTTATTGTGTTTTCTATATCGCTGAAGGTTGTAATGAAAACTAGTTTTCCTCGTGTTTTTGCCTAGTTTCTTCGACTTGGTAAGACCGTCCAGTTATAAAATGTCATAAACACGCAAGGCTGTACATCTGTATGCCTAAGTCGATGGACGTAGTACAGTGCACCGTCTAAGGCAGTTTCCTGACGAGCGTGACCTATGAGGCAATGTTTTTCTATAGGCGATGGTTATCACTTAACACCAGGCATATTGATTGTTTCATCAGCGTAAATATCACATGAAAAATAAACAAAGTAGTTGATATAACCAAGCTAAATTAGTAAACAAACAGGTGTTCAAATTATGAAAATAAAAATCTATGGGAGCCCTTCTTTATCAGTATTACAGCTGAAATGGTTACGACTGTTTTAATTTGTAGAATACAAAAAGTAATGGAAAAATAACGTTGTATCATCTACGACATTTGCTACGCACGTAGCAGCATTTGTGTAGAGGCTCTACGAGCCCTGAGCATAATATTAGTTGAAGCCTTAGGTATGCACCGAAGATTATGATAAAAATAATGTGTAGACGTACATAGAAGTCGATTCAAGAAATGAATAAGGTAAAAATCTCCTAAACGTCTGGAATTGTAAAACATTCATTTTCAAATTTTATTGGGTAGACTGTTCTCAGAACTTCTAGTTCTTAGGAAATTGGAAGACAATAAGAAACATCAAAGAAATAAGGTACTCTGTCAAAACTTCAGCAAACTAATAAAGTACTTAGCTACCTTTGTTACTTTGTTACACGTTGTAGGAAAAACAACAATAATACAAAGACAATAATAATAGAAGTTAATATAAGTCAATAAGCGAGCACCAGTCCGCATATAATCAAAAGTTTCGGCCTTAAACCTAAAGGTACAACTTCCATAGACAAACGAAGATATTAGACCGGTGGCAATCGAAATTTAGTAAGGAACGAAAACTCCGAATAAAATATGTGGTACTCCAGTGTAGTCAATGTTTATCTCTTAGATAAACATTGACTACACTGGCGTACCACATATTTTAACGCGATTTTTTATTGAAGATAAGCGTTGTTTACTACTTACCGTCAGGTGGGTCAGTTTGTGCCATCAGTTAGTTGGATAAAAAAAACAGTGGCACTCCGGGCCTACCGACTTAAGTGAAAAAATGAACAACCTTTTTACATAATGTTCTGATTATTGCACAATAATAGAGCAGTTCTGTAAAAAGGGGAAAAACTCGTGCAGTCGTGCAGCTTTGAGTTTTAGATTATAAACTCTATTGCCTCGTGTTAGAGTGTATTTTTTTCACTATACAGCTGTCAGAAATGGTATCGGTAACCGTGTCGTTTGACGAAAAGCAGTTTTGGATAAAAGGAATTTAACAAAACGCACCTTTGACAATACCCATAAAACTCGTCGCTAGTGCATTGGGTTTTTCAGGGTTTTTCCCATCCTAAAAAATGCCCAAAACGCGTAAAGAAGTTTAAACTTGAAAAAAAAAACTCACCCGTCATTCGTCTATTAATAGAATTATCCTGTGGAATTATCAACATGACTATACAAGCTCAGTGTATACGATGCCGGGCATAGACGCTGTAAACAAGTTAGATAGAAACAAAGAAAAGACCATACGGTTAATCATTTTATTATTTTTCCGTGACTTGAGAGCATGTAAACAGAGAATCGAATACCTATTGACCTACTTATTTTCCCTGGTGTCCGATTGCTTACTCTTCATACTTCTTTCATTTGTTCTCTTCGCATTCGAAAACAGGAAAAATCACGCCATTAGGGCGCTTGTACACGCTAAGAAAATTTGCCGTTCCTGCGGCAGACAAGACAAATTCTTCGTGTAAACGACAAGAATTTTGTCTTTTCCACACACGAAAACGCAACAACGTTCGCCACGTCGTGTCTTGCGCAGATAAGATTTTTTTCGTGCACCGCTGCGAGCAGTGTACACAGTTATTTTCTAATTACGACACGAATTCTTGGGTAGACCCGGCGTTTTTTCTTAGCGTGTACAAGCGCCCTTACACTTTCAATGCGTGGCGAGATTTTCCTGTTATCATCAAAGACTTTTCATATTTACTCAAACCTACTTCATATTCTACCAACTGATATTTATGATAGTGCAAGTTTATACTATTCTACACTAATATTATACTTTACTAGGGAAATTTTGTGTGAATGTTTGTAATGAATAAACTCAAAAACTGCTGTGCCGATTTCTAAAACTCTTTCACCATTGGAAAGCTACATTCACCCTGAGTAACATAAGGCTATATTTATAATTATGTTTAAAAATAAATGTCCACCCGTGCGAAGCCGGGATAGGCTAGTGGTAGAATAAAGTGACCACCTTATTCTATCATAAACTTTCATACCATGTGAGTAAATATCCCTCTAAAAATATATTTTGGGCTAGTTATCAACGCTTATGGTAGAAAAAAACACCTTGAATCATACAAATACTGCTTTTACCAACAGAATTATATAAGTGGCTCTCGAAACTTGTAATATGGCGTCATTTCCCGCGATCTTTCGCGAGAAAATGGCGAATAAAGACGGTTTCAAAATTGTTCTTGGAAATATTATTGTAGATGATGGATAAGTAAAATTACAAAGAAAAATAAAAAAAAATCCTAAATAAAAACATAGATTTTTAGATTTGGACATAAGAACACATTATTTAGTATTTCTATGTTCCAGCATTGCACTTCTTCAAATAAACAAACAGGCTTACGGCTGTAATCACCAAGCATGGTAGAAATTAGACATCTTTGATATTTGAAGTTATCATAATCATCAGCCTGAGAAAACCACTGCCCACAGCTGGACTACATACACATACCTATATAGGTATGTGTATGTGTTGACATATGTCAAGCAGTGGTCTTCTTCACATTTCCAGGAACATTGTCGTCGGTGATGAAAAGTATTCATCTGGTGGGTGGGTGGGCGAAGATGGATTCTTTTCGTCTTCCGGTTCGTGGTTGCCATTCGATAGAACCTTTATTCCCCAACAGTTCTTCGAGCTAAATGACCTGCCCATTACCACTTCAACTTACTAATAGCTATGTCGGTGACCTTGGTTCTTCTACGGATATCCACATTTCTGATTCTATCGCGTAGTGAAACTCCCTGAACTGAGAAAAGAAGTAAGAAAGAAAAAATGGAAGATAAAACATTTATGTGATATACATACCTACTATATACAACAAAAATACAAAGAACAGTCATCTAAAGACAAGGCACTTTATTAGACAGGCAGAGTAGGTAGGTACCTACATCAACACTGACCTAGAGGTCCTATAAAGGTTCCAGAGGTCAGAATACCTACACCAATAATTAAACGTAAACTAGGGACCAGCCAGTCCCGTCTAAATACAAATGCCTGTATGGCAAATAAAATACGGCAAATAGGCCCCGACTCAGTTTTTTGTTGCCTGACAAGGCAGTATCAGCTATGCCGAACGGCGCTGATCTGATACCCTGGCATAGTATGTGGATTGAATGGATGAACCCAATACTATTCTCCAATATAAATGTTTTGCGTGTCCTAAAATACAGTTTTGTATCCTGTCCTAAAGTATTAGCTGATGAAATTAATGCAGAATACTACTAAATTACCGTACCCACTCCTTTTCTCTTCAACACTAAATAGTACATTGTTACCTGAGTGTTGAAAGTCACGTTTTTTGAGTCCCGAGACGGGTTTGGCGCCAGAGCGTAGCGAGGGCGCCAATGGAGCTTGAGGGACTTAAAAGACTTTCACCCGAGGTAAACACTGTGCTTTTCATTACGAATACAAGGAAAGTAAAAATAAAAACATGAAAGAAAAATTTGTGAAAATGAAGATTGAATTGCCGCCTTCCCGGTTTTTTTTTTCTTTTTCTCTGGCGGGCCTTCGGCTTCGGCTCGCCAGCATTATTCAGCCATTATTTTCATTTTCATAATTTAAAAAAATGTAAATTGTTTGCTCAAATCTATGTTATTTTAAATAAATAGTTGAAGCTAAATAATAATAAAGTCATTTAGATTCAATATATTCTTTATTTAATAGTATTTTTATGTTATTTACATTTAAATTTTACATCGCGGACTAATTAGACTTTTTAAACTTCTTACCGTTGTAATGGGTTTCCAACCTCTTTGCTGAATAAAAAGTTGGAATTTGGTTAAATAACCTCCTTGCAGTTAGAAAGACTTTAGAAAGTTGGAACCGGGTTAAATAAAATAGAACTTGTTTTTTTTTATAATTTGACAGCTGTCAGTAGAAAGCGATTCTCCCTAGGGCTGAAAGTATTACTTTCAATTAGGCCCCTCAGGCAACTTCAGACCTACTTTCAGAGTATGGGCAATGAAAATATAGTTTTAATTCTAGGCTACACAGTATTTCACTGCCAACGACAAATTGTTCAAAGTTTTTTGTTCCAAGCAGGTACAACAGCTAATTTAAAGGTTTGGCACTGTAATACTTTTCTTTTAGCCCGGTGGCGGCTGCGTAATAAATATGGTTCATACATTTTACCGATAGAATCTGAGCCTGACATAACATAATAGCGGAAGAATATTGTGTGTGAATAGTTTGTACAGGCGCTTTGAACATAATGCATTCATGTGACCAAAGATAAAATCGTTTTGCTAGGAATTGGTAAACAAAGAAAAATATTTTTACTGACGGTAACTTTTCGTTTAAATAAATATTTTCTAAACCCCACCTACAAATGCAAAGACAATTATAGTTTTGGGGTGCCGTATTTCACTAACTTTTAACAGTTGTTTCCCGGAGCAGAAACCCGGCTAAAGAGTGAAATAATACCTACATTGGGATACCAGCGCCTCGCTGAAGTTTTATTTAGATTTATATTTATAACCGACCCTCCAAAAAGGCGGTTATTCGATGTAGGTAGTACTACAAAGAAAATCGATAATTTTTACTCTTGTTGAATAATAACTATGTAAATGCTCTAAACTAAACCAACATTAAAATTGTACTTATAAAAATACATTTTTTTTATCGCATAATTTTGGTATTTATGAGATAGATTTTTTTTTATTTTGAATGTACTTCCAGATTGGACCCATATAAACTTCATCCAAATCGGTTCTGCAGTTGGGCCATGAAGGCGGTTACTTGTTAGATGTACTCGTACCTACTGAAAGAGCTAAGATTTTTGGAGTGTTCGTAGTGATAGCTAGCGGCGTAATAACTCTGTTTTCCTGCAAGTCAAATAAACTTCGACGTCAAAAATCTAGGAATTCGGATTAAATTGAACTCTACATAATGTACAGGAAACACCGGGTTTCGATGTGTTAAAGTTGTAATAGCCAGTGGGAAGGCCCACCGGTGTGTGATATCGCGCACGGAGGCGGATCAGCTCGCACGACACACCATGGGAACGGTCTCGTGCGCCGAAGTGCGCGGTAGCACAGGAGCCCTTTCCGTGTGCGTTGCCGTGCGTCGTCGTGCGCTGCGCGTGATGATCTGCAGAACCACGCACCGTAAGAAGGCAGCATAAGTATCTACTCTGAAGCAGAAAATCAAAATTTATTGCGACTCTCGACATTCATTTGAGACCAAACAAAACATAAGGGTGACTAATTGCTCTTTTTGTTTCTCTTAATTAAAACCTGCTTGATGTATTCGTTTGTACGTTCTGAGGTCTTCAACGGTGAAGGAAACATCATGAAATTAATATTAATTACCTAAATAATAATATGTAAACATCAACAAGGCCGTTTTCATAAGAAATCACGCGTATACCTGCCACAACATTTTCGTAAACAAACAAATAAGTCTCGACACGGGAATCAAAACATCAATGGGACTTATAACTGAATAACGGTGGTCAAAATAAATAAATAAAAATATTGTGGACAATCCACGCAACACTATCTAGCCACTATCTAGCAAATTAAGTAGAACGTGTACTATGGAAACCAGATAGCTGATATAATAGTTACCTATGTATATTTTTTTGTAAATACATAGGTACTTTAGAATACAATATAACACCCAGAAAGGGAACAAACATTACATTACATTTATTCACTACACAAATATTTGTTCTCGGTGGGCAGAGCTACTACCAACTAAGCAGAGAGGCCAGTCAAAAGATAAAAGCCAAGTGTTGGAACGGGCTATACTATTGGAAATTACTTCCTGCAATTTGTACAGCTCTCCCACCAACTAATTTGCCACAGAAAATTATTAACCTCAATTTCGAGTGGCCTTATTTTCAGAACTTAAGGAGAATAATTGACCTAACTCGCTCCCTGAGCTGGTTTTCTCATCTTAGAGTGCTATACGCTCTGTAAATAAAGGAAGTAAAAGTAAACTGAAAAGTCAGTAATATCTTTAGTCATTTTTAAAGTGCCCATTTTAAATTGATTTGAGTTGTTAAGTTAAATTACCAATTAACATAGTTTCTTACCCTCCTTTGAATATTCTAAATACTTTTCGTAATTAACTCTTTAGAAAAAACTCAACAAAGTTTCAAATATTTTATCAGTGTCCTACCCAAACAAACCTTTTTACCAAAAATGTTTTTGGTGAGTGTAATGGTTCGTAAAATTTTAGTGCCAGTGTTTTCAGCGAATTAATCTCATTATACGAATTTAATTGTAAATGAGAATGGTTGGTGCTTTAATTATTAATGTTTTTTAGTAAATCTTGATGTTGGCATCCCAACACAGCTAATAATGATAATTATTGTAAATGTAAATCGACATTCACAGAAGTTTAATAGTCTATGGTCATTGTATTCATCTCGTACTGTATACTTACGCATGAACTACACTTGCAATTTACAACCTTGTCTTGTTCGAAAAAATCTCCGAATTTTACCGAATGTGCTACATTGGAAGACGTACCTACGCCATGTTTTGCTAGTGTGTCCGTAACGATATATTAAACTAGTTTGTTTTGGAAGATGTTGGTATGATTAATCGCATCCTGGTCTTGTCCCTTGACGGGTCAAGCCAAGATATTATCTAAATTGGCAGAAATAGGTTTAGCTAATAGAGAATAAGTTTGTGTCAATTTAGATTAAGGTTTTATAAGTAGTTTTAGCTGATGTTTATTATTATATAGGGCAGTGTGGGCGCTTAGGAACAAACACCTTGAAACAATTTAAAAAAAATGCACATTTAAATTTTGAATCACAAAACGCTAAGGTAAGCAAAAAAGATCGCATGCTTTTGAGTATAAAAATTGCTGCTCGAGCGAGCGAGTTTAGCATCATATTTTGAACCATCGTACTTTTGTTATGAAGTCCTTGATCCCTTGAATGTTTTTTTAATTGTTTTTCCCAGACACAATTAAATTACATTAGTATGTTGCTGACTTCATGTAGCCAGTCGGTTTCATTTCGATGGTAGCCGCGTTGCTGATACTAACATAAGAAAACAAAGTGTTTGCGTAACAAGGAGTTTCAAAGCCTGAGGTTTAAATCAACAGGTTGCAAAAAGTAAATAGCAGTCCATTTATTTGCTACACGTCCACGCGAAGACGAAGTGTTGGTTGGTTTGAATTCAGCTTCTTGAAAGAAAACACAAAGTATAATTAAACCGACATTTTATAGTCCATTAGGCTTAATGCCTACGTGGTGGATTTACGAGTACCCGAAGCTGTCCAGCCATGGCCACTGTTTGTTTACTTACAATAACAAGTTAAGCACTTGTA
Source organism: Thera obeliscata (assembly GCA_947578465.1). NCBI lineage: Eukaryota > Metazoa > Arthropoda > Insecta > Lepidoptera > Geometridae > Thera > Thera obeliscata. The sequence continues at coordinate 7,454,808 of OX387927.1, forward strand.
AACTGTTCTACACAACACTGTTAAGCCCCAAACTAAGCAGAGCTTGTACGATGAAAACCAAATAATTGACTATTGTAAATACATATACACATACTTAGAATACAATATAAGCCCCAGACTAAAACACATGCCCAACAAAATTATTTATTCTCGGTGGGGCTCGAACCCACGCCATCCAGCGCAGAAGGCGTAGAGCTACCAACTGAGCTGAAATAAATGTATGGTAATAAAACAATCATAGAGGAAGCCAGATTTTTCCAATGTCCTGTCAACATGTGATTGATGTGCCTAATAAAAAAACAAACATAAAAGAAGTTGTTCTAGCATGGAATATTGCAAATAGAAGACAAGGGCCAAACCTTAAAAAAGGGGACAAATCGATTTTAGCCCATGTGTCCCCTTAGAGAGAGAAATCAGGGGACAGATGGGAATAATCTATAGCTTGTTGGACACGCACTTGGTTCAATTAACTTCATAGCGTGAAGCTCTACATTTTTGACACTAACTGTCACTGATAAAATAAGTAAATATTGCGGACAATCAGAACACCCATGCAGACAGAGAACAAACATCAGCGTTCACCACACAAATATTTGTTCTCCGTTGGGATCGAACCCACGGCCAGAAGCTAATACTAACTGAGCTGAGAAGCCAGTCTCATATCAAACCAAATCAAATATTTCTTTACCTAATGTGGTATCACAAGGATCACTTTGAAACGTCACTGCCAGTTTCACGCGACCAAGCCTAGAAGAACATAGGCAACAAACTACGACTAAAGTTGCCAAAGCCGAGCAGTTAACTAAAGAAATAGAACAGCCTTTTTCACGTCCATGTTTTTTACGACGAGTTTTTTCCAACAGCCGTCTGATTTTCCAATTGTAATATCGTCGTTAGTACATATTTTGGTTCAAATCCCAAGAGGTAGGGGTTTTTTCCTCGTACATCCTCAGTTCTTCGTTTTTTTCAATTGGAAGCCACAGGAGTAGTTATCCGCTTCTGTGGCTTTCATGATATATTATTTGGGGTGATTGCTTCACTAGATTTATTTTTAAGGAATCACATCCTGTATACTTCACATAAATAAATTTGCTTTTTAGAAACATAACAATAGACTAAATAATCCAAGCATTATCCGACATTCGGTGGTAATATTAATAATAAATAAATAAACAAATATTATAGACAATCCACACAACACTATCTAGCCTCAAACTAAGCACAGCTTGTACTATGGGAACCAGATAGCTGATATATTACTTATTTTTTTTTTTTGCAAATACATTCTTATAATAAAATCTAATCTAGGAGCATATTTGAGGCGCACTTAAAATCCTTTCACCACACTTGGTTAGAAAAAAATCAGTGACACGATAAGAAGAAGAAGAATAAAATCAAACACCCAGACAGAGAACAAACATCTGCGTTCACCACACAAATATTTGTTCTCGGTGGGGATCAAACCCACGACCTACGCCTCAGAAGGCAGAGCTACTACCAACTGAGCTGCATGAGAGGTCAGTCATATGTTACTATCTATAAGAGCAATCAATACCTTCTTCTATACGCAGCTATTAACTAACTTTGTTTATCTGTGTATCTATTCTCGCTACGATTCTGGCTACGTGATTAAGTGCCAGAAATTGGCTAGCTAATAACCATGTCCAGATTAATTATGCTTCACTATTGACTAAGTACCTATCCGATCATTTTTGATGAGGGTGACCGCAGAAGTTTCATTGTAGGTGATTATACAGGGTTATTCATTATTAGCTGCAAATACTCAGGAATTAGGTTCAACAAATAAAATAAAAAATATTTATGAAATTATTTTTTTAAATTTTGATCAAAAATTTTTTGTATCAAAATTTTATTTTTATTAATTTCTTTACGGCTATTGCATAATGATTGCCATGGAGAACAGGACGATGACCCACCCAGGCGGTGACTGAACGCAGAGTGTCGCTCACGGCGCGCGGGCGCGGATCAAAGGTCAAAATAGGTCAGGCGCTAATGATTCCTTCACGATTTTCTCGGGGTTTTCATAACAAAACATAAAAAAAATCATTTCATAAATATTTTTTATTTTATTTGTTGAACCTAATTCCTGAGTATTTGCAGCTAATAATGAATAACCCTGTATAATACTTGTGGTTTTAGACCATGTACCTAATCATTACCAACAAACGTTCTAAGTAGAACCGACAACCGTTGGGGAATAAAGGTGCTCGAATGGCGACCACGAATCGGAAGACGAAACGAAGGGCGCCCATCCACCGGATGAACCGACGACATTGTTAAGATCGCGGGAAGTCGATGGATGGAAAGGGCTCAGAATCGTTCTTCCTGGAAATGTGTAGGGGAGGCTTATGTCCAGCAGTAGACTTTTTCAGGCTGATAATGATGATGATGAAGCGGACCAAAGTATTTTTTTCTGTTACCGTGTTTTGTTTTTTTACTTTTTGAACACCTATTTCATGCTGCTGGAAGGTCTAGAAAACCAACTTTTCACTCTTGCTATAAAGATTGAAACAAGTAAATAAAAAAATTGCTTGAATAAAGATCGTAATTTTCACATTTATGCATAGCATGGATTATTAAATACAATATTCTGACTGTACCTAATACCCAGGAACAATATTTACTCTACTTCTTCTTCTTCTTCTTATCGTGTCACTGATTCACTCTACTAGTACGGTAGGTTATTATTTTGAGGGTGTTATAGACACAGCAAACAATACTTTCGGACAGGTCCATTTTCGCACAAGTTTGACAGCCCTTACACCTCAGTTGGGAGCTATGCTCTCTGCGCTGGAGGGCGTGGGTTCGATCCCCACCGAGAACAAATATAACTATGATATATAAGCTTGTACAAGCTATGCTTAGTTTGTAGAGTTTTATAGAGTTCGTCGATAAAACTATTCAAAAATACGCGGAAAGTCACGAAAAAAGACTCCATCACCATGTTAACGTTATAAGCTATACAGCTCGAACAATACAGACCTAGTAAGAAGACTCAAAAGGACCAAACCTTTTGAGTTAGTGTAGTGATAAATTTAATATTGTGTAGTGATAGTGCTAATTTAATGAACACATAAACAAAGTGTCACCTTAATTAATTGGAGACAGTAAGAAAAGTGCCAATGGACACATTCTTAGTACCTAATATGTGGCTATGCATGACTGGCCTCTAGCTCAGTTGGTAGTAGCTCTGCCTTCTGCGCCGTAGGTCGTGGGTTCGATCCCCACCGAGAACAAATATTTGTGTGGTGAACATAAATGTTTGTTCTCTGTCTGGGTGTTATATTGTATTCTAAGTATGTATTTACAAAAAAAAATGTATTCAAGTATTATATCAGCTATCCGGTTCCCATATTACAAGCTCTGCTTAGTTTGGGGCTGGGTAGTGTTGTGTGAATTGTCCACAATATTTATTTATATTATTATTTATTAATACTTATTTTATAAAACTAAGCTAAAGCAAAATTACTCATTAGCCTATATAATAGGCTAGACTGTAATATTAATTAGGGTACCGCATATATGTATATAGTACACTAATTAAATAAAAAAAAATGCTTAATTTGGAGCTAGTGTAGCGTGGAATGTCAAAAAAATGGTACCGTAAAACGTGCCTACTTTGCACCTTAATGGGTAAAAATACTCCAATTTTTTAAAAACAATATTTCGTTCATAACTCAAAATTTACAAAGTAATTCAAAAATGTTTGAACGCATTCGAGTAGTCTTTGAACTTGTTGGCAACACTGAATACCCACTTCCGGTATCCACCATTTTTTTCTCTCATTATCAGCCATTCTTTCAGAGTGTAACAAAAAGTAAAACAAAAATAATCGGTAAAAGCCACTTCCGATCGAGATAACCGCTTATTTGTTTAAGGTAAAATGGGGTTTTATTTAACTAGGTATATAATTAGCTAGCGGAACAATAAAAGTTTCTAATTTTTCTTATACATGTTTTTTTTGTTTCGACCATAAAAACTAGCTAGAAACACCTAAATCTACTACTTTATGGTTTTCTTCAGGAGCATAGTAACAGTGTATGCTGCTATCTATTCACCAGATCTCAATAGTACACTTTTTTTGTCCGGAGATAGTGCAGGAGCATTGTTCCCCAAAAGGGTGGGTAAAATTGCTCAAAATTTAGCGTTTTATATATACTTCAGAACTCAATAAAAATCATTTTTACTAGTGGAAGTCTATAGCCTATAAGGTCTTTTTTCAATATACATTAAAAAACAAGCTTTAATGTAGAAGGTTTTTAAGTAATCACACTTTCTCTAAATTTGGAGCCAATTTTGGAGCAAAGTAGGCACGTTTTACGGTATTCCAAAATTTTATGAGCCCATAAAAAAATAAGATATAAGAGCTGAAAGCCTCATATTTGCGGAAACCGAGGGTTATATGAGTTATGACCGTCGACTCAGGACCCATACATTCTGTTAAGACAAGCCATTATCACATATTTATCGGTGTAAATTATGGAATATTCGATAATCGATCTAATTTATACCGACGCTATAGGGTATAGCAGCGCTTTAATAAAACCCATTTTTCATAGTTTTAGGTCCACCTACGGTATAATAAATATGTATGTGATAGTTATTTATTTGTAGTAACACCATCGGCATATTCACAATAATTAACTTCATAATAAAGACTGAATGATCGCGGTCGCGGGAAGTCGGTGGATATATGGAAAGGGCTCAGAATCGTTTTTCCTGCAAATGTGTTAGGGGAGGCCTATATATGTCCAGCAGTTGGCTTCTCGGGTTGATGATGATGATGGTGATGAGTAATGGTGGGTATGTTTGTTATTCTGTATCAATTTACGTTAGAGATCTGAAGGCAATCTGAAGGCCGGTATATTTATGTAATAACTATGTACCATGCCATGATTGGAAGTACCTTCAGTAATCACAGCAATCAGTATGCAGTGGGCTATAGAGAGAGTACGCAGTTTTACTACGTCATATAATCAGAAATGAGGAAATCCGACGAAAAACCAAGGTCATCGACAAAGCTCGTGAAATTAGCTGTATGATTTTGCCGATGGGCAATTGGGCATGCCATGTAGCTTGTATAGAACCGACGACCCATGGGAACAGAGTTATCGAATTTCAAATGTTGAATTTGTATAGGAACCTTCGTTAGTAGTTCGTGAAGGGTTTCATACTGATAGTATCACATGGTTAAGTAACCGGCGGCAGACATAATGTGTATCTTGAGTGGGGATGGATCACGGGTTTTATTTTCAAAATAATTTGACAGTTGAGAATTATTTTGAAAGTAGAACACCAACCTCCAACCTCACTCAAGATAGACAATACGGCTGCTGTTTATCTGATGAAATATCATCATCTTCTGCTTAATGGATGGTATCTGTCTATTTGGGATCAATTTTGCCAGTGTCGAGTAATGAGGATATATTACATAGATAAAATACTTTTTCGTCAAGTCAAGTCAGTCATAGACAAGTCGGCCCTACTTGGCTTTGAAAACAAATGATGGTCGTTCGTTTTCAAAACCATCAGAAACCTTTTCGATCATATCAGAATATCACTTATGACACTTTCATTCCAACTGCTAACACTTTGAGCTAAGACCTCAAGTCGAAATTACACAACAGAACTCAAAATAACACTAGAAAAACAATTACAATGGAAAAGCTATGTGACTTCCCAAAATGACAGAAAACGAATCCCTGTGGAAATATCAAGAGAGCTTTATTAGTTAGCGTCACTGACATACAATAAGAACTGGACAGGAAGACGTCAAATTATATTGTCAACTCCTTAGTCGCCCGTCACATTTTACCAAGCTGTGCACGACGACAGTATTGCCCCAGTATAATATATTTAATTAGTTGCTCCGTGAGCTGTATACCTCGCGAGCAAACTAGAATGAGCAAATTTAAAATAATATTTTATCAATATGGGCATCCGAAATATATTTTGCCAAAGGACTTTTTATGGAAAAACTATAGCTATAGAATGCAAATCATGTATTAAATTTCATCTCAATCCGTTTATTGGCTTCTCCGTCATATAATAAAGCCCAAGTCGTAATACTAGCATGGACCTTAGCAACATCGATTGAGTTTTATGAAATCTTACAATGTCCGGTGGGAATTAAGGGTCGGCCCTAATCAAGAAAGGGTTTGTGTTTCTGTATTTGAGCGAAGTAATTGTTTTAGCCTGTCCACTGATTGACGCTATATTTTTAGTAGCTGACGTTTCGGACAAATTTTGCTGGGACAAAGTGTCCCAAATGACACTTTTGATTTTAATATTATTTTTACTGACGTTTCGGCCACCATCAAATTATTAATACTTTTGAGTACAGTCAGGTAAAATATGTTTAAGCAAAATATAATGTAATGTGATAAAGCTAATCAAATTGCTTTGCGAGCGTGTGGTGAAGTACTTATAAGTTAAAAAAAACAACAAGTCTCATTCACATAGCGTATATTAGGCATAAACCTATATCTTGTGTATGATCACATAAAAATATATCAAAGATGTTTTTTAATTATTCTAAGACAGTAACGAGTATGTCACAAATAATCACAAATAATCAATAGCTAAAACAGACCTAAAATTATTACTTATTGTTTGTTTTCAACATCAGCAAGGCGTATTATTTATTAGTATTAATCATCTCCAAGACCTATTATCCAATGAAAAAACAGTAAACCTCTATAACAAGATAAATAAAAACATTAACCTAGAACAATCACAGTAATTTACACAGCATTTGGCACAGTATTTTACCCAATAAAAACTTTAAAATTATCAATTTTCTTATATTCTTCTAATATTTTACCAAATAAACACTTTAAAATCATCTATTTTATATGTGTATAACCAATTGTGGATTTCGATTTTTTTTCCCCCAAAAAAATAATTAAAATAAATTTTGCTAAAGTGTGAAAGTGAAATAAATTAAAATAATTTATTTCACTTTCACACTTTAACTTTAAATAAATAAATAAATAAATAAATAAATAAATAAATAAATAAATAAATAAATAAATAAATAAATAAATAAATAAATAAATAAACAAATAAACAAATAAACAAATAAATAAATAAATAAATAAATAAATAAATAAATAAATAAATCTATTTTGTCACCTTGCTATGCCACCACCAGCACCGCCGCGTCTCGGTAAAAACCTGTTTTTTTACCTGACTGTACAATGCAGTTATTTTAATTGGTGTCCGAAACGTCAGTAAAAATAATATTAAAATCAAAAGTGTCATTTGGGACAATGTGTCCCAGAAAAATTTGTCCGAAACGTCAGCTACTCATATTTTTTTGGATAACTCTATTATTTAATCGTAGAAGGGTTCATATAAACACATAAATAAAGATTTAATTTCTTAAAATTTTAAGGATTTTCTAGACCAACCCCCCGTTATCATAATGAAAAAAATCAGCAATGCGTGTTGTCTATTTTTGAGCCTGTCGGTCGGCATTACTTGGCCCTGACCGTGGCGAAATGATCTCTCTATTACCTACGTTTACGAGATGTCTCTACATTCTCGACACAGTTTCTGGCAATTTGGGGTGTTGTCGTGACGTGGTGCTATTTGGACGTGGAACGGCCACAGCGAGATATACGCCCGAATACGTGCAAAATGCGAAGGGTGTGCTGCAGCGATAACGCTATACAGGAGGCATGGAGAATGGTTGACTGTTCTCGACATTATGCATAATCTAGATTTGACAGGAGTCACAGCTCAGTTAGAGTCCGCGCAAGAAACTGACTAAGAAACTGAATAATCTTCCAATCACATAATAATGAGTGCAATGCAAGTTCGATTTCCTCATTTATGTTTGTGATCAGAAACTATATTTCCAGTCTATTTTATCCATGTTTTTCGTGCACGTGTGTACGTGCGTTATATACTGTGCGAAAGGTTGTGGGGTTTCGATCCCCATCGCGACCAAACTTATTTCAAATTTATTTCGAGTTGTTTCAAATAGAAAACGATTGAAACTACTCGTAACTACTCACACTGCTGACCACAAAGCTACGTAATCGGCTGACTGGTCAAAGTTTATTAATACTTTACATTCATACCGGGAAATACGGGAAACAAAGTTACGTAATTTTGTTCCACAGTACTACTAACAGTATGCCCACTGTTTCTAATACGAGAGAAAATGGGTTGGGGGTAAATTTTACTCTGTTTATGTAGTACACAACATTGAAAGCACAGCCACATTGGTACATATTAGCACTGCGTGTTTACAAATACATACCTACTAACATTCTTTTACAATGTCTGTACTGTAAAGTGCCTGTAGGAGTAAATTTCTTAAAACTTACAAGTACCGTTAGAACCGGAATACGAAACGTAGGGCGCCCTCCCACCAGATGGACCGACGACATTGGTAAGATCGCAGCTAAGTGTAGCTATGACTTCTTCAGACTGATGATGGTGACAAGTACCTTCCTTCGTACCTTTAGACTGAGCTCTTACCCAAATATCAATAGTCAGTTTTCTGATACGCTTATCTAAATGCCAACGATCAACTGAATGTTCTACTACTACTGACCGGAAACACATAGGCTATAAGTAAGCCATAGTCACTGCCGTTTTTGCATACTTACGAAAATTAACAAAACCTAAGCTTCCCGCTCAATACTTAAGCTCTAAAAGCTCGCAAAGCTGGCCATCGTAATGTATGGGATAATCGATCTTGCGGAAGACTCGCAACTAAATGGACCGAGAAAGAACATAACTGAAGCTTATGAAGAAAGCCAGTTTTACGACGTGGAGGGAATGGCCACTAACAGGAGGAAACGCCTTACACTCCAGTACAAAAAAGACATCCGATCAGAGATGAACTATTGTAATATTTTTCCAATGGGCAATAATAACAGGCAATGACATTAATTCCAGTAACAAGTAGACGACTAAGCTGTCAGAATGGTATTAGGTGCTGGGCAAGCCTATTCCATCTAAAACCCTGTCCCAGGCACTATAGCGTTCCGCGATGAGGGCTTGTGTAATCACCAGTTGCCTCTGACGCTATAAAAATCATCTACAATAGATGCAAAAGCTTGTTTACTTTTATAAGCAGGCGAGAACCATTCAAAATATGAAAATGTTGTGCTAATCACTTTTGCCGTAAATAGCTTCGATTTGGTATAAACTACAATACAGTGTGTTTGGAAGATAATGGGCAACAGTTTACTGAATATGGTGCTTAGCTCCAGATGTCTGATAAAATGTGGAGTTTTGGAAGTTGCCAGTAAAACACCCTGTATCTGCGAAAAAGACATAGCTAAGATATTTTTGGCGTAGCACCGATTATGTCTAAAAAGAACAGATCGTCTAACAGTTTGTACGCATGCGGATGAAGGTCAATCGTCTTTGAAAATTGGATTGGTTGGTTACGACGATTGGTAAAAAACCTAACTAATCGATTGCTGAAATGAAGTTACTTACCTTTTTCTTTAACAAAGCATTTTGGTAGGTTTCTTCTTTCCGATAACTTCATTTGTTACCCAGATTTTTTTATTTTCAATTTATTGTGACTTGTGAATTGAACCAAACTAAGCAGTTTGATAGGAGGATGGCTGTGTTTCGTTCAAAGACTCATAAATAAGACAGATTAATTAATATTCTATGAAACTACTACGCTGACACTGACATAATGGTGATCATTATGTCAGTGTCAGTGTCAGCGTCAACGTCCAGTTATTCAAAACCACAACGAATGGTCGGGGACAAATCCACTGCACGTTTTACACAATTTTATTGGGTGCAAAGAGTACAGTTATTGATTGGGTGTATGTTCGTGGGAAAGCCTGCGCACACCTAGGCGATGGCGATGGCGATCAGTGAAACGCTGTCAAATATCCATATCTGACAGCGTTTCACTGATTGCCATCGCAGATCGCTTAGATGTGCGCAAGGCTTTAATTTGGATTATTCCCACCATAAAGTGGGATAAGGATAGAATAAAGAAGAATAATTAGGACTTGTCAAATACAAACATGAAATTCATCTGACGAATAGTTGGTGAAACAGAGAAGGTGAAACAGGCACGAAGTACCTACACAAATAAATAAATATTTTAGAAAATTCACACGACACTAGGTATATAGCTCCAAACTTAGCATAGTTTGTACTATATATGGGAACCAGATAGCTGATATTAATACTTAAATATACGCATTTTTTTTAATAAGTACATACTAAGATTACAATATAACACGCAGACAGAGAACAAACATCCATGTTCACCACACAAAGATTTGGTCTCGGTGGGGATCGAGCCCACGACCTAAGGCGCAGAATGCATAGCTGCTACCAACTGAGCTGAGAAGCCAGTCAAATGACAGATCATTATTCCCTTTTCCGATATATTATTCATCTATCTTCCTACCTACCTATACTACGTGCACTACACAACGTCAATCAAATCAAATTAATTTCGCTATCTGCGAGGCAGAGCTAAATGAGTGGTTTTGTAATTCCCACCCTAAAGCAAGCGAGCTTAGTATCAGAATGAGCTTGCACAACTAACTCGTGGACAGAAATGAATTTTTAATACAGTTGCTCAAAAAGTGGCGTATTGCAGGGACGTATAGCGTTCGGGATGTGGGCTATTACACACGCGTGCTTTTTTTTTACCATTCCCGCACTAGTGCTTTTTCTTTCCCAACTGTCAAAATAATGTCTAAAAAGAAAAACCAACCATGAAGTTTTTACTAAAAAAATTCATCGAAGTTTTTATGATTCATGCAAATACGTATTATTTCTAAAAAGAAGCTACTAATTTGTTTCATTAACAGATTTAGTGATTTGATTGAATGAGTTATGTTAGGTTTCATTTCATTTCATCTCATTAAATTTCATTTTCAATTCATATCAATAAAAAAAATCTACTGAAGACTTGGCTGTATGGGTATAGTTCCCTTTGCCTTCCAGAATGGATGAAGAAAAAAAAAAAATCTCTGCTTATATTTTACATTTTACGGTTGGCGCCATTTTTCAGAAATTTTCTTTGCGAGTTTATTTGTTTGTTGCACAAAATGAGTAATTTCGTCCCTAGTTTTTTTGAATTAACACCACCGGAACTCAGTATAATTGCACAAAATGCTTCGGAGAACATTTTACCGGAAAAGTCAAAAAGTCGCTACATGCATACATACGACGAACTTATTGCGTGGAGAGAAGAGAAAAAAGCAAATGGTATTTTTATTATTTTATTAAATTGCTTAATTTTTTCGCAACTGTATTAAAAATAGTCGTTCAGTACACGTGCGGACAAATGTCAACCCTCGCCTTCGGCTCGGGTAGACATTTGTCGGAACTCTTTGCAATGACAGCCTTCCCGCACTTGTAATGAAATATACTATTCCCTTTAGATTAGCAAAATCTCTGATACTGAAATGGAAAGCACTTTGTTTTGCGGCCATTTATTAAATTCTAACTCCCATGCTGCTATGCTTATGAAACATTCCTTGGAAAAGGGTGGATTACGGACGTTTAAGGGGAAAAACGTTTTATTCCTTCAATGATTGTTTTAATCGAGAATTAAATAAAAATACAACTTCCCTAAGCATCTAAAAATAGTAATAACTCGACTGGCCTCTCAGCTTAGTTGGCAGTAGCTCTGCCTTCTGCGCCGTAGGTCGTGGGTTCGATCCCCACCGAGAACAAATATTTGTATGGTGAACGCAGACGTTTGTTCTCTGTCTAGTTGTTGTATTGTATTCTATGTATACAAAAAAAAAGTATTTAAGTATTATGTCAACTATCTAGTTCCCATAGAACCTACAAGCTCTGCTTAGTTTAGGGCTAGATAGTGTTGTGTAAATTGTCCGCATTTTTTTATTTTTTTACGACAAATCGTATCTTTGTTCGCCATTACCTCTAGACTTGGGTAATGGGTATGCCAAACGGTTCTTACGCACGCCGCTCGTGCGTCTCATGAGTACCTACTTCACGAGAAATTTGCCTGTCCACCGGCATTACCCGGTATTCCCCATAACCCCCGCTAACTACAGTTATGTAATGAAGGAGTATTTTAATATATTGTATTAAGAGTCTCAATAATAAATAAAACGTAATTGAGCTTATAAATTCAGCTGTAAAAAATTGAGTGCATATACTCGTATATATAGGCCAACTATAACGAGCAGTACTGTAAACTGAAAAATATGAGACATTTCATGCACCCCACGATTTAATTTTAAGTATGATCAATGCAATAGATGGATTAGGAAGTTATTTGATGACTACCTAGGATCTACCTAATTATTTTTGAGCCTTTTGTACACTACCTATAACTAAATAAATTTCTAACTGGAATTGGTACTAATTTAGCTAGCGATATGACTCACAAAAAAAGAAACAGAGCCAGCGAAATTTTACCTATTAATTTCGCATTATTCAATTGAATTATCAAGTCGAATATTTTTCGATTAAAAATTCAGGAAATAATCTCTCGAACGTTCCTTTGGGTTAGTCATTTTGTGGGCGTCTGGGGTCTGCTAAATGCGTTCCGCTAAGCAGTAAATTACATTATTATAGGGGTTGAGGCCGTGAGAAAGGAAAAAGGCACTTGTGGGTAACTAGCAATATATCTTAAACAATTGTTATTCAAATTCAAAGTCACTTATAAAAAATAAAGGTATATAATTTAGCCGTGAGCCGTGGTACCTTGTACGACTTGTACGTGCCTACTTAGTATTTAGGTAAAACCAGAAAAAAAAACAGGACCAGCGTCAAAACTTGAAAGATCGGTAGATATTCATACTCACACCTTGGAGCCATGGTGGTTGAACACCGTTGCAAATTGGTTTTAAAGGAACTTCCTCCCGCGAACTCTCCAGGCTGTGGAATGATCTCCCTGTTGAGGTTTTCCAATTATTCTTTTTATCATTTTCTATCACATAAAGATTTTTCAGAATATTCTCGATTTAAATAAGAATACAATGCTCCTAAACGCTCTAGAATGTTCTTTAAGGTTCTGAAATGATTTAGGATAATCAAATACCCGGGCAACGCCGGGACTCTTGACTAGTATTTATACAAATAAACTTGTTTCAAACTGAAATCGTAAACATTTTCTTTGGGTCAAAGCTTTATAAGTTTCCTTGGTCACTGCGACCTTACCCCAACAGACCGGATATACCTAGTCCCCTCGTCCTTGTTAACGATACACACAAACAAAACAAAATTGCTTTCAACAATGTTAGGCGAACAATGGAGCTAAGGAAAAGATACCAAACTGGATCAAAATAAATTGTAGTTATTGAAATGATCTTCCTGTTCTCGTTTGTAATCTTTAGATTTCACGGATGACTAAATGACCAATCCAATCACCAATCAAATATTTTACATTATTTAATTCCTCTTCTTCTGAATTAAATGGCCTCTGTTCATTCCGCCAGTTTTGCCAGTGTTGAGTGAGGATATACATATTACATAAATAAAATAGTTTTTAGTCAGGTCAGTCAATAGAAAAGCCGGGCGTCATTGGCTTTGAGAAAAAATGTCATTGGCTTTTTATGCCATAGCTGGCAGACGACCAAACAGTAATTAAGATTATTGTTTAACAAAAAACATAACAAACATTTTTGCTTAAAAAGTTTGAGATACACAACTGTCAAATATTTAATTATGGTCGATTCCGTGAAACTGGCCATTAGTAGGTTAAGTAGGTTCTTAGTTACTTACATGAAATAAATGTGGGTGCCTGTAATTTCTGCAGCTTACAATCTCATTCAAACCGGTATGAACTAGTACAAGCTTCTGAAGATTTACTCTTCGATGTTTTTCCCGATATAGACATAGCCCAGGATTAAAGTAGGTAGTCATAATAATAACCTTTCAAAATAAGTGGGCAAATGGCCTGTCTTTACTGTCGTTATTTTACGGTTGAGACAATCTGGAGCCTGGACGAAAATAAGCATTACTTTTCAAAACACTTATAACGCTCTTATCCTGAAATCTCTAAAATAGCGTTTTTTACAAAACCAGCTGATGGGACAAGCACAATTATGGTCCACCTTATTTTAAGTGGTAACGATTATAAAGCATTGCTTCGTAGGTCACGCACGTCAGGAACATGCCTTTTTTTATGCAACTTGCTGTTATGGAACAAGTATGAACCACCTGATGTTAGTATCTGCGTCTATCAACTTGAGGCAACCAGATGTTCAGCCTCACCTGCCTTTAATTTCACTGGCACCCACACCCTTCAAACCGAAACACGGCAATGCTGCTTCAAGGCGGAAATATAGGCATGACAAGCCTTTCACAAAGAGCTCTACTACTACTAAAGAGCTCTACTACTACTACAAATAAGTGTTAACCAGTCGCCTACTTATTTCTATTCGGTGGTTTTGGTAACGTTAAAAAAAGACTTTTGATTCTCATTATGCATTTTGTTTTTGGAAATAGTTTTAAAAATGGAAACAGCATGACTGAAATGTAGAGGTTTGGAATAACAATAAGCGACAAAGTGAGCTTATAAAGTGAACAATAGCTACCTATGTACTAAAACACAATTATACCTACTTATAAAAATAGGCCAAATGATAGTTGAACTATGATCGAATGATGGTGCCATCCCATTTATGGGCGCTATACTTACCCTTTTAAAAAAGGCGCCTATTTGTGAAGCAGACAAACGGAAAGTGTAGGCTTTGCACAGGCTTTAGCTTTGGGGAGAGAAAACCGTATTATTATAAATAATTCGATCAATTAAACTTGACGATAACGCAGTGGGCTGTAATATTATTAGTCAAGTAAGTAGGTAGAATTATACCTACTTTTAAACTACTTTAGATTATTTTTATGTTGTAGCTGTTGTTGTCCATGAATAAATAAAAATAAATAAATAGGGCATGCCTAAAACTAGCACGTTACTAATGACATTACCAACGTATGGACCGTAATCAGTCATGTAATTAACAATTATCACCAACAACAGCAATAATACACACACTTGACACTAAGTAGCACATTAATTTTAGTCTATGGCATTATGGTTTCCTGTACCAAGACACGGAGTGCTTTGTTATACGGAAATCCATATAATGCCATAATAACTTCTTCCCATTGACTCATGCAATCGCACAGTTTAAAATCGCATTGATTTACTTTGAGTGCTCTATTTTTAGACAGTGATGATTTATTTATGTCATCGTTTGATGATGCGGAAAAGTTTTTATAATATTTTTAATCTGTGAGTAACCACAGATTAAATAATGTTACTCGTAGTTATACCTACTATAGCGTCCTTCTATAGCGGGATCTTAGACTATACCCGGAAAGATGAATCATTAGGTACAATTCAGGCTTGACCAGTGTTCTTATTTTAAAAAGTAATTATGTTTCTTTTAGATTTTCTTTAATGTTTGCTATAGGTGTTCAAAAAAAAACTTTCAAGTGGCTTTCTTTGTGACTTTGACTTTTGTATGTACAATAAAGCCCAACTATCAATGGCCGATATTTACGGGCTGTATGGCTTGGATCGTTCATCTGCCTATTTACATAAATGACGTATAGGATCTCAAAACATGAACCATTGATAGTAAACTAGCAAACTATCACAATTAATCACAAAATGTTCCCGAAGGAAAGTTACAACACATGTCAACCCAAACTCCGGCTATTGACCGAGATTCCGACCCTTTTTACTGTAGTATATTGGATTTTATTATTATTGTATTTATATTACAATCCAGTGATGAATACTTATGTACTTCGCTAAATAAAATGTCGAGTAAGTACCTATACTTATATAAAATCACCTGCAGTAAATTACATACTTATAATATATATTTTTATAAATTATAGCAAGGCATAGTATAGGATATATTTTATATTCAAATATTCAAGTAACCATACACGCAGCTATAATATATATTTTATGACGTCACCAATTTATCGTCACCGTAATTAACCATAATATAGGTACCATAAAATACGTGAGGTGTTTTTTTAAATTTTTTGTGTCTCCCTCTCTCCAACGTAAGATAGATTTTACCAGACGTGGATACCTCCATTTTGAAAATTATGAAATGTGATCTTATAACCGTTTACATTCAAGCGGTTATATGATTGATCACATTTCATAATTTTAAATATAGGTAAAATAAAAATACAAACAAAAGCGAGAGAGTTATAATATTTATGACCAGATTTTCTTACTTATAACTTTCTTTTAATCATTTAACATTGATATACAACAATAATCTATACAATTAAGCTATCGATGGTTTTAATGAATAACAACAACCATACCTAACTATAATAAATTAGATATATTCATTATTTACACATATTCTATAATTTTCATGATCTGTGCTTAGCACATACTCATTAAACATTAATTTAATTATATTATTAAATAATCTATAAACTAAATCTGTAATAGCGCTCTCCAGTGTGTTTTTGATCCATGGCTAAATTTTTCATCCATTATATCTTTACCTACTTGCTTATTATAACACTTTGCTTGCCTGAAGTAGTGGAACATGCTTTATAAAAGTTAAAGACAATTTAAGGTACGGCCACATCTAGGCGATAAGCTGCGATATCGCTGTCAAACAACGCAGTTTATCTAGCTATGTGAACTTGGCACCCGACTTTAAAAAAAATGGGTTTTTTTGGGTTTATTTGGTAGATTTAGGTTAGTAGTGGATAGTAGTGAAGCTAATTTCGTTTGTAGTAAAACCAAAAAAAAAATAAAAAAAAATAAAAAAATCGCAGCCCCCGACTTTACATAAATCAACTTTTTCCATTTGATTCTTATAGATAATCGTTAGTAGTGGATTGTAGTGAAAAAATTTTTGTTTGTAGTAAGCCAGAAATTAAAAAAAATGAAAAAAACTGGTTTGTATCATTTGCGGCTTAATAACTTCAAGACGATGGATTATACTATTACTACAAACGCTGAAATCGACTAAGAGACCGTCGTAAAAGATTGTAGTGAAAAAAGTTTCATTTGTAGTAAGCCAGAAATTGAAAGAATTGAGAAATACTGGTTTATAGCATTTGCGGCTTAATAACTTCAAGTTTATGGATTTTACGACTACTACAAACGCTAAAATTGACTAAGAGACCGTCGTAGAGGTTAGTAGTGAAAAAAGTTTCGTTTGCAGTAAGCCAGAAATTGAAAGAATTGAGTTTAACTTTTTTTTTGATTACACGATTACTACAAAACACTCGGAATGTTAGTGAGAGGGCCGCAGAGGTTTGTAGTGAAAGAATTTTCGTTTGTAGTAAATCAGAAGTTGAAGAAATGAATAAAAACTGTATTTTAGCATAGGAGGCTAAATAACTTCAACTCTATGGATTATACGATTACTACAAACGCTGAAATCGACTAAGAGACCGTCGTAGAGGTTTGTAGTGAAAAAAGTTTCGTTTGTAGTAAGCCAGGAATTGAAAGAAATGAGAAAAACAGTTTTTTTCGCATAGGAGGCTTAATAACTTCATGTCTATGGATTATACGATTACTACAAACGCTGAAATCGACTAAGAGACTGTCGTAGAGGTTTGTAGTGAAAAAAGTTTCGTTTGTAGTAAGCCAGAAATTGAAAGAATTGAGTTTAACTTTTTTTTTTGATGATACGATTACAACAAACGCTCGGAATGTTAGTGAGAGGGCCGCAGAGGTTTGTAGTGAAAGAATTTTCGTTTGTAGTAAATCAGAAGTTGAAGAAATGAAGAAAAACTGTATTTTAGCATAGGAGGCTAAATAACTTCAACTCTATGGATTATACGATTACTACAAACGCTGAAATCGACTAAGAGACCGTCGTAGAGGTTTGTAGTGAAAAAAGTTTCGTTTGTAGTAAGCCAGAAATTGAAAGAATTGAGTTTAACTTTTTTTTTTGATGATACGATTACAACAAACGCTCGGAATGTTAGTGAGAGGGCCGCAGAGGTTTGTAGTGAAAGAATTTTCGTTTGTAGTAAATCAGAAGTTGAAGAAATGAAGAAAAACTGTATTTTAGCATAGGAGGCTAAATAACTTCAACTCTATGGATTATACGATTACTACAAACGCTGAAATCGACTAAGAGACCGTCGTAGAGGTTTGTAGTGAAAAAAGTTTCGTTTGTAGTAAGCCAGGAATTGAAAGAAATGAGAAAAACAGTTATTTTCGCATAGGAGGCTTAATAACTTCATGTCTATGGATTATACGATTACTACAAACGCTGAAATCGACTAAGAGACTGTCGTAGAGGTTTGTAGTGAAAAAAGTTTCGTTTGTAGTAAGCCAGAAATTGAAAGAATTGAGTTTAACTTTTTTTTTTGATGATACGATTACAACAAACGCTCGGAATGTTAGTGAGAGGGCCGCAGAGGTTTGTAGTGAAAGAATTTTCGTTTGTAGTAAATCAGAAGTTGAAGAAATGAAGAAAAACTGTATTTTAGCATAGGAGGCTAAATAACTTCAACTCTATGGATTATACGATTACTACAAACGCTGAAATCGACTAAGAGACCGTCGTAGAGGTTTGTAGTGAAAAAAGTTTCGTTTGTAGTAAGCCAGGAATTGAAAGAAATGAGAAAAACAGTTTTTTTCGCATAGGAGGCTTAATAACTTCATGTCTATGGATTATACGATTACTACAAACGCTGAAATCGACTAAGAGACTGTCGTAGAGGTTTGTAGTGAAAAAAGTTTCGTTTGTAGTAAGCCAGAAATTGAAAGAATTGAGTTTAACTTTTTTTTTTGATGATACGATTACTACAAACGCTCGGAATGTTAGTGAGAGGGCCGCAGAGGTTTGTAGTGAAAGAATTTTCGTTTGTAGTAAATCAGAAGTTGAAAAAATGAAGAAAAACTGTATTTTAGCATAGGAGGCTAAATAATTTCAACTCTATGGATTATTCGATTACTACAAACGCTGAAATCGACTAAGAGACCGTCGTAGAGGTTTGTAGTGAAAAAAGTTTCGTTTGTAGTAAGCCAGGAATTGAAAGAAATGAGAAAAACAGTTTTTTTCGCATAGGAGGCTTAATAACTTCATGTCTATGGATTATACGATTACTACAAACGCTGAAATCGACTAAGAGGCTGTCGTAGAGGTTTGTAGTGAAAAAAGTTTCGTTTGTAGTAAGCCAGAAATTGAAAGATTTGAGTTTAACTTTTTTTTTTGATGATACGATTACTACAAACGTTCGGAATGTTAGTGAGAGGTGCCAGAGGTTTGTAGTGAAAGAATTTTCGTTTGTAGTAAATCAGAAGTTGAAGAAATGAATAAAAACTGTATTTTAGCATAGGAGGCTAAATAATTTCAACTCTATGGATTATTCGATTACTACAAACGCTGAAATCGACTAAGAGACCGTCGTAGAGGTTTGTAGTGAAAAAAGTTTCGTTTGTAGTAAGCCAGGAATTGAAAGAAATGAGAAAAACAGTTTTTTTCGCATAGGAGGCTTAATAACTTCATGTCTATGGATTAAACGATTACTACAAACGCTGAAATCGACTAAGAGACTGTCGTAGAGGTTTGTAGTGAAAAAAGTTTCGTTTGTAGTAAGCCAGAAATTGAAAGAATTGAGTTTAACTTTTTTTTTTGATGATACGATTACTACAAACGCTCGGAATGTTAGTGAGAGGGCCGCAGAGGTTTGTAGTGAAAGAATTTTCGTTTGTAGTAAATCAGAAGTTGAAGAAATGAAGAAAAACTGTATTTTAGCATAGGAGGCTTAATAACTTCATGTCTATGGATTATACGATTACTACAAACGCTGAAATCGACTAAGAGACCGTCGTAGAGGTTTGTAGTGAAAAAAGTTTCGTTTGTAGTAAGCCAGGAATTGAAAGAAATGAGAAAAACAGTTTTTTTCGCATAGGAGGCTTAATAACTTCATGTCTATGGATTATACGATTACTACAAACGCTGAAATCGACTAAGAGACTGTCGTAGAGGTTTGTAGTGAAAAAAGTTTCGTTTGTAGTAAGCCAGAAATTGAAAGAAATTTAACTTTTTTTTTTGATGATACGATTACAACAAACGCTCGGAATGTTAGTGAGAGGGCCGCAGAGGTTTGTAGTGAAAGAATTTTCGTTTGTAGTAAATCAGAAGTTGAAGAAATGAAGAAAAACTGTATTTTAGCATAGGAGGCTAAATAACTTCAACTCTATGGATTATACGATTACTACAAACGCTGAAATCGACTAAGAGACCGTCGTAGAGGTTTGTAGTGAAAAAAGTTTCGTTTGTAGTAAGCCAGGAATTGAAAGAAATGAGAAAAACAGTTTTTTTCGCATAGGAGGCTTAATAACTTCATGTCTATGGATTATACGATTACTACAAACGCTGAAATCGACTAAGAGACTGTCGTAGAGGTTTGTAGTGAAAAAAGTTTCGTTTGTAGTAAGCCAGAAATTGAAAGAATTGAGTTTAACTTTTTTTTTTGATGATACGATTACTACAAACGCTCGGAATGTTAGTGAGAGGGCCGCAGAGGTTTGTAGTGAAAGAATTTTCGTTTGTAGTAAATCAGAAGTTGAAGAAATGAAGAAAAACTGTATTTTAGCATAGGAGGCTAAATAACTTCAACTCTATGGATTATACGATTACTACAAACGCTGAAATCGACTAAGAGACTGTCGTAGAGGTTTGTAGTGAAAAAAGTTTCGTTTGTAGTAAGCCAGGAATTGAAAGAAATGAGAAAAACAGTTTTTTTCGCATAGGAGGCTTAATAACTTCATGTCTATGGATTATACGATTACTACAAACGCTGAAATCGACTAAGAGACTGTCGTAGAGGTTTGTGGTGAAAAAAGTTTCGTTTGTAGTAAGCCAGAAATTGAAAGAATTGAGTTTAACTTTTTTTTTTGATGATACGATTACTACAAACGCTCGGAATGTTAGTGAGAGGGCCGCAGAGGTTTGTAGTGAAAGAATTTTCGTTTGTAGTAAATCAGAAGTTGAAAAAATGAAGAAAAACTGTATTTTAGCATAGGAGGCTAAAAAATTTCAACTCTATGGATTATTCGATTACTACAAACGCTGAAATCGACTAAGAGACCGTCGTAGAGGTTTGTAGTGAAAAAAGTTTCGTTTGTAGTAAGCCAGGAATTGAAAGAAATGAGAAAAACAGTTTTTTTCGCATAGGAGGCTTAATAACTTCATGTCTATGGATTATACGATTACTACAAACGCTGAAATCGACTAAGAGGCTGTCGTAGAGGTTTGTAGTGAAAAAAGTTTCGTTTGTAGTAAGCCAGAAATTGAAAGAATTGAGTTTAACTTTTTTTTTTGATGTTACGATTACTACAAACGTTCGGAATGTTAGTGAGAGGTGCCAGAGGTTTGTAGTGAAAGAATTTTCGTTTATAGTAAATCAGAAGTTGAAGAAATGAATAAAAACTGTATTTTAGCATAGGAGGCTAAATAATTTCAACTCTATGGATTATTCGATTACTACAAACGCTGAAATCGACTAAGAGACCGTCGTAGAGGTTTGTAGTGAAAAAAGTTTCGTTTGTAGTAAGCCAGGAATTGAAAGAAATGAGAAAAACAGTTTTTTTCGCATAGGAGGCTTAATAACTTCATGTCTATGGATTATACGATTACTACAAACGCTGAAATCGACTAAGAGACTGTCGTAGAGGTTTGTAGTGAAAAAAGTTTCGTTTGTAGTAAGCCAGAAATTGAAAGAATTGAGTTTAACTTTTTTTTTTGATGATACGATTACTACAAACGCTCGGAATGTTAGTGAGAGGGCCGCAGAGGTTTGTAGTGAAAGAATTTTCGTTTGTAGTAAATCAGAAGTTGAAGAAATGAAGAAAAACTGTATTTTAGCATAGGAGGCTTAATAACTTCATGTCTATGGATTATACGATTACTACAAACGCTGAAATCGACTAAGAGACCGTCGTAGAGGTTTGTAGTGAAAAAAGTTTCGTTTGTATTAAGCCAGAAAATGAAAGAATTGAGTTTAACTTTTTTTTTTGATGATACGATTACTACAAACGCTCGGAATGTTAGTGAGAGGGCCGCGGAGGTTTGTAGTGAAAGAAATTTCGTTTGTAGTAAATCAGAAATTGAACGAATGGAAAAAAACTGTATTTTAGCATTTGCGGCTAAATAACATCAACTCTATGGATTATACGATTACTACAAACGCTGAAATCGACTAAGAGACCGTCGTAGAAGTTTGTAGTGAAAAAATCCATAGACATGAAGTTATTAAGCCTCCTATGCGAAAAAAACTGTTTTTCTCATTTCTTTCAATTCCTGGCTTACTACAAACGAAACTTTTTTCACTACAAACCACTACGACGGTCTCTTAGTCGATTTCAGCGTTTGTAGTAATCGTATAATCCATAGAGTTGAAGTTATTTAGCCTCCTATGCTAGAATGAAGTTTTTCTTCATTTTTTCAACTTCTGATTTACTACAAACGAAAATTCTTTCACTACAAACCTCTGCGGCCCTCTCACTAACATTCCGAGCGTTTGTAGTAAACGTATCATCAAAAAAAAAAGTTAAACTCAATTCTTTCAATTTCTGGCTTACTACAAACGAAACTTTTTTCACTACAAACCTCTACGACAGTCTCTTAGTCGATTTCAGCGTTTGTAGTAATCGTATAATCCATAGACATGAAGTTATTAAGCCTCCTATGCGAAAAAAACTGTTTTTCTCATTTCTTTCAATTCCTGGCTTACTACAAACGAAACTTTTTTCACTACAAACCTCTACGACGGTCTCTTAGTCGATTTCAGCGTTTGTAGTAATCGTATAAACCATAGAGTTGAAGTTATTTAGCCTCCTATGCTAAAATGAAGTTTTTCTTCATTTTTTCAACTTCTGATTTACTACAAACGAAAATTCTTTCACTACAAACCTCTGCGGCCCTCTCACTAACATTCCGAGCGTTTGTAGTAATCGTATCATCAAAAAAAAAAGTTAAACTCAATTCTTTCAATTTCTGGCTTACTACAAACGAAACTTTTTTCACTACAAACCTCTACGACAGTCTCTTAGTCGATTTCAGCGTTTGTAGTAATCGTATAATCCATAGACATGAAGTTATTAAGCCTCCTATGCGAAAAAAACTGTTTTTCTCATTTCTTTCAATTCCTGGCTTACTACAAACGAAACTTTTTTCACTACAAACCTCTACGACGGTCTCTTAGTCGATTTCAGCGTTTGTAGTAATCGTATAATCCATAGAGTTGAAGTTATTTAGCCTCCTATGCTAAAATACAGTTTTTCTTCATTTCTTCAACTTCTGATTTACTACAAACGAAAATTCTTTCACCACAAACCTCTGCGGCCCTCTCACTAACATTCCGAGCGTTTGTAGTAATCGTATCATCAAAAAAAAAAGTTAAACTCAATTCTTTCAATTTCTGGCTTACTACAAACTAAACTTTTTTCACTACAAACCTCTACGACAGTCTCTTAGTCGATTTCAGCGTTTGTAGTAATCGTATAATCCATAGACATGAAGTTATTAAGCCTCCTATGCGAAAAAAACTGTTTTTCTCATTTCTTTCAATTCCTGGCTTACTACAAACGAAACTTTTTTCACTACAAACCTCTACGACGGTCTCTTAGTCGATTTCAGCGTTTGTAGTAATCGTTTATTCCATAGAGTTGAAGTTATTTAGCCTCCTATGCTAAAATACAGTTTTTCTTCATTTCTTCAACTTCTGATTTACTACAAACGAAAATTCTTTCACTACAAACCTCTGCGGCCCTCTCACTAACATTCCGAGCGTTTGTAGTAATCGTATCATCAAAAAAAAAAGTTAAACTCAATTCTTTCAATTTCTGGCTTACTACAAACGAAACTTTTTTCACTACAAACCTCTACGACAGTCTCTTAGTCGATTTCAGCGTTTGTAGTAATCGTATAATCCATAGACATGAAGTTATTAAGCCTCCTATGCGAAAAAAACTGTTTTTCTCATTTCTTTCAATTCCTGGCTTACTACAAACGAAACTTTTTTCACTACAAACCTCTACGACGGTCTCTTAGTCGATTTCAGCGTTTGTGGTAATCGTATAAACCATAGAGTTGATGTTATTTAGCCTCCTATGCTAAAATGAAGTTTTTCTTCATTTTTTCAACTTCTGATTTACTACAAACGAAAATTCTTTCACTACAAACCTCTGCGGCCCTCTCACTAACATTCCGAGCGTTTGTAGTAATCGTATCATCAAAAAAAAAAGTTAAACTCAAATCTTTCAATTTCTGGCTTACTACAAACGAAACTTTTTTCACTACAAACCTCTACGACAGTCTCTTAGTCGATTTCAGCGTTTGTATAATCGTATAATCCATAGACATGAAGTTATTAAGCCTCCTATGCGAAAAAAACTGTTTTTCCTCATTTCTTTCAATTCCTGGCTTACTACAAACGAAACTTTTTTCACTACAAACCTCTACGACGGTCTCTTAGTCGATTTCAGCGTTTGTAGTAATCGTATAATCCATAGAGTTGAAGTTATTTAGCCTCCTATGCTAAAATACAGTTTTTCTTTATTTTTTCAACTTCTGATTTACTACAAACGAAAATTCTTTCACTACAAACCTCTGCGGCCCTCTCACTATCATTCCGAGCGTTTGTAGTAATCGTATCATCAAAAAAAAAAGTTAAACTCAAATCTTTCAATTTCTGGCTTACTACAAACGAAACTTTTTTCACTACAAACCTCTACGACGGTCTCTTAGTCGATTTCAGCGTTTGTAGTAATCGTATAATCCATAGACATGAAGTTATTAAGCCTCCTATGCTAAAATACAGTTTTTCTTCATTTTGTCAACTTCTGATTTACTACAATCGAAAATTCTTTCACTACAAACCTCTGCGGCCCTCTCACTAACATTCCGAGCGTTTGTAGTAATCGTATCATCAAAAAAAAAAGTTAAACTCAAATCTTTCAATTTCTGGCTTACTACAAACGAAACTTTTTTCACTACAAACCTCTACGACGGTCTTTTAGTCGATTTCAGCGTTTGTAGTAATCGTATAATCCATAGAGTTGAAGTTATTTAGCCTCCTATGCTAAAATACAGTTTTTCTTCATTTTTTCAACTTCTGATTTACTACAAACGAAAATTCTTTCACTACAAACCTCTGCGGCCCTCTCACTAACATTCCGAGCGTTTGTAGTAATCGTATCATCAAAAAAAAAAGTTAAACTCAATTCTTTCAATTTCTGGCTTACTACAAACGAAACTTTTTTCACTACAAACCTCTACGACAGTCTCTTAGTCGATTTCAGCGTTTGTAGTAATCGTATAATCCATAGACATGAAGTTATTAAGCCTCCTATGCGAAAAAAACTGTTTTTCTCATTTCTTTCAATTCCTGGCTTACTACAAACGAAACTTTTTTCACTACAAACCTCTACGACGGTCTCTTAGTCGATTTCAGCGTTTGTAGTAATCGAATAATCCATAGAGTTGAAGTTATTTAGCCTCCTATGCTAAAATACAGTTTTTCTTCATTTCTTCAACTTCTGATTTACTACAAACGAAAATTATTTCACTACAAACCTCTGCGGTCCTCTCACTAACATTCCGAGCGTTTGTAGTAATCGTATCATCAAAAAAAAAAGTTAAACTCAATTCTTTCAATTTCTGGCTTACTACAAACGAAATTTTTTTCACTACAAACCTCTACGACAGTCTCTTAGTCGATTTCAGCGTTTGTAGTAATCGTATAATCCATAGACATGAAGTTATTAAGCCTCCTATGCGAAAAAAAACTGTTTTTCTCATTTCTTTCAATTTCTGGCTTACTACAAACGAAACTTTTTTCACTACAAACCTCTACGACGGTCTCTTAGTCGATTTCAGCGTTTGTAGTAATCGTATAATCCATAGAGTTGAAGTTATTTAGCCGCAAATGCTAAAATACAGTTTTTCTTCATTTTTTCAACTTCTGATTTACTACAAACGAAAATTCTTTCACTACAAACCTCTGCGGCCCTCTCACTAACATTCCGAGTGTTTTGTAGTAATCGTGTAATCAAAAAAAAAGTTAAACTCAATTCTTTCAATTTCTGGCTTGCTGCAAACGAAACTTTTTTCACTACTAACCTCTACGACGGTCTCTTAGTCAATTTTAGCGTTTGTAGTAGTCGTAAAATCCATAAACTTGAAGTTATTAAGCCGCAAATGCTATAAACCAGTATTTCTCAATTCTTTCAATTTCTGGCTTACTACAAACGAAACTTTTTTCACTACAATCCTCTACGACAGTCTCTTAGTCGATTTCAGCGTTTGTAGTAATAGTATAATCCATCGTCTTGAAGTTATTAAGCCGCAAATGATACAAACCAGTTTTTTTCATTTTTTTTAATTTCTGGCTTACTACAAACAAAAATTTTTTCACTACAATCCACTACTAACGATTATCTATAAGAATCAAATGGAAAAAGTTGATTTTTGTAAAGTCGGGGGCTGCGATTTTTTTATTTTTTTTTATTTTTTTTTTGGTTTTACTACAAACGAAATTAGCTTCACTACTATCCACTACTAACCTAAATCTACCAAATAAACCCAAAAAAACCCATTTTTTTTAAAGTCGGGTGCCAAGTTCACATAGCTAGTTTATCTCCTAAATGTGGCCGTGGTCTTTAGATATAACATCATTTTGCTCTATCTAAACTACTACTAAACTTATGCCCACACATTTATTGACTTCATGAAATATGTAAGTACTTTATCATTATATGTAAGTACACCTTATTTTGTTAATATAAGGACAGGAAGAAAAGACACCTAATTTTGTTTAACTTTTTTTGCCTTTCAATATCTAGAAAGAAGACTCTAGTGTTCCTCGTATCACATACTTCTTTTTCTTAATTAATGGCATCTGTCAATTTGTAGTCGTGTTCATGTCGAAAACGTCGTTCGAATCAGTAGGTATATCACATAATACACTTTCATTCCAACTGCTCACACTTTGTGCTAAGACCTCAAGATAAGTGATGATGGTTAAAATACCACCGAAATTAAACAACAGAAAAACAATTATTTAAATGAAAAAGCTATGTGACTCCCCAAAATGACAGAAAACGAACCGATACGCGCGTCTATATAGTTATGACCCAATTTACAAAAACTTTTCATATCACTGTAATTTTTCAGCCAAAGGTTTGGAGAATCGAAGTGACATGTATTTAAAATAACAAAGACAATTCCTTCGCTGTTATTGATATTTTTTTTCATTAAAATTACACGGAATGCAAAAAAAACCCCTTAGATTTCTTCACACTCAAAGAAATTTACTACCATGATCTTTTATCTCTTATACCAAATGACTGTCACTTTTGGAATAAGATGTTTTAAAGCATAAAATACAGGTAATTTGAGATAAAACTTTGGCATGATTAATAGATCCGGGGATGAGTTATGGTCGGCGCGTGCCGATGATCTTACTCGTACAACAACTTGGCAGCGTAGGCGGAGGTTGAAGCCTTTTACGTCGGCTAAGGTAAAGTATAGCTACCACAGAACAAAGTAGAACGGCCACGTGGCCGGAAAAGTGTTGCCAAAATACATGAGCAAATGCTCCTATCTCTATACAAATTCAACAGTTTTTTCGTTAAGGTGATATCAGACGGTTCATTTTTTGTTCATTTTCACCTTTCATTCGGTACATTTCACTCGAAATGAAATGTCTGAACAAAAAATGAAACACGAGTGCCGAATGAATTCATTAGTGAACCAATCCAACAGTGTTGGATATTGGCATCCGGTATCTTTCATTCCCACTCCGAATGAACGAGAAATGAACGGTCTGAACACTGAGAGAACGTTCATTCGGATTCGGCCATTTTGTTTCGAGTCCTGTAGCCGACGGACATCATACGTTGTCGACGAAGTTAATTCCAAGACGTACGACTTCATTCGATGACATATTTAAAAGAAAGAACAATGAATGTTCATTTCTGTATCATTTCATCTAAGCCGTGTGAACATAGAATGAAAAAAAAATGAAGCATTCACTCGAGTGAACAATCATTCGAGTGAACCGTCTGATATCACCTTTAGTCGTAAAGTAAAAAATGCCTTGCAGCAGTGCAAGAATTACTTTCCGAACAAGTTAAGCGACAAGATAAAACATGGAAAAACTTTCTTAAAATCTTCCTTCCTTCCTTTTTCTCATATTTAGTGATATTTTAAATTTATTAGTGGAAATGTAAAACTGGTGACTTCGGCTCCCATACAAACGGCATATGATCGCTTTTCTACTGTATTCTGTATTCTGTATTCTATGATAGCTACCTACATGAAATGAGAATTCAACTGACCGCATCATCAAAGGGTGTTCTTCCTTTTTAAGTTGACTGCTCTCATCTGTTACATTATCTAGTGTAAGTAATGAGATTTCCACTTCTTCTGGTTTTTTTTATGTTATGTTATAGAAAAGGATTCCGTAGATGTGTTTTGTTTTTTGTTTATACGTAAATGCCCTATGATTGTATCAATTTTTTTTTTCTTCTTCTCGATTCGTCTTCTTGTCTTAAGAATATGTTACAATTGGTCACAATTCCAACGTCCCTCAAAAGCCACTTTACATTAGATTCTATCACTTTCCTACCTAAACAACTGTAACTTTTTGCAACTATCACGTCTAGTTTGCTGTCACTTGTTACTGCAAATTGCAGCACATTATCACTGTGTCCGTTCTAGACCTGGTCTAGACAGACGTGTCTCAGGTGAGTCCTCCGTTAGAACAATGTGCGTACTGCATGTATGTGGCGAGTTCTTCTCCCGTCAGCTCGTCATCAACCTCGTGGAGGCTCGAGTTCGAGATGCTACGAGGGGACACATACGAGTCCGACGCCTCGTATCGACGCCACGAGTTGTCCCAGTAGTAACTTCCGCTTGGCGATTCGTTCACTATGGAGAGGTCTCGTCGACTGTAGCACTGCAACAAGTTAATGAAGTGTAAATAAAAAAGACAAGAACACAATTTTTATGAGCAACGGCATTTCGTGTTTTTTTTTATTGATTTTATAGTCTTTGCTACACTTTAAGAAATCACAAAAAAATTATAATGTCCCTAAAGTTAAGAGCCAAGCGGGGCTGAAACCCACGATCTTTCCCTTGGTACGGGGCTGCGCTGACCGCTGTGCGATCGGATCCTAATCACACTCTGCTAATAACTCTTGGGACTGTTCGGCACTAACGTGTACGTGATTTTGTGAGCTTTGACTCCCGATTTCGGCACAGTTGCATGCACCATGATCGCGGGTTGTAAAACTAATGTTAAAAACCATGATAGTTTCAAAAGTTAGAAAGACAAGAACGTTATTTTGCCGTGGTGAATTTATAAATTTAAAATATTTTGAATTTCATCACTTCAGTTTTAAAATTCCCGCAGTAGGTTCATCAATAAATTCTAAAAAATATGCGGTTGAGCTGGCAATTGTCGTAAATTGTACAAAAACTTTGCAGCAGCTCCAATTGAAGTTGCGTTGCAATAAATTCAGAAAGGCACAAGCTATAAATCGTGACTAGCTAATCCGAATCGCGATCACAAGCACTCGGTTTGTATATAAACCCCAACTGAGACTCGCTTGAGGTATTTCGTACCGCCAGTTTTGTTTGGCTTTCAATTTAGATTTCGGTAAGTCTTACACCAAGCGTCAAATAAAGAAAATAAAAGCTGTCAAAGTTTTCTGAAAAGTGCTCAGAACCTTACCAATGATGGTAATTACTAGATAGGTAAGTAATAATAATGTCCCTTTAGTAAGTTTTCGAGCACTTCCATTTTCCATGCACTTTTTTTAAGCAATGTTCATTAGTAAGTAATGGTTCTAAGGAAGAGTTAGTTTTTATTTCACAAATTTACGATTATTATATCTTTATTGGGGTTTGTTTTCAGTATTGTTTAGTCAGAAGCTCTTTCATTGAAGACAATTAGCTAATAAAATCACATGTTAAGGCACGGCCACATCTAGGTGATAAAAGATAATAGCATACTTCATCCGCTGTTATACCAATCATGACGAATAATTAACTGCAAATATACAAAGAAATAAGTCGAATATTCCTATTTATAAAATTAAAATTAATTAATCTTCTTATTCCCATTAGCAAGGAAGATTATTTAGATGAGTTCTTTATAACCTTATTTGCCAAATTCACAGACATAATTTAATAGACATAACATCTTTTATGATTTTATTAGGAGCGTTCCAAATAATTTAATATAGGTTCTTTCGAGTAACTGAAATCTTTCCAAGAACTCTTAAAACAATTACCTATATTCCTAACTAAAATAGCAAAAATTACGAAATTGACATCCAACTTGAACGTGCCTGTGTATTACGAGTGCCTACCTACTTCTTACTTGATACACACACACTCACCCACCCATCCACAGCACACAACGTTAAATTTCAAGCAAAAATAACATAGCTCAAATCAAAATGGACGATCGAATTAGTTACTCTTTTATACATCGGACGCATACCATTACCTAATGTTCATTTCAAAGTAAGCAGTTTTCAAGTTTAGCAAAGCAAATTATAAAAAAAACTGTATCATCAAGCCAATTCCTGAAAACAAAGAGGTTTAGTTAAAGTTAGTAAATAGAAAATTGTTTATAGTAGCATTAACACTGATGACATCTGAAACACCAAAAATGGCTAAAGGATAGGTAGAAAGGATAATTATTATGAAAGTTTTTATATGAACCAAAGTAACAGACCAATTAGTGAGGACCAGTGAGTCCGTGCAACACACACCACAGCCCAAATTTAAAATGCGAGTTGGGCCCAACCTCACCTGCGCTCGCGGCGGGGGGTCGAACAGCTGCGTGGTGACGGTAGAAAGTCGCCGCAGCCGGCGCGGATCTCTGGCCCGTTCCGTGGTGAGTGCTGCCCTCTGCCGCTGGGACGCCAGCAACGCGCTGTAAGTCCTGCACAGGACTGGACGACCACGCCTCACGCAGCATGCCGCTAATGTCATCTGATTTAAAACATAACATTTATGTACATTCAGTGGCTGCTGTAAGCCGGGTTACAGCATACACAATATTTTCAGAGATATACGAGCTGCCTTTGTTAGTTTTTATGAAAAAAGTCAGATACGGAACGAGCACGTGATACTTTTATATTTTTTGGAGCTATGCATTCATTTCAGCGCACCGAATTGATTTGAATCCGAGAGTTTTTCTAGATCCGACGCAACCCCAGCTTTAAATATTTTATGTGACTTTCAAAATGTTTCGGCGTTGATAAGAAATTTACAAAAATTATGTTGGTTTTTGAAGAATTTATTAGTAATTGAAGAACAATAGAAAAGCGAGTATTTTCCTTGAACCGGAAGCAGCTTTTGAAGCAGTTTCAATACTTCAAAATGCTCAAAGAAGTCTATACACACAAGTATTACCTATACATGAACATGATTATGCTTTGTTGAAAACTTTACTTTATAAGTCTACCTTTGCGTTACAAAGCCACAAACGTAGCTTATTTCGAACTTCAAATTATTCTCCGGATTAAGATACATTTCCATACATCCACCGACATAGCTGCCTCAAATTGCCTAATAGTAATAAGTGAGGCAGCGCTTTGCAAAGTGTGTGCTCGCTTAGCATTGTGAATGACAATTTGCGAAGATAGGCAGTACGTGTTCAGGCAAGTGGCAGTTGTATTAGCACTGCGGTAGGTGCACAATCTCAGAGGCTTATGATATCGCGTTCGATATCTCGAAGGTATTCGTAACCTCGAGTTTGTAATAGAGTCATCTTATTCAGCTTTTGTAACTAGAAAACTTCATAGTGATATTATGCTAAATATCTGAACTTGCAAACACGCATGCATGCCCGGCTTACTCTATGCATGGCTAAGGGCTACGCTCCGCCTATATGGATCGCTCGCGAATTTCACTAAAATACCAGAACGTTTCCAAACGATACGACTGCATAGTAGATATTTGTCCGCACATATATTTTTTCTTCTGAAACCGTACCGCAAATAGCCTGAATTACGGTATAGCTTAAAAGATTTTCTTCTGATATGTTTACAGAAAATATTGATAAACGACCTCGTGGGAAATAGCAAACATTTTAAAAGATCGTTAGGAGCGTTCGTGAGAGGAAGTTATTATACGTGTTACCAGATTATTTATAACAAAATAGAAAAGCATATGTTATCTTTATACCTGTCCGTCGGCTTTTGCATGATGTAACAGACATTACTGTTTCTCTTTCGAGAGATAAAACTTTAGTGCAGAATAATATTGACAAAATAACGTAGCGTTTGCTTTTAATGAAAGCTATAAGAAACGCGTATCGTTCCGATACCTTTATGGGTTGTAAAACCTAACCTTCGTATTCTTTAGCTTCGATAGATAGGTGTCACCTTCCTAATAAATCAATGCGAATACACTGGCCCGGTGGAGTCATGTCAATTTTTGATCGTGGGTTCAAATTTGAAAGAACCACATTGAAAACCATACACATACATAGCTTATTCCCTATTATGCTATTGCTTTTTGTAGAATTATAGTTTTGTTAAAATATAATTATGCAGATAAAATACATATGTACATTCCAAAATATATGCATAAATAAGACTAATCTGTGATAAAACTCTAAAACTAAAAAGTATTTTTCCTTTTTTACTAAATATCTACTATCACTAATCTAAGTACCTATCACTAAATACCCAGCAGTAAATTATTCGTAAGTAGTAGGTAATAAATGTAACTTCATGATTTTAGAAAGCAAAATGACTGTTTACGATCTTCCTACTAACAAGCTACAAACAATAAATACCTCCACTTGTAGGAGTTATAGACAAAATTGAGACGCTATGAAATAAATGAGACTATCTTCAAGAAGAATCGTTCTATCAGAGCGACGAAGAATAATTTCTAAAAGCTTTCGAAAAGAATGATGTCCCTCATACTTCGCCAGTAGAATAGCTAACTAATGGACCAGTGTGATCAATATCTAACCAATCATCCTCATTCCGACCAAACCGAGGCCAGTCGTGCTAATTTTGAACGATAGAGGATAGTGAACACGGTAATGCCACTGCGTACCTACCACGTACTGAGTAGCATTAGTAGACCCCGCGCAAGATAATTAAGCGCGTGTCAAATAGCGGAAAATGTAAAAAAAATGACTTGGAATAATCTCTCAATCACAAATAGGTATATGAACCTGCATTTTTTTTACAATTTATAGGCTAACACTTAACCGCCATAACACCTGATAATAAGTGATATAGCGGTCGACGGTGTAGCGCGCTCACCTAGAAAATACCTAACTCACCCTCAACCTCAAAATACCTCACTTTTTTTTTTTTAAGTCCAAATTATAGACATTCGGAAAAATAGACACGGCAACGAGTTCCGCTTTTTGGCCGGTAATAAAACCCAATGCAAGTTCGATTTCCCCATGCCTGTTTATGATCGGAAAATATATTTCCAGTCCATTTTATTCAAGTTTTCTGCTATCTGCCACGCGCAGACATATCTTGCGCGGACTCTAGTATAGGGTGTAGTATAGAGAGTTCTGTGATAGAGATGACACATTTCGGACGTCACTAATCGAACGTTAGCCGTTTTGAAATGGCATTGGGCCCGTCTCGATGGACTTCAATAACAAAATTCCTGTGATGTATTTTTAAGTGGAAGACAATCGTTATGTACCTACTTCTCGCTGCGTCTCTCATGAAAATATAAAAGCGGACTAATTTATCGAAAATCAAGGTCGCCTTTCTGGTGTGCAATCCAATTGAAAAATAGTTTGACAAAAAAAAAAATGATTCTAACAAGTTTACCAACTTAAAAACTTCCCAACTTTAAGAAACATTTTTTTATAAAATTTAGTGTGTTTATATCTTTCAAAACGTAAAAGTGGGCGAGTGAAAAGTTGTTTCACGGTGTCTGATTTCGCCTTCTCGCAAATGAAACCACTCGTTGGTAGGATAAGAGAATTTAATAAAAGCGAGTGCCTCATTTCTCCCATCGATTGAATAACCTCATCTAATTTTCATTTACCTACCATCGCCTTAGAATCTATATTGCCCGCGCTAAAGCTGTAACCAACTAGAGAGGATTATTATAAAACGTTTTTAGGCCAGTACCTTAGTATCTGCAATTCACGGCTAGTAATGTGGCACATCACTATTTTTGCCGTCGCCCATCGTCATCAAATAAAGTAAAGTCAACCGCCATGCGCGCGCTGTCACGTAGGTGTTGGGAATGTTTGTGTAATCTTAAAAATAGCCGAACGTATTTCACTTTATTAGTGGTTTTAAAAATACGTATTTCACTTTAATGGTTTTCACTAACAGTGAGATATAAGCCAAGTAGTTATAGGCATACATAACGTATTTTATGTGTTACTATTATGTGTGGAACCCGTTGTGTTATGATTTCTTGGCATCGTTAGGGATATAGAAACAAGACAAAATACACGTGACGAGAAAAGGACGGGACTGGCTGACAAGCATTGTACGATGAACATAATCGATGATGACTCAAACTACAAAAGCAGAAGATAGCACGGGCTACTGGCAAGAGAGACAAGATGTGCCATGGCAAAGCCAGTAATAGCTAAGAGTAGACAGTGTAGAAGTTTCCGATTCGCCTCATTAAATATAATGTTTATTGCGTTATTGTCAGTTTATTTCTCTGTCCCTGATTCGGGACATTTTCAGACTATAATGTCGGGAGTTCCGAGGAAAATGTTAGAGCAATTGTGTTCTTGTCTTGATATTATTATGGACGCAATCATAGTTAGATGATCTTCTCTCAATGGTGTTTATGTTTTCTGTGAATAAGCCCACAAATCCGGGAAATAAATTACCAATCTTCGGATGGATGGACGTAATCAACTCATGGCTCTGCGAGTAATTTATTGTATTTGAAACTTAGGTATCTACATTATTCGACTTCTACCATCGCATTCGGTCATTTGAGACCCCAATTGATGTTATGAAGTCATTTTATTTTATTATTTACTTTATTCTCCTAAACTTTGTCTTACGTTCTAGTTTATTTTTCTTACCGACGAGTTTTTGGCAGAACTAATGACCCAAACATTGAAGATTTCTCTTCGGGCGCAATCGAAACCTGACAGTAGGGTGAATTTATAGGCACTACACCAGACTCATGAACTAAACTAAACCAAAGATAGATACCTACAATCCTACATAGCATACGCGAAGGTGTATTTATATGATTAAGTATAATGGTGTTTTCTTTTCGCGGTGATTCACAGAACAGACAGCTGTCAAAACGTTGAAAGTGTGTTATTTTTAAATAAGTAGGTATTTGGAAACATTTGGGATTCGTTTTCTGTCATTTTGGGAAGTCACATAGCTTTTCCATTTTAATTGTTTTCCTAGTGTTATTTTGAGTTCTGTTGTGTAATTTCGGTGGTATTTTAACCAACATTATTTGAAGTCTTAGCTCAAAGAGTTAGCAGTTGGAATGAAAGTGTACCTATTATGTGATATTCTGATATGATCGAAAAGGTTTCTGATGGTTCTGAAATAGTATATTTCATTACAAGTGCGGAAAAGCTGTCATTGCAAAGAGTTCCGACAAATGTCTACCCGAGCCGAAGGCGAGGGTTGACAGTCGGAACAAGTTGCAATGACGGTTCCGCACGTGTACTGAACGACTATTTTTAATACAGTTGCGAAAAAATTAAGCAATTTAATAAAATAATAAAATACCATTTGCTTTTTTCTCTTCTCTCCACGCAATAAGTTCGTCGTATGTATGCATGTAGCGACTTTTTGACTTTTCCGGTAAAATGTTCTCCGAAGCATTTTGTGCAATTATACTGAGTTCCGGTGGTGTTCATTCAAAAAAACTAGGGTCGAAATTACTCATTAAGTGCAACAAACAAATAAACTCGCAAAGAAAATTTCTGAAAAATGGCGCCAACCACAGAATTTTTTTTTTCTTTTCGCTCTTTTCGAAGCAGGCTATAGTACTAAGACCATACCGCCTAGTCTTACGTTTTGTTTTTTCCCTTGAGTTGGGTTTTTTAAAATTTACGTCTTTCGTAATTTTTCTATAGGTGAAATTTATATCAATAATTGAGCCAACCGTAGAATATAAGCAGAGATTTTTTTTTTCTTCACCCATTCTGGAAGGCAAAGGGAACTATACCCATACAAGTCAAGCCAAGTCTTCAGTAGATTTTTTTATTGATATGAATTGAAAATGAAATTTAATGAGATGAAATGAAATGAAACCTAACATAATTCATTCAATCAAATCATTAAATCTGTTAATGAAACAAATTAGTAGCTTCTTTTTAGAAATAATACGTATTTGTGTTAGAAGGATAGGACCTTAAGTGACCTGCCTCGCATAGCGTGTCGGATGCCGAGAACCAATTCAAAACGCCAAATCACTTCTTAACTGCTTTATATTTAAATAGCGAAATATTTCTTGATACAGTATATTATACAATGTCAATGAATTAGATTGATTATGAGCGATTAATTAATTTAATAAGACAGCACAACACAATACATGGGAGATTCGTGAACCGGCGAATCAAAAAGAGAACGAACATAATGGGTCCACAGATAACATGTAATGCATAAGGAGGAGTGTTAGATATTGAGTCTGTACTCGTATATAGTCTATGCATTGCATGTTATCTGTGGACCCATTATGTTCGTTCTCTTTTTGACTACATTTAAACCCTCAGGTCGCTCTACCAACTCCCATACATTATTTTTGATCATGGAGTTGTACTCACCCTTCATAGCTTCATACCATTCATCCTTTTCAGGTGAATTTATAGCATCACAAAGCGTTTGTGGTTCATCTAATGAACTTGCAGCTGCTAATAACGATGACAAATCATAGTCCCTTAATTTCATGGGTACAATACCTCGAGTACTACGCACAGGACGAGAGTTAGACGCGTCAGACCTATCCAACGTGATCGGCTCTCCTCCTCGAGATGAAGAGGCCGGCAGAGAAGACACAGCGCCACAAGGGTCATCATCTTCATCACCGTCAACATCCTCAGAAACATCTTCAGTAGTGCGGTACAGATCAGACAGTGGTGAACCCGTTGGTGGTGTATTACCCACATCTGAAACTCCGACTTATTCTTCATGAGGAAGCCAAACGTCTTCCTCGTTTTATCATCGGTGAAAGTCAACAAGTAGCGCGCTCCGCCCCAGCTGCTCACTTGCATCGGGCCACAGACATCAGAGTGGATCAGTTCCAGTGGATTAGCAGCACGCCTCGTAGCTGCCCGGGGAAACGACGACTCATGCATCTTCCCCGTCAGACACGAGACACAGCTGCTTGGCACGCCGTCTTCATGCTGAAAAACGACACCAACACACTGATTCCCACCACCAAGTACAGACATACCTTTCTGACTAAGATGACCGAGACGCTTGTGCCATACACTCATAGGTACGCACGACGCAGCATTGGCACTCTCTGTTCCCTGCATAGATCGAAGGGAAGGAGAATTACCTACTCCGGAGGCGGGCCGACCTTGCACTTTAAATTTAAATAGCCCATTACTTTTCCTAGCGGTTACAACCTGGTTGCCTGTGATTTTACAATCACTGTAAATCTTACAAACATTATCATGAAAGGTAACAACATAACCTTTAGCAGTCATTGCACTTACTGACATTAAATTATTAGAGAGTGAGGGAACAAACAAAACATTTTCCAAACTAACATTAGACTTAAGAAGAACCTTACCAAGACTTTCACTCATTAAATGCTCTCCATTAGCAACAGAAATAGTGCACTTCTTCTGTTTAGCGTTCTGAACAAGCCTAGAGTCCACACACATATGAGCCGTAGCACCGCTGTCCACGATGAACTCATCAGAACTACAGGCTGAGTAGGCTGAAGCGAACAATGAGTGTTCTTCTTCTTTTTCTCCTTTCTCGTCCCGTTTCTTCTTGAAGCACCGCTTGGCAATGTGACCACTCTTCTTACAGTACGAGCAGGTAATCTTATCCGGTTTCTTCTTGTTGGCTAGGTGAGCCGAACCGTCTATGTTGTTATTGTTACGACGATGATCCTCTTGTAGCAGTCGAGTGCGTACCACTTCACTGGTAAGATTATTTGTCAAACTCGCAGTTTCCAAACTTGACACGAGCACATCAAATTGTTCTGGTAGGCCTGAAAGTAAAATCTCCGCTATCTCACCGTCTTCTATGACTTTTCCTATGTCAGATAGTTGTGCGACAAGGCTCATGACGCCCTCAATGTAATCTGACATGTTAGGGTATTTATTGTACTCGGTCTTATGAAGCTGTCTGAGGAGCAATACTTTTCTATAAAGCCCTTTGTCCTCGAATGTATCAGACAATTTCTTCCAGGCTTCTTTTGAAGTTTTGGCGTCACGGACAAACTGATAGAGGTTAGGCTGTATGGATAAACAGATACGCGCCAACGCACGACCATCGCGCGCAGCATCACTGTCAGTGCCATCAACACACTTCCATACACCATCCAGCGTAAGTAACATACGTATAGAAAACTTCCAGTTCAGATAGTTTGATATCCCTTGCAATTTCTCAATATTGTTGTAGGTTATGTTGTTGGAACTTGTGCTGCCATCCAATAAATCGCTCCGACGATTTTCGTTAGCCAGCGACATCCTGGAGCTCAAAGTAAAACACCCTTTCTGGGTTTATATTCCAATGAACCCGCAAACTGGGACCATAATCTGTTAGAAGGATAGGACCTTAAGTGACCTGCCTCGCATAGCGTGTCGGATGCCGAGAACCAATTCAAAACGCCAAATCACTTCTTAACTGCTTTATATTTAAATAGCGAAATATTTCTTGATACAGTATATTATACAATGTCAATGAATTAGATTGATTATGAGCGATTAATTAATTTAATAAGACAGCACAACACAATACATGGGAGATTCGTGAACCGGCGAATCAAAAAGAGAACGAACATAATGGGTCCACAGATAACATGCAATGCATAGACTATATACGAGTACAGACTCAATATCTAACAATTTGCATGAATCAAAATCTTCGATGAATTTTTTTAGTAAAAACTTCATGGTTGGTTTTTCTTTTTAGACATTATTTTGACAGTTGGGAAAGAAAAAGCACTAGTGCGGGAATGGTAAAAAAAAAGCACGCGTGTGTAATAGCCCACATCCCGAACGCTATACGTCCCTGCAATACGCCACTTTTTGAGCAACTGTATTAAAAACAAACAACCATAATTTGTTTTCAAAGCCAAGTAGGGCCGACTTGTCTATGACTGCATGACTTTACTTGACGAAAAAGTATTTTATCTATGTAATAATTATTTACTCATTACTCGACACTGGCAAAATTGATCCAAAACAGACAGATGCCATTCATAAAGAAGAAGAAGAAGAAGAAACATTTGGATCGAAAACGTAATGTCTGTTTTGTATCCAGTTTTTTTGAAAACGAAAAAATAAGAGATAAAAGTTGACGTTTCTGGAATGAAATGTTTCCCAATAGCGATGCATTGATCATGCTTCACGATCGATTCTAAAAATACCTACCGATGGCAATTATCAAAACCCTGATCTTTGAAAGTTTTTCATTAAAAAAGTGACGCAACAACGACTTCTGTAATAGCGACATATTTTATTTAAGAATAAAATATGCGATGGCCATAGAATATACGATGGCTAAGGCCATCGTTTGAAAACCAATATTTAGGATTCTCCTGTTTCCACTAGATATGCCAAAGAGTTCTTTTACTGATATTTATCAGATAAAAGCGTTTTCATGTTCGGATTCAGTTTCTTTCTGTTGAAGTCGTTTGAATAGTCTATATTTAGGTATAAGAATTTCTACTTGATATACCTACAAGCTTTCTTCAATCACATATACTAAAGTCAGCTGAAAAATAGTAAGGTTTTGATTGAAGGTCCAACCGGGATCCATTTTGCTGGAAGAATCGACGGAAAGACGAAGAATTCCGAATCCCGATCGGTTGGCTCGGCTAACTCATAAACCTTTGTAAAACCAACACAACCGATTGTAAGCCTACAAAACAAAACCGAAGCGAAAAAAATACTTACAATTCACATAAACATTTATAGCAGAAGGCATGTTATTAACAACAATTAATCCAATCTTCTAAACATATTATTATTACCGAAATTTTGTATCCAAGATGAATAATTAGGTAGGTACAGTCGGCTGGACAAGAAGGTATACCACGGCAAAACGTGCCACAGCATTGCAATCCTATTCTCAAAACTCAAAGATCATGAAATACGTTGAAAGTACACTTATTATTAGAGTTTACTTACTATACTTGCATCGTAAGTCTAAAATAACGCTAGGGCAAGAAACTAAAAAAATAATGCTGGCACTCCAGGAATCCCGACATAAATGAAAACTTGAACCCCGACCCCCTCGACCGACGAAAGTTTTTTGAACTTGAGAGTGACGGTGACGAGTTAATTTTTTTCCCACCTCATAAATGCTCAAGCAAGCCTAAAGAAGTTCTCATTTCTATAATCGATTTCTGACTGTGATGTCTGTAATTGTATACATCCTAGTGCGGCCGGTTTTCTATTCGGTTTCGTAACTTTGTGATTTTCGAGTTTCCAACTGGCAAGAGGTGGCGCAGGAGAGGGACCGGTGGCGTTATATTGTTAATTAGAATAGAATAATTATTTATTTATAAAAAATATAATATAATAATAATTATTTATTTCCAAACAAGCACTTTCCTACACTAGGTAATACATTATAACTTATTATTTTTATATTAGCAAAATTAAAAATTTTAATTTTCACAATATCTTATTTCAGCTTGGTTTCTTTCAAGTGTCGGAGGCCAAGACCCACATCCGGGTTGAGGCGCCGGGATAGTAAGTAGTGCGGCCGACTGTACCTACCCATGCCAATTAAATCCAACCATCTTAATGAACATCCTGTAGCTACATATGCGTATCTTCTTCCAACTCCATTGTTTGAGTTCATATTTTCATAAGTCATCATGATCAAAGTTCGCGGAACTCCCCGGATTTAATTTTGTTTTTCAGAAGTTCCAGGAATAAGAAAATGGTGCAAACGTAAAGCCCGTCAAACACGTAGCTATAATAATATATTAATATGACGTCACCAACTTATAGCACTGCATAAAAGCTACGTGTGTGACGAGTTTAACCGCGGGAATCAAGCTTAATAGCTCGCGTATTCTGATTTGTATAGTCTAAAAAAACAAGTTTGTGTTTTTAATAGCATCAAACGTTGGGATGGTTTTTCTCGAGTTCTCCACAGGGTAATTAATCTCATTTGATTATTTTTTTGCTTGAGTAACAAAAGTTGCGTAAGAAATGGTACCTAACTGATGGCCGAAAATAGCTTCTATAGAATGTTTTATTTCAGAAATCACTTTGACAAGTGCCAATTTACAAACCTATGTAATTACCAACCTAGTGTACTTACATATAATTTTGATGTAGCATAATTTTCAGATAGATTGTCTTATAACATCGGGTCCTAAAACTCTTTATAGATTACCTTGTCACACTAGGTAAGAAAGATACAGTTTTTAGCTCAAAAATAGAAAGTCACAGTAATACTATGCGCGGCCTTATCGCTAACAGCGATCACTACCAAGCAATGCTGCTACAATCGTTTTAAGTGGTTCTGAGCACGCTCGTAATGGTGCTATCGCGTTTTCATACAAAATTTGTGCTTGCAATACAGAAAACCAAACTCGAAAAACGAAAAAACAAAACTTGGACTTGATGAGGTTCAGTTGTTTGGTTTGGACAATGTGGTCTAGTAAAACTAAATTGAATTTCTTTCACTTTTTGTGAATATTTTAACAACCCTGTAATAAAAAAATTGTTATATTCATATTTTTAAAACATACACCTCAACAATCAAAAATCTGAACGTGGTTGGTATATTTGTATAAGTGTAGGATACCTACATATTTATCGTCTTTGAGAAGATGCTAGACAGTTGATTGTAGAATTAGATAGTAATAAAACAATTACCTTGAATGCATTTCTGAACTTATTAGACATGATGTTGTAGAGGAAGGGATTGATGGCCGTCGACAGGAAATACAGGACCCCGGATATATACGTCAGCACGATGTATATCTGCACAAATAACATAAGAATAAGGCAAATCCTTTCTGGAAATGGATATTATAGGGCACGTAAATAAATCAGACTGCGGCCTACAGCCGTATTATGTATCTAAGTTGGGTGAGGTTCTATTTTCGAAATAATACAAAGTTACAAAATACATTGACAGATTAAAAACTATTCTTCTTTTTCTTCTTAATTAATGGTATCTGTCCATTTTGGATCAATTTTGCCAGTGTCAAGTGAAGATTTCAAAACCATTCGATGAGTACATACTAATTATTTTGAAAATAGAACCCGTTCTCCAACCCCACTCAAGATAGGCAAAGCTGCTGGGTGGTATAATTTACGTCGAAACTGAAGATACCCAACACATCATCATCATTCTGTGACTACTCAGAATGATGATGATTTGTTGGGTATCCAAAGTAACATATTGGTATACGAAGGATGCAAACCATAAATCAGCCGTTTCGATCGTATGCACCAACCAATTTATTCCGATAAGCGCAGAGCATTGTTTTCTCGCTCCAGCTGGAAGCCGATAGTTGACCTACGAAATTAATGTGGCCACTTTCGACCAGATTACTGATTGTGTTGTCAACGTTCACTGCAGTTTCGATCACATGTATGTGTATTCTTCTGCAGTTTTGAAAGAATTAAACACTGATATTTATTTGAACTCCGATGAGATGGATCTACTAATTCTTGCTTGAGAAGGATTTGATAAGTTTGTTTTGAGTATTGCGTGTGAAAACTCAAAGTAAAGGTGAATCTAAGTATATTTATGAAGTATCACACTTTTCGACTTATTTTATTTATTAAAATCTAAGTTACAACAACTACCTTGTTTTCTTTTGTTCGCAATCACGTCTGCCCCTGTTTTTTTTATTCGCACCTAGTGCTAGAGTCCAACATCCATATTCTACCAAGTAATCACACAGACTCTATTTATTTCAAGTAGCAAAGATTAGAAACATAACTATTAACTATAAAACCCTATATGTAATTGAAGTATAGCAATGATATTTCAAAGGCAACTAGGCACTAGTATTATAATAATTATATTATATCATTATTATAATACTATAGTTATTCGCCTTTTGCTTTGACGTGATCATGTACCTTTGGCCTCTTGCCATTCCATTCCAAATTTATTTGTTTTATAAGAATTGGTTCAGCCTACACCTGTAATTAAAATCAACTAACGAACAAAAATGATTTTCAAAAGTACACCAAGGTTTTTTAGCCAGTTGCGGTGTATCTCAACCCATTTTTATGAAGCATGTGGATGTATATTTGCAACTTGTCTTACCATGTAATAGGTTTCCGAAGGCTTTTCCATGCTGTTCCCGTAGATCGCCAGAAGCCTCTGGACGTGGAAGGGCGCCCAGCAAATGAAGAAAGATAGCGCGACCGCA
Organism: Thera obeliscata; assembly: GCA_947578465.1. Lineage (NCBI taxonomy): Eukaryota > Metazoa > Arthropoda > Insecta > Lepidoptera > Geometridae > Thera > Thera obeliscata. The sequence continues at coordinate 7,498,328 of OX387927.1, forward strand.
ACTGCAGATAAAGAATATTAGGGCAATCGCACACTATATCTTAGACTATCGGCCGTTCGCCCGTTCCCAATACGTATTCAATCATCATCGGCTATAAATAGACAATTGTCAAAACTCTTTGGTAAGTGACAGATTGATTTGAAAGATAGACAGAATTTTCTATCAAAACCAGGGATAGATTGAAAATTGGGAATGGCCGTAACGAATCCACTCAACGCCGACTCAATCTAAAGTAAAACATTGAAATGTGATCAATGCCAGCTTTTATTTTCGCCCCTAAGGAGAAGGAACGAGGATCATTACAAAATTTAATGAACCTTAAATTCTCGTTTAAAGATAATCAGGTTCAATTTGCAAATAAAAGCTACATCTCTTATTTGAAATTTTCATATATCCTAGCTTCCTTCGACTTACAAGTTGAAAAAAAGCCAGGATATATTAAATTAGATTATTCACTGTTATAAAAAACTGGTGTGTTAATGTAACATTTTGCTTAGTTATAACTAAAGACCTACGCACGGTGTCACATATCACTGTCATATTTGACAGCGTTTCACTGATCGCCATCGCAGATCGCTTATGTACACAAGGCTTAAGAAACCAGCAATAGTAAACAAAGAATAATTCACAAAACTACAAGAATTCGTTTGGATGGTAAATTGAACGATCTGCGCACACTAGATACAGATGTAAAGCGGTCTTACACTAGTATCTAGAAAAAAATGATGTCCATTTCACTGAAACCCAATGTGAAAAAGTTGCGCACAAGTAAATTATATAGAATGAAGATGAAGCGGTGTCTCTGTTGGTCCTAGTGTTATATGGTTATAGTATACGGTTACCTTTATTGAGGTAAACACTCGTGTCGCATACCACACCTACGTTAATCCAATCAGGTAGGTTACGAAGACATGTTGAAGTTGGAACGGTAGAAACATAGAGTTTCAATTGAATTTAAAGGCTTTTATAAAACTCGTGCATGGTCTAATCCCAATTCCACATTCTACGAGGGTCCGACTACGAAGCTTGTTGGACAAAATCTCATCTCAATTATTAATAATACTTAATTAATATTATATTATGTAGGTATAACAGTTAAAGACTGATTTTTCCATCTACGGAATAACGCTATTCGTCGAATAAAAAAGCAGCCAAGTGCGAGTCGGACTCGCCCATGAAGGGTTCCGTAGCATCAAGTAACATAATATACAGAAAATAAACAGGAAACAGGTTCTTGTAGTTCGTCGAAAGGTAAATCGCGATTTACGATTTATGACGTATAAAAAAAAAACTACTGGCTAGATCTCGTTCAAACCAAATATCGTTGAAAGTTTGCATAGTAATGTACGACATATATTTTTTTTAGTTTTATCATTCCCTTATTTTAGAAGTTAGAGGGGGGGGACCAACTTTTTTCAACTTTGGAAGTGTCTCTCGCGCAAACTATTCAGTTTAGAAAAAAACGATATTAGAAACCTCATTATCATTTTTGAAGACCTATTCATAGATACCCCACACGTATGGGTTCGACGAAAAATTTTTTTTTGAGTTGCAGTTTGAAGTATGAGGACCCCCAAAATTTATAGTTTTTTTTCTATTTTTGTGTAAAAATCTTAATGCGGTTTACAGAATACATCTACTTACCAAGTTTCATCAGTGTAGCTCTTATGGTTTCGGAGAAAAATGGCTGTGACACGGTCGGACAGACAGACAGACAGACAGACAGACAGACAGACAGACATGACGAATCTATAAGGGTTCCGTTTTTGCCATTTGGCTACGGAACCCTAAAAATGCCAGCCCTTGTTTCTGACATGCCTAAAAATAGGATGGACATTTTTATCTGACTCATAAAATTTATTGGTTTATCTGTAAGTTGAGAAAATCTGAAAGTGAATGAACCAATGACAGTCAACGAGATGAAAAATTCTCCATCAGATGACAATACGCAGTGCTAAAAAAAACTGACGCTCGTAAAAGTAAAAAATTAGGCATTATGATGAAGCCTAAAGCCTACGCGCACATTTAAGCGTTCTGCGGTGGCGATTCGGAAACGCTGTCAAATAATGTAGATATTTGATAAAAATGTAACATGATAGTTTTCAGTGATTAATCCTCACTTTGAGACATTTATTACCACGTCGAGAACGTAATTGTAGCTCACGTCACACCCAACTCAAATTATAACAACAGCTTAATTTAGCTGTACGGTTATTTTTGTATTATCGTTTCACGTAATGATCATTATTGGATACTCAGCGCCTGTATTAGTTTTCGTGTAGGCATAAGCTCATTGAATTGACGCGCGCTGTCAAAAACCAATCATGAGTAAGTACAGTCAACGACTGAAGTAGATAAACATTCCTAACCTTAAACCAATATTATTGTTATCCGGAAAAGATCACTCTCAACGATAACACCCCTATTATAGGTTTCTACTTCACTATAGCCGTTGAACTTGTTTGTTTTTAATTTATAAATATCCTTGAGGTTTGCAATGAAGAGTTTTTTATCCTATCTGCGAGGTTTATCCTAATGCTTTGTTATAGGCGATGGTTACCACTAAACAACCGTTGGGTCATATGCTTGTTCTGTCAACGCTTCTTTTCCTTCTTCTTGGCCTTATCCCACTTTATGTGGGGTCGGCACAACATGTTCATCCATTCTCCTCTATCAGCCGTCATCTATATTCAATTCTTTCTTATCCATGTCATCTTTCACACTGTTTATCCATCTATTCTTTGGCATACCTCTATACCCAAAGGGCATTGGGTAAAAGTGGCGTTGTTTTTGAAGAGCCGCGACCAGTAATAAAACTATTGCCATTTATTAGTACTCTAAAAAATAAGCAACTTTTATTATTACAGCAACTGCGTAAAGTATATCGGAAGCGAGATATTAAATTGCAAAAATTCATAAAAGTATCGTCTAAATAGCCAATTAATAAGATTTTCCTAAAGATATAGTAATCGTAGGTGGTAGATATAGTAATAGTATAATAGATGGTAATGTTAAACATAACATCATCATCATCAGGATCAGCCTGAAGAAGTCCACTGCTGGACATAGGCCTCCACTACACATTTCCAGGAAGAACGATTCTGAGCCCTTTCCATCCATCAATTTCCTACGATCTTAACAATATCATCGGTCTATCTGGTGGTTGGGCGCCCTACGTTTAGTCTTCCCTGCCGATTGTCACTTCAACTTACTAATTATACGAGCTATGTCGATGACCTTGTTCTTTTACGGATATCCTCATTTCTGATTCTAACACGTAGTGAAACTCCCAGCATAGCTCTCTCCATAGCTCGTTGCGCTTTGGCTTGTGAACGAGGCCAATAGTTAGCGACCACGTCTCATTTCTATAAGTCATCACTGGTAAAACGCACTGATTAAAGACTTTTGTCTTGGGGCTCTGCGGTATCTGAGACAAGAAAGTGTGTAAGTGCAATTTCTCGAACGCTGTCCATCCGAGTTGTATTCGTCCGGCTGATCTTTTAGTCGAAGTTGACAAACATAACATGAACATAACGTGCTCTTTTGTAAACCTGCCTGGAGCTCAGTGGAGTCTTGTGAATTCATAATCGCAAACAATCTGAACAGAAGACGAACCGATTTTCAATCAATTGCAGCTGATGTATCTGTAATGGGTGAATTTCCACAAATAATTGCTGATATATTCGCCCTTGGTACATACGAAATAGCTCAATCACAAAGCTGTTGTAGACGACGCACCTCGCGAACCTGAAACCAAACATAAAAAAATATTAAATTATAAGTGTAGGTAGATTTGAAAAAATATAAATGTACTTACTGTTGTTCGTTGAAATAAACCGAAGACTACCCTCCGCTTGCGCGCGGACAGCTACAAAACAGTTGGATTTTAACCTCGGTACTGACAACTAGCTTGTCCGCGCGCACTCGGCCGGTTTTCTTCTATCTTCCTATAAAAAGTGTTTTTAATCCCCACGGCATCTCGCCACTCCACGCACCTCCGTAACAAAGTCCTTACGAGCCGGATTATACGTGGAACATTGTGTAGAAGTCGCTTAAATGTATAAAACCCCACCGCAACGCAGCCGCCATCTTACAACAACGGTGCGGACACGTAGTGCGTGGAAAAAGGAAGAACTGAAAATGAAGGAAGACCCGAAGCGCGATGTCCAGTCGGAAATAGTGAAAAAGGGAAACCCTGAAACGGCATTTAGTGTCATCACGCGACCTAAAACTGAAGGCGATTGCCTAAAAAGCGCCCACAGTTTGCAACCCGTTTCTTCCAAGCCGCACTCCAACTCGACATCTAAGTCAATAGAAGCACGAATGAAATTACTTGAGTTTGAAGCCGCCAAAGCGAGGGCTGACATCGAAAGAAGAGAAATCGAAAAGAAGACTCAACTCGAAAAATCTTTAATCGAACATAAGTTAGCCGCGGATATAGCGGCCTTAGAAAGCGCGTCCAAAAGTCGTCGAAGTTCTCTGTACCAGCCTACTGAAATAGACTCAATCGGAAAAGTGCAACAGTGGCTCGATAAAAGTCACTTAGCTGAGAATTTAAAAAACAGTGGCGCGGACGCTGACCGCGACGGCGCGCGGGCCGGCGCCAGCGGCGGCGGCGCGGGCGGCGGTGTTGGCGGCGGAGCCGAGATACAAAACCTCGTTAGTGCTATCCACCAGTCTAACCTGCAAAATAAACAAATAATATCAAGATTTGCTGGTTCAAAAGACTTACCTCAGTTCTACGGAGATCCTCTCGAGTGGCTGGCGTACAAACTTGCTTACGATGAATCTACAAAAATATGTAAGTACAGTGATGCTGAAAATGTGTGGAGATTACGCAAGTCCTTAAAGGGAGAAGCAAAAGAAACAGTTTCTTCACTCCTCATCGTGACCACGGCTCCGCAAACCATCATTGAAGCGCTCGAACTCCGCTACGGCAGACCTGAAACAATAATACACAAAATTACATTTCAACTGAAAAAAATACCACCACTATCGCAAAACTACCACCACGAAATTGTGTCATTTTCAATAAAAATCAAAAATTTCGTGGCCGCAGTAAAAGCAGTGCAACAAACTGATTACCTAAGAAGCCCTGAGCTGGTATCTTCGGTGCTTGCCAAGTGTCCTAGTCCACTCGTCAACAAGTGGGCCGACTATTACAGCTTGAACTGCAACATAGAAAAAGCTAAGTTAGAAATGCTAGCTGAATTCTTATACAGCGAAGCGAATAAAATATCAGCCGCCGGTTTGACGCACTTACAAAGTCTATCAGATTACCGTAAGAAGCCCGAAGAGCGAAAATCGCACTCAGTTCTATTCGGCGCTAAGCGCAACGAAACGATCAGCTGTAAGTTCTGTAAGACTAGCCGACACAAGCTGCCTGAGTGTGCACGATTCAAACGAGCTTTGACAAAGGATCGATGGCGCTTCATACGAGTCAACAACCTGTGTCATAAATGCCTACTTACTAATCACAACAGAGACACCTGCTCTGCAGCTTCCTGCCCCATCGAGGAATGTGGACTACCGCATCACCGTCTTTTACACTGGAAGCGCAAAGCCCTGAAAAGTGAAAGTGTAAATAGTGAAAAAACTGAAAGTGAAAAAGTACTTACCAATAATGACAATAGTGCGATAACCAGTGATAAAAAAGTAGAACAATTAAATAGTGACTGATTAGTGAATAACGAGACTGTGACTCATGCTAAGGACGACTCAACATCGTGTGTGTTTTTGAAAGTGGTACCCGTAAACATCCACGGACCGAAAGGTGTGATCCGTACTCATGCATTGCTGGACGATGGCGCCACGGTATCCTTGATATCAGCTGATATCGCCAATAGTGTCGATTTACATGGACAAAAACAAACCCTTTGTGTTCGTGGCGCGTGGGACTCGGAACTTATGTGTGAAAGTGAAAAAATAAAGTTTAAAATAACAAACATAAACAATGACTCATTCGACCTCAGTGCCAGAAAAATAAATGAACTAAATTTACCGCTACAAAAATTATCCAACATAAAAATAAAAGACTATGCCTATTTAAATAACGTGAACTTTAACATGTCATGTAGTGTGAATGTGAAGCCAAAATTATTAATTGGTCAGGACAATTATCATCTTATCGCACCAATAAAGACAATAATGCGAAGCAAAAATGAACCTTGTGCCACACTAACACCACTAGGTTGGTGTGTGCACGGTGTGTGCCCATTAAAACGTAAAAGTTCAAGTTCAGTATCAGAGTGTGCAATGATAACGGTGAATCAACCGAGGCGCGCCCTTGCCCCAGTCTCCAGCTGCCTACCCCGCCACGCCTGCACCTGCGCTGCCGCCAACACTTCCCCACTGGTGGACACGCACACAGGCGCCTGTGGGATCACAGCTGACACCTCATCGGACCACACAATCGAAAATGTAAATACGAATGAATGCAGTTATTGTTATCGCCAATACGGTTTGATACACACGGACTCTGAGAATGACGAGCGCTTACATGAAATGGTTCGAAAATCTTTTATGTTCGAAAGCATTGGTGTTCACAATAAGCCGAGACAAAATAAAGACGAAATGAAAGCCATAGAAATCGTAGAAAAATCTGCAAAATTAATTGATGGAAAATGGGAAGTCGGCTTACCGTGGAAAGATGAAAATTCTAAGATGGAAAATTCATTTTCAAATGCTTATCGTCGATTGAAAACCATAGAAAGGAAAATGTCAACAGATCCAGGATTTGCCATAAGATATCAAGAAAGAGTGCAACATTTGCTCGTCAATGACTATGCCTGTAAAATCGAGTCTAATGAAAATAACCATAGAGCTACAAAGGAATGGTATCTCCCTCACTTCGGAGTTGACAATCCGAATAAGAAAAAATTGCGTCTTGTATTCGACGCCGCTGCTACTTCTGCTGGTCAGTGCTTGAATGACTACTTACTTCAAGGTCCAGACCTATTAGAATCCCTACTGGGCATCATGTTACGGTTCCGAGAACGAACAATCGGACTTACAGGTGACATAAAAGATATGTTTCTTAGAACAAAAATAAAAGAAAGCGACCAAGATGCCTTGAGATTTCTTTGGCGAGACAACCAGAACGAAAACAAACCCATACAAAAGTACAAAATGACGTCACTAATTTTTGGCGCCAACTGTTTACCTTTCATAGCACAACATGTAAAGAATTTAAATGCGCAAAGATTTACCGAGGAAATGCCCGAAGCCGTGCATGCTATTGTACATAGCCATTATATGGATGACTATATAGACTCCTTCGATAATGTAGACATGGCCGTAAAAACGATGAGAGATGTCACATACATACACAAACAAGGCAACTTCGAGATACGAAATTGGACGTCCAACGAACCTGAAGTATGTCAAAATATATCTAAAGAAGCCTTAAGCGAATCCGTCGTGAACTTCAAAACAGAAGAAGATAATCTGTGCGAACGCACCCTAGGATTATTATGGTACCCGAGAACCGACACATTTGGTTTCAACCTCTCACTGCAAAAGATTCCAGAAAAAATATTGACATGCGAACAAAAACCTACAAAGCGGGAACTTCTACGCATTGTTATGTCTATATTCGACATTTATGGCCTACTGACACCGTTCACTATAAAGGCAAAAATCATTATTCAAGATACCTGGAAGTCTACAATAAAATGGGACGAACAAATACCTACAAAACAGTTTGAAATTTTTCGTAAGTGGATTTGTCAATTACAAGAAATAAAAGATATTCGCATACCAAGATGGTATTTTCGTTCTGCTACAAAACAAGTTCCAGCTGACGAAAGCTTCAACAATCAAGCGAGTTCAAGCGAAACAATAGAACTTCACATATTCTGTGACGCATCGCCCGCCGCGTACGCCGCTGTAGCCTACTGGCGCGTACACACAGACAACATGAATGTGTGCGTATCCTTCATCGCTAGTAAAAGCCGTGTTGCACCGATAAAACCTAATTCAATTCCTCGGCTAGAACTACAGGGCGCTGTACTCGCATGCCGCCTCGCCGATGTTATACAAAAAGAACACAGAATACAACCGAGTAAAAGATTTTTTTGGACGGATTCTATGACCGTATTACACTGGATTAAAAATGACACTCGCAATTACAAAACATTTGTAGCAAATAGACTGGGTGAAATCGACGAGTTGAGCAAAATTAATGAATGGCACTACATACGATCTGATAAAAATATTGCAGATGTAGCTACAAAAAATATGAATTTAAAATTACACAATGATTGTGAATGGTTCCAAGGCCCTGGTTTCCTTTATGAAAGAGACAGCTCCTGGAAAACGACCGCATCTGAAAAAGAAGAAATAAAAATTAATGAAGAAACTTTAGAAATGATACACCATGTATACACTACTGAGAGCGCTACTTTACCTGTTCCGGACCCCAAAAAGTTTTCGTCGTGGCTTCGTCTTATGAGAAGTACTGCTACCGTTCTACTGTTCCTAGAAAAATGCAAGAAAACCTGTAAAAAAGAAATTGACACAGAGTTATTACAGCGAGCAGAAAGGTTATTAACTCGCTACGCGCAGATGCAATCATTTTCTACGGAAATCCATTTATTGAAAAATAGTGAACAGGTACAACCTGACAGCCGAATACGCAAACTGACGCCGTACCTAGATGAGTGGGGTATCCTCCGGGTTGGAGGAAGAGTAGGAGCTACCACAGAAGTGAGCTTTGATATTAAGCGACCCATTATACTGGACGGACGTCACCACATCGCTCGACTAATAACTAAAAGTTACCACGAGAAGTCGGCGCATGGTCATAACGAGATGGTGGTTAATGAACTTCGTCAGCGCTACTGGCTGTTAAATATACGACCCACAGTACGCACTGTCGCATCCCAATGTATATCCTGTCGAATGAAAAAGGCTGTACCATCCGTGCCACGAATGGCAGATTTACCTGCTGCAAGACTATCGCATCATCAGCGCGCCTTCACCCACTGCGGCGTAGATCTCTTTGGCCCCATGGAAATAACTGTTGGCCGGCGCCGAGAACGACGTTACGGCGTGTTATTTACCTGTATGACCGTGCGGGCCGTGCACGTGGAGGTGGTGCCATCACTGACCACAGACTCCTTCATTATGGCCCTTAGAAGAATGGCGTCCAGAAGAGGATGGCCGCAACAAATGTATTCAGACAATGGCACCAATCTACGAGGCGCCGACGCTGAACTTAGAAAATCATTTGAACAAATGGATCAGACCAGCATCTACAAAGAAATGACCAATCGAGGGTTAGCCTGGTCTTTTTCATCGCCACTTAGTCCTCATAAAGGTGGTGCATGGGAACGCCTTATAAGAAGTGTGAAGACCTCCCTGAAAATTATTTTGAAAGAAAGGGCCCCCCGTGAAGAAACCTTAATAACGCTCCTCGCTGAAGTAGAAAATATAGTAAATAGCAGACCATTGACCCATGTGAGCGTCGACCCAAACCATATGGAAGCTTTGACCCCAAATCATTTTTTAATTGGTTCTTCTTCAAACTTACCGGTACCTGGAACCTTTGATGACGGAGACCTGTACCTGAAAAAGATGTGGCGAACAGCACAGAGATTGGCCGACCTATTTTGGCAACGCTGGATCAAAGAGGTGCTACCGGACCTTTTGCCTAGACAGAAATGGTACGAAGAAAGAGTTAACTTGAAGCCAGGAGACCTAGTGCTTATAGTCGACCCTAACCTCCCGAGAAACACTTGGCCGAAGGGTATCGTAGAGAGAGTGTTGCCTGGATCGGACGACCGTATACGCACTGTAGAAATAAAGACGAAGTCTGGAGTGTTGGTCCGACCAGTTACTCGCTTGGCGCTGCTTCCCGTTGCTAATTAGTGTCCCTAACGTGACACTGGGCGGAGAGTGTAGACGACGCACCTCGCGAACCTGAAACCAAACATAAAAAATTATTAAATTATAAGTGTAGGTAGATTTGAAAAAATATAAATGTACTTACTGTTGTTCGTTGAAATAAACCGAAGACTACCCTCCGCTTGCGCGCGGACAGCTACAAAACAGTTGGATTTTAACCTCGGTACTGACAACTAGCTTGTCCGCGCGCACTCGGCCGGTTTTCTTCTATCTTCCTATAAAAAGTGTTTTTAATCCCCACGGCATCTCGCCACTCCACGCACCTCCGTAACAGCTGTTATGGAGAACATTTATCAAGCAAGGCATTTATATGATTGAAGTAGACATGAATGAAAGGCATCAATACATGGCTGTAACGTGGAAGGATACAACCGCGCCATATAAACAATCGAACCTATTTGGTTAACATACTAGTCAAACGAGAAGTTCAAGGGTGATACGCCATTATAGGACACCATTGCCTGGGGTGGGGGCGATACCAAACAAATCTGTCTGTCTCCCCGGCACAATTTCTAGACCACAGTTGAAAAATGGAAAAGCCCCAGGGGAAGACGGAATCACTTCAGAGCTCCTAAGAGCAGGTAGTTCTCCTGTTCTGAAGGAACTCCAACGTGTCTTCAATTCTGTTCTCAACCATGGCAGAACTCCAAAGGCATGGAGCAGGGAGTGTCGTGGTATTGTTCTTCAAGAAAGGCAATAAAGCTTTATTGAAGAACTATAGACTGATCTCACTCTTGAGCCATGTCTACAAACTGTTTTCCAGGGTTATTTTGAACCGTCTTGCGCGAAGACTTAACGAGTTTTAAACACTGGAGCAGGCTGGGTTTCGAGGAGGATTTGACCCCATAGACCACATTCACACAGTGCGGCAGATTATACAAAAATCTGAAGAGTACATATTATATAATAATCAGCCCTTATGCTTAGCGTTTGTGAACTATGAGAAGGCCTTTGACTCTGTTGAAACCTGGGCTGTTCTACAGTCCCTGCAACGATGTCAGGTTGACTGGCGATATATCGAAGTGTTGAGATGTTTTTACAATGACGCCACCATGTCTGTTCAGGTCCAGAACCAGCAGTCAAAACCTATCTAGTTGCACCGCGGAGTGGGGCAAGGGGACGTTATATCCCCCAAATTGTTCACAAGCGCACTGGAAGATTTGTTTAAGACGCTGAGTTGGACTGGAATAGGCATCAATATCAATGGCGAATACATCTCACACTTACGATTCGACGACGATTACATCGTCATTATTGGCAGATTCGTTGCAGGACCTACAACAGATGCTGAACAGCCTAGCTGTTTCCTCACGACGGGTTGGCCTGGGCATGAACTTGGATAAAACTAAGATCATGTTCAATGATCGTATCACCCCAGAGCCGATCACCGTCGCCGGAATGCCTCTCGAAGTTGTGCAGGAGTATGTCTACCTCGGGTAAACCTTGCGGTTAGGTAGACACAACTTTGAGAGAGAGCTAAACTAGAGAATACAGCTGGGCTGGGCTGCGTTTGGGAAACTCCGTCAGGTTTTCTCGTCGCCGATCCTACAATGTATGAAGACGAAAGTCTTCATCCAGTGCGACCTGTAATGACCTATGCTGCCGAAACGTGGACACTAACAGTAGGATCAGTCCACAAACTGAAAGTCGCTCAGCGAGCTATGGAGAGGGCTTTGCTCGGAGTCTCTCTGAAGGATAAAATCCGGAACGAGGTTATCCGACAGAGAACCTTTGAGCTATGAACGAATACGAGAGTGGAGACCACGTTTAGGTAAGCGTAGTGTAAGACGCCCTCCGGCAAGGTGGGGCGACGATCTGCAAAATGTAGCTGGCAAGCACTGGAGGAGAAGAGCCGAAGATCGGGCTCAGTGGCACGTCTTGGGAGAGACCTACGTCCAGCAGTGGACTGATATAGGTTGATGATGATGATGATTATTTATGGGATCCATGTTTTTTATTCCTAACTTACCAATTCCAAAGGTAATAATAGTAGTTTTTTAAATAAAATGCATTTTATCCCATACTTGGACAATGTTATTCTTCTAACTTCAAAGTCGTATATTTTTGCTCCGATATAAGTTACGACGTTTTTTGTTTTTGATATTATGTATACAGGTGTAGTACTTCAATTCAAAACACATTGCATCAGTGGTCGCATTAAAAAAAAACAACGCCACGACTCCATACAAAGTTACCCAATGCCCTTTCTTGTTCCATGTTCTCTTCTTCCATTCTCCTCTATCAGCCGTCATCTGTATTCAATTCTTTCTTGCCCATGTCATCATTCACACTGTTTATCCATCTATTCTTTGGCATACCTCTATACCCAAATTTCTTGTTCCATGTTCTCTTCTTCCATTCTCCTCTATCAGCCGTAATCTATATTCAATTCTTTCTTATCCATGTCATCTTTCACACTGTTTATCCATCTATTCTTTGGCATACCTCTATACCCAAATTTCTTGTTCCATGTTCTCTTCTTCCATTCTCCTCTATCAGCCGTCATCTGTATTCAATTCTTTCTTGTCCATGTCATCATTCACACTGTTTATCCATCTATTCTTTGGCATACCTCTATACCCAAATTTCTTGTTCCATCAACAAATTGCGGCACACTTTTGGTCAAACTTCGTTTGAAGATCAGCCATGGCTATTTTTCATCCTACCAAAGTGGCTATTTCTTTGCTAATTAAAATAAAAATAGAGCCTAAAATTTGATAATCTACTATTGTCGCTTACTGCAACTTAATATTTATTCCAATTAATTATGATCTCACCAGAATCCCGCACTTAAAATAGGAATCAAAATATATTGTGAGATTAAATGTAAGTCATAATTTTGAAAAATGCGGGCTTAGGGGTACTTACCTATATAAATATAGTAGTATATAGAGCTATAGTATAAGGGTAACTCACTTAACATTCTGATAACTCTTCTCTGTGATGTTCCATTCCTGTACTGCATCGGCGCGCTCGTCCTCTCACTGTCTACGGATAGCTTCTTCACCGGATGCAGCACTCGGGATGTACGCAACTTCATTCCAATCAGTGCATACAGAACCGTTATTAACGACATCGGCACCACAAAGAACACGAAACTGGATATAATGAACACTTGGTGCACCCCGGGACCCTTCACTGTACACGCACTAGCAGTCTGCCCGCTCACTTCATCGTACACTATACCGAATTGCATAACTTGAGGCACAGCCATGCATAGCGCACAAATCCATATCGCGATTATAAAACGCACAGCACGGGACAGTTTCGACATCGTGTGAGACATGAAAGGACGGCATATTGCGATGTACCGTTCCACTGTGAAGGCAGCTATCGTCAGCACCGTCGCGTTGGCTGTAGTCTCAGATGCAAGCCCTATGGTTATACACAACGCTTCGCCCAAAGGGTACGTGTCCGGTATCCAAAGGCGATATAGCTCCAGCGGCAACCCGCATACTAGGAGTATCAGGTCCGATATCGCCAAACTGAACAGATAGAAGTTGGTTGCAGTGTGCATCGAGCGATTCCGCGATATGACAACACAGGTGCTGACGTTTCCCAGAATACCCGCGAAGAATATCGTCACGTATAATATCGATAGGGGAATGATAATCTGCAAGGTGTCCGAGTCTGGCTCGTTGAAGGTGCCGTCAGAAATAGTCAAATTGGTCGAATTTGACACGAAATATGCAACTCCATCGTTGTTGTCTATGATTGTCTGGTCCGGAAATGTCATCGTGTTACCTGCGAACAATAAAAATACATTGGTAAACAAATTTAATGAATAAAATCTAACCGAAATCTAACTAATGACAATTATTTCGTTAATTATAATTGAACCTGCTAATGTAGCAGCTTCTCAACTTATAATTTCAAGATTTTTTGTGTGTTTTATAGTGAATTTTAATTACTGGGTAACTGGTTTTGTTTATTCCGTCTCCACAACTTTCATTTCTACAAATGATAACAAATTAAGTATGTGCATACCAAAATATTTTGTTGATGAATACATGTTTATATGCCGAGTAGGCGCCCTTTTTGTTTTGACCATATTCATATTTTTACTACTTATCAAACGAACAAAACCAGACACATTTAGAAATTACTTTGATAGTACTTGTATTATTAAGAGTATTCTAGATTGATCGTCCTCATCATCTATACGGCTTCATTGTTAGTTTTAGCAAGATTAAATTATTCACACAAAATGTAAAACCAAAATATTACCCAACAAACTTTTACCGAAGCATTTTTTGATAATTTACGTGTTTTTTACTATTTTTATACTTGTATACGTGATCTTCTATTTAGGTAAGAACAATTTGGCAACGGTGTCTGACATTTCAACCTAATATCAACACATCGCGTTTTAAACCGCGCGCTGTTTGGTTTAATCAATTATTTCAGGTATTTTGTTAAATTAGCCGCTGACAGCACCATACTCCTCGGTAACCTATACAAAATAAAAGTATCTCCGATTACGGAATATGGTGGTTAAAAAATAAAATTAAAGTGGTGAACTCGTGAAGTGGTGACAAAGAATCCTATATACATCACGAGAGGTTAATGCTAGGAAACGTTCGATAAATCTCATAGATGACATTGTGAGTGTGATCATTCCGTCTCTAAAGAAAAAAGGTGCCAACTGAATTGTAGTAAATTGATAGTAGGTACTGACACCTGCACCTATTTTTTTTTATTCAACTATGTTGCTTTGACTTTGGCACCAGTATTCAAACTTTGGTAATTGTTTATTATTACAATAACTAAGCAAATAAAACTGGTTAAAAAAAGAAATATAGCCAATCAGTGTGGGTGTTCAGAGTTGCGCTCGCTGTTTGCGAGCCTGTTTTCCAAGTGGGTTTGAATAGTCGAAATCAAACGTTTTTTATTCAATTAGAGAATACAAGAATCACTTTAAAACGCGTTACAATTTAGGATTTAGTTCCACGCGACCAAGCCTAGAAGAACTGGCAGTAAACTTAGGGCTTGGTTCTTATATAGGTAGCTTGAAGGACCCTCGTTACAAAGTAAATAGATAGCTAAGAATATGATTTGTCTAAAATAAAACATAAAACGTAAAATTACAAATAAAAACAAAATAAGAAGAAATCCTAAATGTAAACAAAATAAAACCTACCTACCAGCCAAAAAAAAGTGTGTTGACACAAAAAAATCAAGTGTGTTGCAGACAAAAAGGTAATATCTCAGCGCATATATTTGCATTACCCTTTGACGAATAAAGTAAATGTATGGAGCGCGCTATAAACATTGTAGGTAAGCAAAAAGTTACATACGCGTCGTAGCAACCTTTGTTTTCATAATCAAGCTACAAGTAATTAACATACTTTGACATGATAACATTATTTCGACTTGTCTGAATCAATTAGTAGGCACGTTTCTAATACCTATACCGAATAATCTAAATACAATATACATACTAACCAAAAACGTTAAAATTCAATAGGTTATTCAATTTTAAACCAGAGTATAGGTTCGATACTTACCTAAACAAAGTAATTTAAATTTTTTTATGAACTCATGCTGACCATTTTAAAAATAGAATGACTGGTTAGTTGAAGTTCGTTCACTTTATTAAAAAATGTATTAAATAACTTCAATGTAACATGAACCGGACAGGTAGTCCTATTTAACTGAGAACATTAATAAAACCGGACCGGTTCAAGGCTAACGGACATATATCTTAGGGGATTTACATTTTATTGTATACAAAACTACAACTTAAAAAATCATATTTATCGAACATAATCTTTGCATAAAATAATGTTTCGGAATCTCATCAAGTTGATAGGCGTATTCTAACGATGATAATGAAACTCCAGCCCACTTTACACGTGTAACGGTTTTCATAACTTTATTACCGTACTCATAAATAGTTATTTGCATTGCATTTACCATGCATAATTGTTGTAAGTATGCTGACAAAACCGAGACACCAGAGGCCAGACAGACTTAGAGGTTTTAGCACATCTCAGAGCAATGCTATTGGTCTTATATATATTTCCGTCTCTACGTTAGACATGTCGAAAACACGACTTCCCTAAATTGCAGGTTTAAACTTAAAGGTTACTTACTTGTAAAGAGCGGATATGTACGGATTTGTAGCCGCGCGTTGTATTCTATGGTTCCTTGAAAATGGGAGAGAGAAAAACCATAAGTTAAAAGTCAAAAACTATTAAAACTGCCTGATCGATGGAAGTAAACTATAAAAATAATCAATCAACTCAATTTGAAGGAATCTAATTTATCATAAACATTTATCTATTTATAACGTGTTCTCGGCTAAAATACTGTGCCGATCGATGAAATTCGGCACTGAGGAAATTTGCATTCTAGAGACGCATGTACACAAGATACATTTATCTTAATCAAGTCAATAAACTCTCAAGAAAAAAAAAACTACGTCGTCCTTCGCCATTTGCCGAAACCTCGTCGAAACATTGTTTGAATGAGTTTCAATTTGACAGTATTTACTGCACTTTGACAGCGTGAACCAAAATCTGACAGATAGATTTTTTTTTTACTTATCCATTGGCAAACTCTCAACTGGTGGATCCACTATTTTAGTTGAGAGTAGGTACCTAATCTTTCAATGCGTTGCTTCGTTGAGAGTAGATAAGAAAGCAAAATGCGCACATATTCGCATGCCAGATATTTGGACGATAAACAGGGCATGCTATGCACAATGATTAGTGAGCAGCATTTCAAATGGTTTTACTTGTTTACGAACGATGGCGGGTAAGAATGATGTAGTGGATGGATGTAGTGAAGTGAGGACTATAAATAAAAGTTATAACATACACACAGGATACTTCGATGAGTAGTGAATAGTCTTGCAGGTGGTATGGAGAAGTTCAAGGCCAATCAGAGATGATTCCGAATACAAAACAATCTGCTCTTGTCTATATTTGTTGTCGAGGAAAAATCTGTGCAATCGCGGATTTAAAATTATTTTACTAATGCGTCAAGGGGTTTTCCTTAAATACCTGACTGGTATCCAATATTTACCGGACACCCTAATTATCATATTGCCACACGTAGGTACTAATAAAGAAATAACACCGATTTTATTATAAATTGACGGATTTACCTTGACGCACAAGTATCTGGCAAGTATCCATTATTTACACCCATTCCATCCATTATTACACCATTATTTATACTATTCTGACCCACAATAGCATAGAACTACCTATGGCGAGTATGTGGGTATCCATATAATAAAGTAGGTATCATAATTAAAATGTAAGCAATAATTATATCCAATAAACGAGATAACTAATAAGTGGGTATCTTTTATTGAAGTCGAATCCGCCACTCCTGTGTCTTAGCAAAATTACAGCAGGTTCTAAGTATCTTAGTTAATTAGGTAACCTACGAACACTGTTGCTAAATAAATACTATGTAGATAGTACTTACTGATATCTACACCAATTTAATTGGAAGGCTTCACATTATAACTTAATTATGGTGTATCTGCATATTAATATGTATCATTACAAACTCGCTAGTCAAACTACGACGTAACTACATAATATTTATCTATGTATTTATAATATAATTATATTATAACATTTTCAAAAGCACTCTCTCCTGGTTAGCATTTACACAAAGCACTCTCGGAAAGCTGCACCTGTCATGAAATTATCTCTTGACATAGTGCAAGATAGCTTGGGATTTGTCTGTACAACCCCACCGGGCGTGATTTAGTTTATTTCTCAGTCTCTTTGACCTTACTGTAGATAAGAGTTCTAGAAGCTCAGCTCAACTTAGAAGTATAAGTTTATTTATTTATTTTATATTATTTATTGTACACCAAATTTATATCCACCAATACATTTCAAAAGATAGTATTTATCAAAATTTCTATGCTATCTATACTAATATTATAAAGAGGAAAGATTTGTATTTTTGTATGTATGTTTGTAATGAATAAACTCAAAAACTGCTGTGCCGATTTCATTCATTTTTTACCATTGGAAAGCTACATTCACCCTGATTAACATTGGCTATAAGTAAGTATACATAAATGTTTAACGAAAAAATGTCCACGCGTGCGAAGCCGGGACAGGCTGCTAGTCCTTTATACAGATTCAAGTGTTATTACAATTACAGGTGAAGACAGAAAAAATAAATGACCACATTTTATATGAGGAAGGTGTTTCAATCAGTTACCTACTACTTAAGTACATTACGAATTAATGTACTGAAGTGGATAACATGTTTTCTTGAGAGTTTCGAAATTCTACTTATCATTTAGTTGATCGGTCTCTAATTGAATCTACTCTACGTACTTACCTACCTATAGTTATTCATTATGCTATAATTTTAAATTACTGTTTTTACTCCTCAGTAGTTCGCAATTATTATAGTTTTTATAAAGCCGGTATTTCCCCGTTAAAACTTTATTCGGTCATTGTCTACCTTTGATCTTGACTGCTTTATAAAGCCTTGCGCTCATTTAAGCGATCTGGCGATCAGTGAAACACTGTCAAATATGACAGCTATATTTGACAGCGTTTCACTGATCGTTATCGTCATCGCAGGCCAGTTGTTTTTAACCGACTTCCAATCAAAAAGGAGGAGGTTCTCAATTCGGTTGTTTTTTTTTTTTTTTTATGTTTGTTACCGCATAACTTCGTCATTTGTAAGCCGATTTGAAAAATTATTTTTTTATCTGAAAGGTACTGCTTCCAGCTTAGTCCCATTTTAATTTAATTAAAATCGGTGTTGCCATTTTTTTTTTAATCATTTTTTTAATGTTTGTAACTGCATGCCTCCGTCATTTATGAACCGATTTAGAAAATTATTTTTTTATTTGGAAGGTTATTCTTACGTCCAGATTGTCCAAAACAAATTTCATTAAAATCGGTTTAGCCGTTTGGCAATGAAGTCGGTTTCTCAAGTTTTTTAAACTTATTGTGACGCCGTGCTGACGTAACTACGTGAAGATTTTTGTTCGACATTCAAATCTTACCAGAAAATTCTAGTAGCGGCGAGTGCCTTCTTTAAGGAATTCAAATAAAGAACCGAAAGTTCTGGACTAAAACAAGAAATTATACAGGTAGGGAAAGACGATCGGAATCCAACAGAAGAAAACGAAATGACGATCGAAATTCAATAAATGACAATCGAAATTCCGGGTATATAAGGAGCTGCAGGCGCGTCTACGGGCAGTTCAGTGGAAAGTGATCTGAAGAAAGGAACAAGAAGGAAAAATGAGAAAGTGGAAAAAGTGAACAGTGAAAGTGAACAGTGAACAGTGAATAGTGAAGTGAAGTGCAAAGTGGTGAAGTGCTCCCAGTGGACTGTCAGTGTTCGGAGCACAGCGTTGGACCGTGTAACGCATAGTGCGCGGGGACAGTGTCGGACAGTGCTACGCGTTTCGTGCAGTGCTACGCGTTCAGTGCAGTGTTACGTGTTCGTAGTGCGAATAAATCGCTACTTTCGGTAAAACGTTCGTTTCCTTCCAATCCCTGTACCCACTTCCGTAACATTTGGTGTCAGAAGTGGGATTGGAAGGTAAAATGCTTGTCATGCCGAGAGAAGGCATGAGTACTCGCGCTAAGACTGCCTCGCAGCAAGCAGGTGGCTCCGGCGCCGAGGCTCCTGAGGAAGAAACCCCTGGGCGCCGGGACAACTCCGGTGGAGCAACCTCGGGAAGTTCGTCGATGAGTACCCAGGTTGGACCAGACCTTGGCGCCTTGTTTGAGCAACTGCGCGCCATGCAAGCGGATCAGGCTCGCCGGGAGGAGGAACAAGCCCGCCGGCAGGAGGAGCAAGCCCGCCGGCAGGAGGAGCAGCTGCGCGCCATCCAGGAGGAACAAGCCCGCCGGCAGGAGGAGCAGCTGCGCGCCATCCAGGAGGAGCAAGCCCGCCGGCAGGAGGAGCAGCTGCGCGCCATCCAGGAGGAGCAAGCTCGCCGTCAAGAAGAGGATGCCCGCCGGCAGGAGGAGCAAGCCCGCCGGCAGGAGGAGCAGCTGCGCACCATCCAGGAGGAGCAGGCACGCCGCCAGGAAGAAGACGCCCGCCGCCAGGAAGAGCAGGCCCACCGGCAAGAGGAACAGATGTGCGCATTGCAGAAGAATCTTTTGACCGCTATCACCGACAGCATGCGCAGGGTAGAAGCGGTGGAGGAAACTATACAGCAGCATGGGACTCGCCTCTGTTCCATTGAGGAAGGTGTCAAAACTGTACAACTATACGGGAACCGCCTCTCCTCCGTCGAGGAAGACGTCAGGAAGCTCAAAACAAATGGTATCCCGGGCTCAGCAACCATAGTAAGTGCATCGACTGCAGGCGGAAATTTCAAGGTCCCGCCTTTCGATGGAACCTCTTCCTGGGCGGCTTACAAGCTACAGTTTGAGGCTGTGATGAACCTGAATGGGTGGACCAAGAACCAGGCTAAAACCGCGCTTACTTTGGGACTACGAGACAAGGCTTTGACCGTGCTGGAGGCCTTGGGGAGCGATGCAACCTACGAGCAATTGCTGGAAGCCTTAGAATTGCGCTACGGGGACTCGCATCTGGAGCATGTTTTCCGCGCTCAACTCCGTGATCGATGCCAACGAGCAAATGAGTCATTGCAACAGTGGTTTCTAGAGGTAGAGAAGTTGGTCCGGAAGGCGTACCAAACATCGCCAGCATCGGTCATTGACAGCATGCTTTTGCAGTCGTTTGTCGACGGTATTTTCGACGCGGAAGTAAGAGCTGCCGTGCGCTTGGGTCATCATGGTCACATCAAGGAAGCCGTTGCGCATGCGCTCGAGGTGGAAGCCGTTCGGCGAGACCCGAGAAGTGGGCGTCTGAGGGAAATAAATTCAACGGAAGTGGCGCGGGTAAACCAACACAGAGCTTTCGTCCCTAGATGCTACGACTGTGGAGAGACGAAGAACCGATGCTGGTGTACAAGCATTGGAGAAGCAGAGAAACTAATTCTAGCCAGGGCTGAAGGGTGGGCACTGGCCGGTGGACATGAAGCCCCGAAAATCAAGATTTGTCAGAGTACAGATGGCAACAGCTTAACTGTAAAGGGATCAGTAAATGGAATTCCGTGCTCATTGACTTTGGATACTGGAGCGTCACGTACGGTAATTGGGACACAGCTGATAAGAAGAAACGGAAAGATCAACGTTTGGAAGGGAGCTTACCAGCTAACAACGGCTACCGGCCAGCGCATACCAGTATCAGGTGAACAGAAAGTGGCTATCAGGATTGGTGATAAACTTTACTGGCAACAAGCGGTAATAGCTGACATTGTGGATGACTGCATTATTGGCCTGGACTTCTTGAAGGACCATCGGTGCAAGCTTGACATTCACTCCGGCGTCCTGAAGTGTGGGGAAGACGAAATACCGATGAGAGGCGGTGGCGAAGGCAAGGTGTACTGCATTAAGAACACTAAACTATTGCCAAGGTCACAGACGCTAGTTCCAGTAATTTTTCCTGGAAGTAAAAGTTTGAAACAGCGACGGTGGACAGTACTAGAAAAAGTGGATAACGAGTCATCGTGGCTGCCAGCACGTACGGTCGTCAATTCATCCGCAGAAACAGTGGTACCTGTGTTAAATTTGAGCAATGAAGAACAGATGTTAAAGAAGGGTACCCTAATAGGACGGAGCGAAGAAATCGTGTGGTTGCGGAATTGTCAAGAAACCAAAAAGACGGATGCAAGTTCAATCAACGTCAACAGTATACTGGAAGAATGTAAGCACGATTTGACAACTATTGAATTGCTCAAGGCGAAGAATTTGCTACGTCGGTACTCCGATATATTCTCGAAGAATGATGGTGATATCGGAAGGACGAGTATGGTTCAGCATAAAATCAATACTGGAAATGAACAACCTATACGACAACGACCCCGCCGAATTCCTTTTGCTAGAGAAAAGGAGGTGGACGACATGATTCAAGACATGAAAGATAATGAAGTAATCGAACCATCGTCCAGTCCGTGGTGCTCACCAGTGGTTTTGGTAAAGAAGAAGGATGGGTCAACGAGGTTCTGTATTGACTATCGCCGCCTAAACGACGTGACCAAAAAGGACAGTTATCCATTACCAAGGATAGACGACACCTTGAATACTCTCAACGGCATGAAATGGTTTTCTACGCTGGACCTAAAAAGTGGCTATTGGCAGGTGGAGTTGGATCCTAAGGATAAGGAGAAGACCGCGTTCTCCACAGGAAAGGGCCTCTGGCAGTTCAGAGTGATGCCGTTTGGGCTGTGCAACGCCCCGGCTACTTTCGAGAGGTTAATGGAACGTGTCCTTGCTGGGTTGCTGGGAGAAACCTGCTTGGTGTATCTCGATGACATTATAATAGTGGGGCAAGAATTTGATGACCATTTGAAGAAGCTGGAATCCGTATTTAACAAGTTGAGAAGTGCAAATCTAAAACTAAGCCAGAAGAAGTGCTCATTCTTCAAACGGCAGGTGAACTATTTGGGACACGTTATTTCGGAAAGCGGCGTCGAAACGGATCCATCAAAAATTTCGGCGGTTAAAGATTGGCCTGTGCCTGCGGACAAAACACAAGTACGGGCGTTTATGGGACTTTGCTCTTATTACCGTCGTTTTGTCAAGAGTTTTTCGGATATAGCGAAGCCATTGCATAGACTAACAGAAGAAAAACGGCCTTTCGTCTGGGACCAACAATGCCAGGCGGCTTTCGAGGAACTTAAGAGCCGGTTATGTGAAACACCAGTACTCGGATATCCGGATCAGTGCAATGAATTTGTAGTTGACACAGATGCAAGTAATACAGGGATAGGAGGAACACTCTCACAAAGAAAAGGAGATCAAGAAGTTGTGATAGCTTATTACAGTAAATCCCTGTCAAAACCAGAGCGGAATTATTGTGTCACTCGAAGGGAGCTACTAGCAGTTGTCAAAACACTTCAGCATTTTAAGAAGTATTTATTGGGTCGGAAATTTCTAGTCAGAACAGATCATGCAGCCTTGAAGTGGCTACTGCAGTTCAAGAATCCTGAAGGACAAGTTGCGCGATGGATTGAACAACTACAGGAGTACGACTTTGTAGTAGAGCATCGCAGTGGGAAGTCTCATGGGAATGCTGATGCTTTGTCAAGACGGCCGTGTTCTGAAGACTGCAAACACTGTGTGAAACAGGAAGATAAAGAAAAATCTATGGTCCGAGTTATAAGAACTGATACAGTAAATGATGATTGGAGCAGCGATGCCATGCGTAAACTACAAGAAGAAGATGAAGACCTCAGACCAATACTCAATTGGGTGAGAGATGGATCCGCACGCCCAGGATGGAGTGAAGTTGCCGGAATGAGTGCAGTAACTAAGAGCTATTGGGCACAATGGAATAGCCTGCTCTTACACAATGGTCTTTTATGTCGAAAATGGGAGAGTGCATCAGGACAAGATAATCATCTTCAGACAGTTGTGCCGAAGTCAAAGATTTCTGATATACTGCGAGCGTATCACGACGGAACATCAGGCGGTCATCTCGATGTGAAGAGAACTTTGGTGAAAATTCGTCAACGTTATTACTGGTTGCACTGCAAGGAAGATGTTGAAGACTGGTGCAAGAAATGTACGAGTTGTTCCTCTGTCAAAGGACCTCAAACAAGAAGTCGGGGAGCGTTGAAGTTGTACAACGTGGGTGCTCCTTGGGAACGAATAGCTTTGGACGTGGCCGGGCCGTTTCCAATGACGAATAGTGGAAATCGTTACATTTTGGTAATAATGGATTACTTCACAAAGTGGCCAGAAGCGTTCGCATTACCAAATCAAGAAGCTGTTACTGTGGCTAGCAAACTGGTGAATGAAGTTTTCTGCCGATTTGGACTACCCCTTGAAATCCATAGTGACCAAGGCAGGAATTTCGAGTCACAAGTCTTTCAAGAAACATGCAAGATTATGGGGATACACAAAACTCGGACTACGCCGTATCATCCGCAATCTGATGGAATGGTGGAGAGGTTCAACCAAACTCTGGAGCGGCATCTGGCAAAAGTTGTTGAAAGCCATCAGAACAATTGGGACGAGTACATTTCTCTGTTCCTTCTGTCGTATAGAACGGCAGTTCATGAGAGTACCTCTACTACTCCGGCCCGAGCGAACTTTGGTAGAGAGCTTCGACTTCCAGCGGATCTTCTCGCGGGTTGTCCTCCAGATGCGCCTAGCTGTATTTCGGAATACGCGGAAGATTTGAGAAGGAAAATGGAGGAAGTTCACGGGCATATGAGGGAAGAGAATCTGCGTGCTAGTGAGCGAATGAAAACGCGATACGACAGAAGCGTCAACTCCAAGTCCTTTGAAGAAGGTTCTGCTGTTTGGCTTCACAACCCCGTTCGAAGGAAAGGAAAATCTCCAAAACTACAACCGAGTTGGGAAGGCCCTTTTCAAGTAATTACGAGGATCAATGATGTCACATATAGAATTCGGAAAACGCCAAGAAGTCCAGCGAAAGTGGTTCATGTGGACAGGTTGGCACGGTACTACGGCTCTAACGATGCTCGGGACGAGCACGTCTAAGGAGGGGGTAGTGTGACGCCGTGCTGACGTAACTACGTGAAGATTTTTGTTCGACATTCAAATCTTACCAGAAAATTCTAGTAGCGGCGAGTGCCTTCTTTAAGGAATTCAAATAAAGAACCGAAAGTTCTGGACTAAAACAAGAAATTATACAGGTAGGGAAAGACGATCGGAATCCAACAGAAGAAAACGAAATGACGATCGAAATTCAATAAATGACAATCGAAATTCCGGGTATATAAGGAGCTGCAGGCGCGTCTACGGGCAGTTCAGTGGAAAGTGATCTGAAGAAAGGAACAAGAAGGAAAAATGAGAAAGTGGAAAAAGTGAACAGTGAAAGTGAACAGTGAACAGTGAATAGTGAAGTGAAGTGCAAAGTGGTGAAGTGCTCCCAGTGGACTGTCAGTGTTCGGAGCACAGCGTTGGACCGTGTAACGCATAGTGCGCGGGGACAGTGTCGGACAGTGCTACGCGTTTCGTGCAGTGCTACGCGTTCAGTGCAGTGTTACGTGTTCGTAGTGCGAATAAATCGCTACTTTCGGTAAAACGTTCGTTTCCTTCCAATCCCTGTACCCACTTCCGTAACATTATAATTATTTGACTGTATAATGTAAAACTTTACTTTTGGGAACTACAATTTTGTTTTTATACGTTACTAAAGCGGCTGCACGCGGCTTCGCTCTCCACGTTCCTGTTACTTTTGCAAGATAAAGGTATCCTATGTCCGTCTCCTGGTTCTAATCTACCTCCCCACCAATTTTCAGGCAAATCGGTTCAGCCGTTCCTGAGTTATAAATAAAATAACTAACACGTCTTTCTTGGTAGATTTTCAAGGTATTTTAATGATCTTTTCATTTTGTTTTTTTATGTGAAAGATGTCCCCGAAAAGCTTTTGTTGCATTTTACACACGCTTACTCGAAGTGTAATACAATTTTTATAAAATATCAGTAGCATTTTGCTCTTTGCACACTATGCAAGAGCTGACGCAGTGTAGGTACTTCGTTGCACAATTTGCTCGTTCTACGTTTATCGGGTATTTTGCCTTCAGCACATTTTACACTTTAGGTGGGACGTTGGATGTATTATCAGTATACCTAAGTATTCTAGTATTTACCTGCCTCAAAAATTAAATCCCACTCGGCTCATAGCTTTTGGGATTTAAGGCCTGCGCACATCAAGGCGATGGCGATGGCAATCAGTGAAACGCTGTCATATTTTACAACGATTCACTGATCGCCGCCGCAGAACACTTGAATGTGCGAAGGCTTTACAGCCTTTGAAATAATAATTTAACTCTGGGTTTCGCACTAATAGTTTGTTTTCCGGGAATTGTATTTCAGCCGTGCAAATCCAGTGTGGGTTAGCTGGCACGTTTTGTCATACATGATGTCTCTAGGAACCAAACAAATAATTTCATTAACTTGATTAAATTGATGTGAACCGAATTCCTGTAAGCAATTTATGTCATCTAACTTCTGTTAAGTCAATCTGTAAGACCGGTTTACTTACTTAGATACCATGTTTATACGAGTCCAGTGACTGGATCCAGTGTATTCGATTTTGGATCTAGCCAATGGTGACTCGGTGATCTGGTGAATGATGGTGATCTCCATACTATATACTCCATAGTCAGTTAGATTTTTTCTTCCCTTGGTCTCTTGGCTCGAACGATGACTGACATGCAGACTTATCGCCATGATATAACTATGCATGCATATATGCGTGCATGTGGGTTCACCAAGCATAGACCACTCCTGATTTCAACCAATACTCTTCAAATCTTTTTTCAAGGCTTGTAGCTCATATTTTGGAATCGGGAGTAGCCTTTGCTCGATGAATTTCACCAAGCTTGACGATAAGGGTGTTGCAATACAAACCTTTTTTACTTCAATTAAAATAATGTAACGTTGAAATAGTGTATCGTAGGACACACTCCTCGTAGAGAGTACCAAATTCCTTGCTCCTGACGTGCGTGACCTGGTTACCACTTTAAATCAGGTGAGCCATAAGCTTGTTCCATCAACAAGTTTAAAAAAAAAACGTACGAGAGCCAAGCACCTAATGCTGCCTTCCTACGGTGCGTGGTTCTGCAGATCATCACGCACCGCGCACGACGACGCACGGCAACGCACACAGAAAAGGCTCCTGTGCTACCGCGCACCTCGGAGCACGAGACCGTTCCCATGGTGTGTCGTGCGAGCTGGTGCGGTCTGGTGCGCGATATCACGCACCTGTGGGAAGGGGCTATAACATACACAAGTCAGCGCTGGACTGTACCTACTGCCATAATGTAAACTAGTCATAATTATTGACTATTCGATTCCAATTGGATAGCAATTCAATTTACAAGTTTGCCTGTAGGTGCCTGTAGGTATCTACCGAAATAAGCAGCTCGCAGCTATTTCCTGGAACGTATTAGGTATACCCTAATTCCTGCACTAAGCGCATGGATACGAATGTGTAATTTGGAAATCAGTATCTAACTGCTGCTAGCAATTCATGGACCGACACTGACTAGGTAATTTACAGTTTACAGCAGGGAGGGGAGGTACTTATTTACACAAAGAAACTTACATTAAACAAATATTAAAAATGTACAAAATACACAAGAAACAGTTGAGCTATCTGCAGACCGTTACAACTGATTTGTTTTTTTTCTCGAAGCCGAAACATTGAATGTCCCTTACATTTTTTCACACGTACCACAACCAAACCACAACGACAACTCGTGGGCGGGTGCTAATATGATAATAAATAGTTTAATTCACATGGGCCACATTTTGGCGTCTTATTTCAACCTTGTGGGCGATACACGTAAACACTGCTTGACCACTTTTTGACGCTACGATGTGGTGTGGTTGTGATACGTGTGAACAGACCCTTAGGCAAAAATATGAGTCTATAATGAGACAAGAAAATGTTTTTGCAAGAAAACACTTATACAAAATTAGTGATACAAAAATAACTTACAAAGAGAAACTCTCAGCTTTTCACGATTTCTAAGAACATAACATCTAAAAATAAATTGTGTACCAGCTAGGTGACGTTTTTTCCAAGTTCGCAAGTATCTACTTACTCAAAACATTATTAGACTCGATAAAAAAGAAGGTAGGCAATATCAAGCGGAAGGGCGCATTCTTTGGTTACTTCTTGTTTTCAAAGAAAAAATAACCCTTTCAGAGTAAAAATGGTGAAAAGGGTTTAATATATTTCCAAGTTAATAATTTATTAATATAAAAGAAGTAGTTAGTTCCGTATGGCTGCGTCCCTTCCGAGAAATTACCCTTGCTAAAGTTGATAATGATGTTTCACGTAAACACAAATACATGTAGGTAGGTACTTATAATAATCCTTTATAGACCATAAAGTACGTTCTTAATCCTAAGGGTTTAAGCCCTTTCATAGTTACACTCCCTGCCTTTTATGTAAACAAGTTAGATAACCCTAACTTGTAATAACATAATGCTTCGTCTTACTAAAGAGGTTACCTACCTGTCATAAGAGGCTGGACCAAACTCCTTGAACTAATGTTCTTAAAAAAAATAAGCAGAATTAATTCTCAGCCCTTGTATAAAAGAGTTAAAAAGTTACTGGCTACTTTCAACATCGATTTGGTTTTGAAATTATCAGAAAATGATGAATTAATATAATAAGTTAGTATAATACAGTATCGAGTGTAGCTGAGAGAGGCTTGATCATGTTTTTTTTTTACCATCCAATTCTAAAATAATGCTATTACGCTCTCCTGCCGCCCCGTGGTGCTTACGACCACCGCAAGTTCTAAACGGTGACGTAATAGCCATTTTAATAAGGTTTTATAAAAATAGCTATTACGCATATAAACACCCGTCACATTGAAAGGTACTCAACTTTTTCCTATGATGATGAAAAAAACCTACGAATTACTCATACCTTTAGTTTCGAAGTTGACATTTTTAGGTTGAAAAGTTGCGTGTATTCCAATTTAAAAAAAATGATAATTTTTCTACCACATTATATTCATCTTGACCGATTGACATCATGACGTATGCTCTGCCAAAATACGAATATAAAACCAGGTTTCTAATTATATACAACTTTTTAATTATAATAATTTATATAGGTGAAAGTTGGCCGCGATCTTACCCTCATGCTTTCATGAGGGTAAGATCGCGGCCAACTTTCACCTATATTAATTCTATATATTTTGTCGATGCGATCATCGACGGTGTAGCTAATAACTTGCCTGCGCTTTGACTTGAGACCTCCTAAGTATTTACGTTAGTAAAATAGAAGTTGCTGGTAGGTCCACTCTTTGAATTCTACAGCAATTTAACAGGCGGCGCGGAGACCGTCATTTCATTAAGATATCCGTCTTATCCACAGCTTTGTTGATCGTCAGCCGACACTGGAGGGCTTATACCTACATAACTTACTCGCACTTTCAGGAATAGAAGCAGGTAGCGAAAATTAAATTGAGAAAGTTTGAATTATGGAAAGTGAGGCTCAAACAGTACAAAAATGACAAAATGGAATTCTTTGGCGCAACTTCGTCTGTCCGTCCGTCTGACACGGCAGATTATTTCAGGAACTACTGAAATTTTTGAAAGCTTGAATTTTAGAATAAAAAGGGAAGTCAAACTTTCTAACATGAGACATGGTATTTTAGTTAAAAAATTATAGCTTTGATACAGAACTTTCACTGAACGAGTCGACTTGCACTTGACCAGTCTTGATTTTTTAGGATAATTCTTTTATCTTCTTTTTTAAAAACATTTTTTTTTCATAGACCAACGATGACGGTGAGAACAATTTGATGGCATAATTGCATTAGCTCACAGAGCACATCCCCTATGTGGCATTGATGCAGCCATCACTCTACGCCTACCTACCGACAGGCTTTTAAGTAAGTCTCATAATTATCTCTATAATTGCACGGGTACCCATACCCTTCAAACCAGAACACAACAATGCTTTTAATGTATACCTATATGACTTGCACTTTTGTAATTATTCGTAAAATTCAAGAATTCAATAATTGAGCTTCATCATGCCACATTTAAAAATGTAAAACCGTTATTTGCAGTACTTATGTATATTAAAATATCACTTCCTGAAAACGGTGTCACGTGCATAGGTACCATGGTACCTACTTGATGAATGTATATCGAGAAAAAATGACTTCATCTCGAAGTATGTTCTTGTTGACGTTTATAAGGGCCGTGCTATTTGGAATAAACGTATTCACAGGAAAGCCGAAGTATAAGTTATGAAGGGATTTATGCTGACCCCAAATAAACATGTTCCACTAAAAATCATTCAGAATTGAGGATTTTTGAGGATGAGGTAATCGATTGACAAGCATCTGAATGTTTTATTTCAGTTTTAAGGAGCTTTTTTACAGTGACTTGTGCAATAAAATAGTCACATTTCCATTCTGGTATCTATATTAAGGTATACGTTTGACTGCCATTTCACCTGATGGAAAGTAAAAACGAAATACTATTGTTCTACTTGTCATTACTTTTGTAGGCATTTATTTCTGATGGATTGGCCATATTGAAATTTAATGCTATGTTTCCATGCGTGCCGTGCAGCCCGGCAGGCTGCCTGGCAGGCTGCCTGGCGGGCTGCGTGGCATGCAGCCCGTCCCGGGCCGGCGAACATTCAAGCTGTTTACATGCATGCCGTGCAGCCTGGCGAGCTGCCTGGCGAGCTGCGCGGCATGCAACCAGTGTTACCAGGTACACGGTAATTACCGTAGATGCACGGTATTTTTGGCTTAAGCACGGTATACGGTAATGTTTCACTACCGTGTCATTTTCTACGGTATTTTTAATTATGAATTACCTTGACAGTCGATATGTAAATAATTACGAAGTAGGTATTCCCCGATCATCAAAATACGTCTAAATGAAAAAGTATGCCCTTTGCCCTGCCCACTAGTTAAACAATTAGTGTATATGAAAATTGCTTGTATAATAAATGAATGAATAAATCGCTTTCTCGCAACTCTCACCGTACTCTTTTTTTTATGCTCGGGGTTCCATAATAATTCTTGTTCCTGGTAATGTTCCAGGAACGTCAAAATTGTCTCGTAAGACCAATCGACCATGTTGTAATTATTACGACCAATATAGAAGAGTACTCGGTGATTACGACTTTGTAACCTAACTAAACATGAAGACATTTGTCAAACAATAATTGACTCGTTGTCTTAGCAACAGTCGCAGAGGTTTTATTCTAACTGATGCAACCTCAGCAGTAATCTCCGATCGTAGCGACTTTTTTTAGCAACGTCCACTCGTCACGAAAGCGCGAGAGAGACTGACTGCCCACCAGTGTTGCCACGTGCCAAAGCAAAATATCTGGGGACAGACGGACAGATAGACAGACAGACAGTCAGACGGACAGACAGTGAAGTCTTAGTAACTATATTAACTATACTAATAGTATTATCAAAAGTGGATCTAAATGAATATTTTTTGCCTTTATTATGTTTAAAGATGTTCATCTTATCATAGACTAAATCAGATTCCAAAAATCTGTATAAAAGTAGGGTAAAATCTGTAATCTGTAATACTACCCTAAATTCTGTATAAATACAGATAAATCTGTATAATTGGCAACACCAATTTGGCCCGCGCGCGTGTAAACAGTCACCGGGCGTCCGCACATTCATCAAAAAACCGACACTCGCCCGGTTCGCGGCATTCACGTTCACAGGCGCGTTTACGGGCTCGGGCGTACCGTTTCCACGCGCGTGAATGTGAATGTGCACGTTGAATGTCGAGTTGAACGCACGCGTGGAAACATAGCATAAAAGTAATCCTAGACCAGACGCGAGCAAAAATTATTTAAAAAATTATGATCTTGAATTAGTGGAAACCCTATTATTATGTCACCAAAATGGTTTTACTTTTAAATGGCGTATAGCATCACTGAGATAAAAACAAATCCAGTGTATTCGTTACAATCCTTGTATAAATAAATAAATAAAGACTGAACAATGCATTCATTTAGCAAAGAACAGAATAAGGAAAATATTCAACGGGGATTATGAGCTCTTTGTTCTGAAATGATTGGTCCATAAAAAGGCTATAAAACCAGATGAACGAATCAAACTCGATCAACTACTAAGTAAGTAGGTATTTACTTCTAACAATAATGGTAGCAGATGAACATTGCATACAAAATGAATAATAAAAGTTTTACCGAGTACCAATTATTTTTAATTATTTTTTTACTACTTAGAATAATATAACTACTATACCACGGTTTTTACTTACTTCTTCAAGCTACATAAGTAAGGTTAAGGTGCTTTAAGCCATAAAGTACCAAGAACCGGAAAATTCGAAACAAAATTGTTTTATAATATAATAATGGATTTGCTAGATGGGCCACCACTATATTATCCAAAATCTGTGCAAACTTATGTTCTTTTGTAAGGTTTTAAATAAAAATTAAAACTAGTTCATGCTAGATCTTCAATTTGTTTGGTGCGCTGAAGTGAAAAATGAAGCCTTCTCATTTCCTGCAACATTTATTGTCACATTAAATAAATGCAACTAAAGTTTTTCATTCGGAGAGTCTATTTTAGACCTAGAAAAAAACTAAACTTAAAAAAAAACTCAGCAACACTAACGAGTCTAATTTTTAATCAATCTCCAAAGAAAAGAAGGGTTAGGGAGAGACTCAATAAGTATTGTACCGATTTTTCATCCATTATTAAGAGGGCATCACACCTGCGACTCTCCATACAAACGTAGTCCCCTATTTCCTCCCTGGATAATGCCTCTAGAGTAACCATTTTTTCTCATAAAATCCAGGTCTGCTATATACGTGCTCGTATGTTTTCCTTTTTTCCAGAAACTTATTGATAAAGAAAATATGACCCTCATATGATTTATATGAAATATTAATTGGAGGTGGATAATGAAAATATCAGCTTTTTTTTTTTTTTTTTTTAATGCAAATGATAGACAAACGGGCTTACGGCCCACCTGATGGTACGTGGTCACCGTCGCCCATAGACACCAACAACACCAGGGGTGCTGCCGTTGCGTTGCCTACCCTGAAGGAACTTGTTTACATTTTTCTTAAACCTCCTACCAACCTCCAATTCATATTTCATATAAATCATATGAGGGTCATATTTTCTTTATCAATAAGTTTCTGGAAAAAAGGAAAACATACGAGCACGTATATAGCAGACCTGGATTTTATGAGAAAAAATGCTTACTCTAGAGGCATTATCCAGGGAGGAAATAGGGGACTACGTTTGTATGCAGAGTCGCAGGTGTGATGCCCTCTTAAGTACTCGTAAAAGTCAAATAATCTCGATAGTAGTAAATAGACTCAAATTGAAGGCTATGTAAGGCTTTGATGTTGTTCTATTATTACACACTAATTCAGACGCATTGATAGTGATAGATCTCAGATATAGCCAATTTAAATTTTATGGCGACAACTTGGAAGGGCCTGTCTGTCGTCATAAAAAAAGGGACTGCTATTAAATTGTAGGTTATCGTAAAACACATTGAGAGTTGGTTGGTAGTAGCTAGAATATCTGTGTTAGGTACATTGAAAATTCATAAAAGAACATACTTATCACACAGATTTCCAATTGTTGTTTTTTAATTTTAAACCAGTAGGTACAGTTAACACCAAAACTAAACAGATAATTAAACCAAATCTTAAAATGTTTTTTTATGAATTAAAAAAATGCATTTTTGATATTTTTTTAGATCACTAACAATTGAAAATTCTAAAATAAAAGTAGCAGGTAGTGTTACTATTATAATAATAACATTATTATGATGAGAAGCTTTTTACGCTTTTATTAGATCCATGATACACAATTCCAGAATGTACAATTCGTATAACTTATCAGAGTGATAAAAGTGACAAGTTCCACCCTACCACGTACAAAACGTCATTAGGAAGCTTTTGGCACTCTCAAATTCCAACTTTACTTTTCTGGTTTTATTTTGTGTTTTACTCAAGGTTACAATGAAATGTAGGTAATGTGTTTCTCAAGGTTCAAGTAGGAAGGATCGACGGAACAATCTCGAATCCTATCTCTTGTCACAATCTGCGTTTGAAGAATCGCCACTGCTCTGTAGCAATCTGAGGCTTATTGTCTTACTTTAAAAATGGCTTTCGTGTTTGGGCCGACTGCCGTTTTTTGTACCTTTAAATTTGGAAAAATCTGTGATTTTTATCAATTGGGAGCGGAAATGAGATATTTTTGGCTAGCAGCATTTCTTTAACTAGGAAACAAATTTACTAGACCTGCCTCTGTGGGTCAAACTTTTATCACGGAAAATCATGGTGGCACTGTGGTGACTGGCCTCTCAGCTCAGATGGTAGTAGCTCTACCTTCTGCGCCGTAGGTCGTGGATTCGATCCCCACTGAGAAAAAATATTTGTGTGTTGAACGCAGATGTTTGTTCTCTTTCTGGGTGTTGTATTGTATTCTAAGTATTTATTTATTTATTATGATAGGAAAATTCAATGGGTACTAAGTAGGTTATTAATTGCTCTTTTTATGATTATAGGTAACTTACAAAGGTTAGTAACTTACTCTTTCGTAACTTATGCTTAAAAATCTTTACTTATGAATACTTAATTTAAGAAAAAAATCATGAAACTGAAGTCAGTTTATATGTTGAACTTTAAAGCGGAATAGAATAAAAGCTATTGAAACTTCTCAGGCAAATCCATTGAGCTGTAGAAAACACTAGCACTAACCTACAGTTAAACTTCGCTTTATCACAGGTGCTTTTAAAATAGCCGGTTTATTTAAGCAAAAGCTAAAGATAAAAGTGGAAGTGGTGGTTGGGTGAATAAGGACGATTGCAAGTGCTTTGTAACACAACAAATCATGTTCAATCGATGACGAAGATATGCTGTATGAAATTTTATAGAAATATAAATAATTTATTTTGCGTTAACTTACGATTAAAACTAAAAGGTACAGTTCAACTTAAATTAAATGACGGCAAAAAAGGTAAACCACTCAGCATTTGCTACAAGGGCACGGTAGCCATTGCAGCGCTGGTTTTCAGTGGCACCTAATAAAATAATAATAAAAGTAACGCTTCTTCTTCTTCTTATCGTGTCGATTTTTCACTAAATAACTTAACAAAGTAGGTGGCTATGGCTACCTAGTAACGCTAAATAATAGCAATATAATAAAAAATACCTTACACGAAATGAACCAATATTTGTTACCCAAAATAACACAGAAATATCAATTTAAAAAATAAATAATAGCCCTTGTTTTATAAAGTAAATCAAGTTTTGGTGGTAGGCCCAGTAGAATAGAACCCTTCATGGCATTAAAACGCACCGGGAGCACTGGATACCGACATTGTAATCACCAATCCACCTGATGCTTAAGCGGGGTGACCATTTCAGTAAACCTCTAAAATATAGAACGATTTTTTTTATCGACGACGAAGATGTGCGTTATGAAAGTTTTGGTGGTAGGCCCACCGTAGAATAGAACCCTTCCTGGCATAATAACGCACCGGAGAGCACTGGATACCGACATTGAGATCACCAATCCACCAGTTAAGCGGGGTGACCATTTCGGTACCTATAGGACGATTTTTTTATCGAAGACGAAGATGTGCTAAGTATATGAAAGTTTTGGTGGTAGGCCCCCGTAAAATAGAACCCTTCATGGCATAATAACGCACCGGGAGCACTGGATATACCGACATTGTGATCACCAATCCACCTGCTAAGCGGGGTGACCATTTCGGTAAACCTCTACAATATAAGACGATTTTTTTTATCGAAGACAATAATTTCTCTTTAATTATATGGAAGAGACTGGTATTTATCGCGATCACCTTTATTATTCTTCAATGTAATTATGCATAACGATCGCGTTTATAAAACTTTACTACTGACTTGCGGTGACGTAAAGCTTTGAAACAGGGACAGTTTTACAGAAAGTAATTTCTTACTCTTCAAAGTTTTTAAATTTATGGGACTACAGAAAGTATATACCTAATGATGTAACTAAGATTGTTGAATGTAAAAATCTCTAGACTGGTAAGTTTTCCATTACGAAGCGGTATCCTTACGGAAGTAATTAAAACTTCAGGATTTAGCTTCATATTTCCGGGACGCAAAGCTATTTTCTTTCACTTCTGAAGAGACGTAGTCAGCAGGGAAAGTTGATTAAAATCTTGAGTTTTCAGAACCTTTTTTTGTTCCCTATGATATGGTCGCGACCCATATGAGCCAAGACTTCTTTAAATATTTGCTACAATTTTGATGATGAGGCTACGGGCGCAAGAGTTAGTTATTCAAGATTTCAAATTGTCTATTGTCTTTATCAATGACGGTATCAAATTTTTGTTATTGACTCAGCTGTTTATGTTTACCAAACCAAGCTACGGTAACTCTACCCAGTTTACAAAGCGATTGCTTCTGCTAAAGTTTTGTGCTTGGTATCTGAGATCTACCTACTTCTATCTTTCCCGGATCTTTTCGGTAAGTAGGGGAGGCCAAGTCTGGACTTGGCCTCCCCTACTTAGTCTACTGCTGGCAGTAGACTTCTTCAGGCTCATGATAATAATGATGTATTAGGAATGGGATAATCTATAAACAGGTGAGTTGAAAAAAAGGATGGTAAAATCTATCGACACAGAAAGATTTTTTTCGGATAGGTTTTGATAATATTTACATAAGAAATAAAAAAAATCGGTTGAATTCGTTTAAACAGATGCAAATTTTTCATTTTATTAGGGTCAACAGACAGTGTACAATACATATCGCTTTAGCGATTTGTATTATTGTAATACATATCGCTAAAGTTACTTTAGTAAATGTTAAGTACCTACATATATCTAAATTTTATTAATTATTATTGTGACACCAACACCGTTTACCACAGATTATTTCAAAAGTTTTAAATTAACCTAAGTTATGAGAAGTGTGTAGTACCTACTATACTTACAAAATTCTCAAGAACCATTTTTTTGTTGTTTATTTTTGTATGTTGTTGAATCAGATCATGTACAAAATCCTAATCATCTCGTACAAGTGTAAAAAAGTAAATGCATAAAGTTGAATTTATAAATCAGTTTCCGAAAAGCAATACCAATGTCAAATATATAATTATGTAAAGTAAATCAATGTAATGTAATGTAAAGTGTAATGTTTTGGATTATACCAGTACCTACTAGAGGCTGGTATAGAGTCTTAATCAGTGATAGGTTCTGATGATGATTAGATCAGATATAATGGTTCACTCAGTACCTATCATCCAATTCTGCCTGAATCATCAACATTTCCAGTCGCATTCAGTTAGTTACTAAGATGTCAGTAATCGTTTGTCATGTAGAGTTACGTGAAATTGCAATGTGTTCACCACCGTAACTTGGAGATTAGTACATTACACGTGCCTTCAATTTATTAACGTGGTTTTACACGCCACGTTGTGAGCATAAATAAACCAGATTAACTGATTATTTACACAGGGCCAATGCATATAAAAACCCCACTGCTGCATCTTAGTATATGCTACGACATACACTCATCAACATTGTCTAATTTCAAATAGATTTAATTTTCTAGATTTTGTTCCTACTGTAGTTTTTTAAAGAAATTAGTGTTGAATATCCCTAGACAATATTAATGTTGATTGTGAGCCAATGCGTAAACTAAGAAAAGAAATGAAATCCCCACCAGTGAGATTTATTTAGTGGGGATTCCAGGAACATTGGTACTCATCACGGGAATAATTGCTAACTCAAAATGGTGATTCGTTAGTAACATTTTCAGTTATTCAATGTCAATTTCAGTACTTTATATTCGGGAGTTCGAGACTTGTATCTCCAGTGAGACTTTACGGCATAGCTGTATGTAATAGATATCGAATCGTAAAAAACTTAAAGCATCTTGGACATAATTACAGAAGACTTTTTAAACGATGCAGACATGAGCAGAAACGTTGGCGATTATGGGGAATATTATTGCTCGTAGGTTTTCTCACTGCTCAGCTGAAGTAAAAGTCTCTCTGTTCAGAGCTTACTCTCAACTTACCTACCTACTGTATTACACCCAAGTAATACCAAAACCTTGGTTACACCAGAAAGGCCAATGGGGTTTTTTTTAATCATTACACTATTTATTCAGATTTTATTCAGACATCGTTAAGCGCTCTGACGTGCTCTCTTGTGCGATATTATTAATATTTTAGGATTATTGGAGCGTTCCACGGTTCCACGATATTGAGAGTGCGTCGGGCATGTTTGTTGGCGCAAGAACAAATGATTTTCATGCCAATTATTCGAAAACGGACAATCTCGTTATCGCAGGTGAGGTAACACATTTTATAATTTGCTACAATGATTCTGCCATTCTCAAATGTTAAATAAAAACTGTTATAAATTTTTAATGTAAAGAAAAATATATCCGTCAGATCAAAATAAATCCATCCATTAGGCTTGTCAAGAACAAAGACAGACTTTTTTCGACTAATAGCGTTATACCAAGATGGAAAAATCTTTGGTTTTTTGCTGTTCTACGTTCCTGTTTTATAATAAGTATAATAATATTAGTATAAGTAAATGTTTATTAGCACTTATTAGGTTTAGTACCTATATTTGTGTCTAATTTTAAGGTTTTGGGGCTAATAGAAGAAAGATAATAATAATCCCATTTACGATGTATTTAGCAAACAAATTGCAACTGCTTCAATAAAGTTTCTGGAAATATTTGAACTTCATAAAAATCATCTACTTTAGTTATCTGTTTCTATTCTCACAGTACAATCATCAAAGTGGTTTCGTGTAAATAATCGATTGAAAAAAATAACCAAAAAAATTTATGTCTGGCGTCATCGATCAAAAGATGCCTACACAGACATTTTAGGAAAACGTTGGTACTTTTGATCCATGAAACGAATCAACAATATCGAAGAGCTACTCCCATGCATACAAATGTATAGAAAATGACATGTTTTACCTTACGACAAGAGAAAATGTAATACATACCCTTGTCGGAAATGTTCTTTTCTCGGTGAATCAAAAGACAATTTAACGATTTTTTTCGTTAAGTAGTAGTCGTTTAGTAATATTCTATTTTCATTCAATGTAAAGCCCTGACGTAATTTTAATACTTTTAACATAAGGTTATCGATAGTTACACCTGCAGGAACGAATTTAAAATTACCGATATGAAGCGGCTCAGTGACGCAAAGATGTAAGTATTCGTATATACGTATTATTGAAATGTTGATAAGGTTTACGTAGAAACAGTGAAAAGGAGAGTTATTTTCTAAAAGCAAAATAGCCGCCTCTTATCAGTAAATCATAAACTGGAGAATGTTGTGTAATTTTGACGTCACAAACACTTCAAAATAAACAGTTAATTCCGTTCTCAGTGAAATTCCATAAGTATACAAAGAGCCGTGCAAAACACTTATTTATTATACACAAAATACCTATTCCTTACATACACAAAAGCACAATTTTTTAGGCCGTTTCATAATTGCGGTTGTATTTTTCCCCTTCAGTGCTTGTGTACCTACGTAACCGGGTTTCGTAAATCTACGCAGAAATAATTTCTGTCAAGATGTTCGTAGTTCAAAACCCGGTTGTGGACTAAGAAAAAAAAACCTTGTAGGTTGTTAATAATGTTACGAAACTGGGTTACGTACAAGTACTAAAGGATTTTTCCTGTGTCACCTACAATGTACTAGGAAGATAGATGCCTATATACGATAAGCGCTTGCAATAGATAAAAACTTCATCATTTTCAAAATTTCGATTATCTGTCATTTCTTTAGCGTCTCAAAGTCAAAGCCAAAATTCGTTTATTCAGTTGTATCGCAATTATCATTGTAGTTGTGATAATTGTAGCGCACAACTAGGCGATCAGCTGCGATCAGCGATGGCGATCAGTTTCAGCATAGGTTTTGCATACATCCGCACACACTGCTGCGAACTTTGACACTGACTGCCATTCCAGGCGATCTAGATGTGCGCAAGGCTTTAAAGCCTAGTTGCCCGTTCTATGTGACCAAGCCTAGAAGAACAATCAATAAACTACGGCTTGGTGCCTAAAACAGTGTCTAACCTCGGCCCTAGAATGCGAGGTAACAGTTCTTACTCAGTTCGTAATACAGTTGATAATAAAAACCCGCCTTTGTCGTATGATGAATGTTGACATCAATTGCTCTGAAATACCAAGCGTAGATTTAATAGGTAAAGCTATGAATAGCAGCGACAATCAGTTGACACCTACATACGTTCATACACGATACATTAAGGTTCCTACCTATTCGTCTTGATTTTTAAGAAACGATACATTTTTGTGCCATAGCTGGCAGGCGAGCAGATATGCCACCTTATGGAAAGTACCATATAGACACCTGCAACACCAGAGGTGGTGCTGATGCGCTGCCAGCCTTTTAAGAACTGATAGACCCGCCGTTTGAAGGACCCCATTTCGAAGCTTCGAGGGAAAACCGCAGGAGGCAGTTCATTCCACAACTTATACGTGCGCGTCAAAAAGGACCGCAAATAAAAGCGTTATAAAAACGAGCAGTAGTGGAAAACCAGCCATCCAGGTGGTGAGGATGGAATCTGGTTCTGCGGTATTTTATCTTATCTTATACCTTTAAACGAGAAAATCTTGTATATATATATATATATATATATATTTAGGATCTCGGAAACTGAGCCAACAATTTTCACGAAATTTACTATACAAGGGTTTTCGGGGGCGATAAATCGATCTAGCTAGGATTCATTTTTAGAAAATGACGAGAAGTTGGTGTTTTGCAATAATCAAACATAAACTCAATATACGACTGTTCCTGCCATCTATTGGCGATTGTGAGCAACTAACTGCAAGCTAGAAGGAAGCCAATAAAGATACGACTCTTCCTGACATCTATTGGCAAATAATAATACAATTTTTTTTTAAACCCGAGCGAAGCTCGGTCATACCGGCTCGTTATTTATAGTTACACGAGCTGGTATGCCCGAGCTTTGCTCGGTTTTTTAATAATATTTTTCGATCTTACTAACAGCGCCATCTGCTGGAATAGCTAAAATAAGCTTATGTATAAGTTGACTAATAGATAAAGTTGATTATTAAAACAATAAAAAAAGATTTTCTAAAAAAATATCCCTGTTATATTAATCGATTAATTGCCCCCGAAACCTTCTGTATACCAATTTTCACCGGAACTTTTGTGTCGAGTGTTTACGTAGAAGTTCAATAGATGGCGTTCTCCGTGACACTAATTCGTGATTTCGACTACACGGCAAGAGATGGCGCTAAATTTTTTTATTAATAAAATAACTTTTAAACCGAGTCTTTTCTGAAAATGAAACCTAGCTAGATCGATTTATCGCCCCCGAAACCCTCTGCATACTTAATTTCATGAAAATCGTTGGCGCAGTTTCCGAGATCCTAAATATATATATATATATATGTACCTATATATTTAGGATCAAGATTTTCTCGTTTAAAGGTATAAGATGTACCGGTTAATAGGTGAACTTAGCTCTTATTATTAAAACCTAACTAGTTTAGAACCTTACCCAGCTTTCAATCGAACATTTCAATGATCAACCGACTACTTATTTTATTAACCGTTACAAATTCTCAATCATTGAAATCAAATATTAATTCTGTATCTCTGAGTCTGCCCGCGACCACGGCTGTTGTAACACGGTCGAAACGTCGGGAAATATCTACTTCCTTATATAATTACAAATATGCATTGCAATAAAACAGATAGTTACAGACTAATTGGATAAAAGACATAGCAAACGATTACCAGCTTTAAAATATTACGAATAGCTGGTACCTAGTTGTTCAAAATAAAGATTTTAACTGAAGGAATAAAATAAAAACTTTCATCTAACCTAAGAATGCATGGAAAAAAACTGCTGCCTTGCTGGGGCCTTATCCGCGGGCCGACTGACATTAAACTCATGCGGTGGAGGTGATGTTATATCTCGGCCAAAAACTCCTGACAACCATTTACACCTATTCTCACCATCGCACTCCCTTGGACCTCAAAATCTAATGTCAAAACTGACAGATGCGACTAGGATTTGATTGCAACAAAAGATACGCAATCACTTATT
Source organism: Thera obeliscata (assembly GCA_947578465.1). NCBI lineage: Eukaryota > Metazoa > Arthropoda > Insecta > Lepidoptera > Geometridae > Thera > Thera obeliscata. The sequence continues at coordinate 7,539,874 of OX387927.1, forward strand.
TATCTAAAATCGTGAGCAATACACATCTCATTTCAAAAAATAAGTTCTGTGTTTTTATGTCTTTCAAAAGGTATATAGAAGTTTGCTAGTGAAACGTTGTTTCACGGTGTTTGGCGTCTTAACACCACAGAATGAGTTAAAATACTTACGTCACGCGTGCAATAAATGGATAATGTTCAGCTTGGTCCATAAATTAATACGATTATATTTACAGTCCCTTAGATATCACTCTCAGTTACCGAGACAAGCCATGAAAAGAAGAATAGCTATATCATTCAGAAGCGTTTTATTCTCTTCTGTGATTCAGAATGTGAGATGTGAACTCCGTAACACTGAGTAATCCTCCACTGGCCTGTCACATAAAAACCTCGTTTGTAACAAGTAAAATAACAAAAACGTCAATTACTAAATTAACAAATCTTTTTGGGAATGATGTACCATTTTTAGGGTTCCATAGCCAAATGGCAAAAATGGAACCCTTATAGATTCGTCATGTATGTCTGTCTGCCTGTCTGGCTGTCTGTCCGTCCGTGTCACAGCCATTTTTCTCCGAAACCGTAAAGCTGGGAACATATTAGGCGGACGCGTCCGACGGTATGATGATAATGAATGTACACTGAAGTGGGCAAACTATCGGATGTAAGCCGTGGACGTCGGACGCGTCCGATAGTTTGCACACTTCAGTGTACATTCATTATCTAGATATCTATCAGTCGCGGCTGTCAGCCGCGTTCGTCGGACGCGTCCGCATAATATGTTTTCGCCTTAAGAGCTAGACTGATGAAACTTGGCGAGTAGATGTATTCTGTGAACCGCATTAAGATTTTTACACAAAAATAGAAAAAAAAACTATAAATTTTGGAGGTCCCCATACTTAAACTGAAACTCAACATTTTTTTTATCATCGAACCCATACGTGTGGGGTTATCTATGAATAGGTCTTCAAAAATGATGTTGAGGTTTTTAATATCGTTTTTTTCTAAACTGAATAGTTTGCGCGAGAGACACTTCCAAAGTGGAAAAAAGTTGGTCCCCCCCCCTCTAACTTCTAAAATAAGAGAATTATAAAACTAAAAAAAATATATTTTATAACTAATTGAACTAAAAATTTAATTAGTTATAAAAGCGTTTTTTAAACTATAATTTATTTATTTATACGTTATAAATCGTAAACCGCAATTTACCTTTCGACGAACTACAAGAACCTTTATATTATGTTACTTGATGCTACGGAACCCTTCATGGGCGAGTCCGACTCGCACTTGGCTGCTTTTTTTATGATTGTAAGCTATGCATTTGGTTGCCATCCCACCTGATTGAAAGTGAGGAAGCAGCCTAAGGCTCCGTTCACACAGACCGGCTCGGAGAAGAGAGCAGATTCTTATCACGTTGAACACGAGTTTTAAGTATTTGTAGTAAGGTTTATTTTTGCATCTGCACTGCTTTTGTCATTATGAATGCTTGAACGCGCTTGTAGTGAAATAATAAGAGGAGCTGACCGGCTCCGATCGCGTATTTTTCTCGTCGGCTGCGAGCGCATCCGCTTTCAAATCGCTTCCAGCCGGTCTATGTGAAATAGTTGACGGCTCCGCTCCGAACTCCAAGCGTATACGATCCGGTTTGTGTGAAAAGAAAAATGCGCGCCGATGCTCTCCGAGCCTGTCTGTGTGAACGGACCCTAAGATATATCACACTTTTGTTAAGTTATCGTATACCTTTTAACTTTAGTCTTGAAAATTCTTAAATAAATAAATTACTGTATGTTAAATAGTTTTCCAAGATTATATGATAAGTATTTATTTGGTTACCCTCTGAGTTATCCAGTCAACAGTTAGGTAAGCATAACATTAAATATAATTATTAACAATGAATTTCGCATAGTAATGACTAATAAGTAAATCGTTGGTTGGGTACGTGTTTTTGCCTGGTCATAATGAACTTCCAAATAAATTACTTAATTCAGTCGGTAACCACGATACTTAAAAACTGTACCTACTTAAATTTTAAAATTGCGTATTTTCGTCTCTTTTTGTCATCATTATCTATCGACAAAAAATTAAAATAGTAGTAACATATAAAAGTAAGTATTGTTTATCTTTAGACGATTTTTAAAGGCCATTATTTATTAATAGGTTAGGAAGGTGAAGTAGGTATAAAAGATTCCAATTTGTTTTCTTCTTTTTGACTTTTTTAGTTAAGCAGCTAAACAAACTTACAACGACAACTAACTTTCGTTCAGTGCTTTTCAGTTAGCTATCTGATGAAATTTAACCTAATTTTTATCACCGTACTCGTTACACAATCAAAAAGTAAAAAAATATGACTACTTATACTAAATTAAACGACGGCAATTTAGATACATAATTAGTAGAAAAATTATTACATTTTGGATATGTTCGGGTTATAAAATGATAATCTGCTTTCGAAAAGTTAAAAAAGCAACTCACAAAAGTTGTTTATAAAAATTAACGTAAGCCTAAATTTGTTAATTTTTTTAAGCCGTTATTCACATAATACCATACTCACATAATGTTTTTATGATGACGCCGAAATAGCGATTTATACAAATTTAATGGTAGATGTGGATTACAGAAGTTCCGTCTGTTATATCTTACCACTATTAAAAAACTTGCTGTAGGTATAAAAAAAATGATTAGTTAAAAGGCAATTATAATATTGTAGGACCCCAGCGGGGCTTTTTTTATGGATTTATAAATATATATTATAGAAAACACACTAACACTGTCTAAAAGCAGAGCTATTGGAACCAGAAAGCTGATATGATACTTAATACATATTTTTTTGTAATATAATCCAAAATAACACCCAGCGGAGATAGCTGCAACCAGTTTGTCATAGCTTTACAAATACTATACCTATAAACTCCTAAAAAAAAATATTGTAGGTACCTACTTACTTTCAGAGTATATCCAAGAAACATTCCACAAGTTGTCCCAGTTGTCATACGCAGTCATTACTTGTGAAGCACTTTAATCCATCACCTGATGCCACTTTTGTTTGCACTTGTGCAAGTTTGAAATAAGAACGTGCGAAGTGAGAAACGCGCAAAGGCCGCGCGTGGACGACGTTATAGACGCGTGGCTCGTTCGCGACTGAACTGAAAGAATCTAAACTTCTGCCCGCAGAGAATATAAATAAGTATAATTATTATGCTTCTGCTCTGCCTGTGGCAGTCACTTCCGTGACTCTACAATCCTTCTGTGCAGCATCACAATATCTTACAAAAAAGCCAAAACGGTGAAAAAGTACTGTGATATTCGGGCTCATTTGTAAATAATTGTTGATTTCAGTAAGGTATATTATGTAGGTACCAACCTGACAAAGTACCTATCTGTCTTTTAAGTGTTTGTATTTTTAAAAAACCTTGTAGTTATCCACAATTTTTTATAGTAGTTATAGGAATAGAATAGAATAGAATTTTTTTTATTGCACACCTTAAAACTAACAGTGGTAAAACAAGTAACAATAATTTAAAACATACAAATGTACAATGGGCGGTCTTATCGCTGAAGAGCGATAGGAGTTGGGTGTTGATTTTTTTTAATACTGTTAGTGATAATAGTGTTATCGTTTTGGCTAGCTGTTAAGATAATATCTGTAGTCACAATAAATAAATAAATTACAATCACTGATTCAAATTTTGTTCAGGTTATAAGTATTACAGCTGGGGTTGCTGAAGAAGCTAACTGAAAAAACATGTTTCTGAAAAAGTAGGTATGCCGATGCTGTCAAACGTGGAAAAAATTGTGAGGAAATCAGTGTGTATTATTATAAAAGTGGCGATGAGTTTGCAACCAGTAACGTCCGGATGCCCAACTGTGTCGGAGCACCCATGATTGATCTCTTGAACGCATGAATTAATCTCTTTGTTATATCCCTTAGAATACGACACTCAATTTTAGGTCAAACTTTAGGTAGGTACTTATTTCAAAATGAGGTAGTCTATCTTTCAAAAATTAAACTAACTTCACTAAACGTTATGTAAGTAGGTATGTAAGATTGCAATAAATCACAGAGATTTTATCAAATTACAGAGGCAGTGAAGATTCAAGAAAAATGTGGTTGCTCAACCAATAAACGATAAAATTACCGATATCATGTGGGCTTTTACGGTTAAATGCGTAAAGCTAGGATATGGAGCTCGCGGCGAAATAGCCGTAACTTACATTTTACTTGAACAAGTATCTAAGACTTCGATGGCGAAGCTTATAGGTATTGACACCGCAGTGAATAGGGTTATACTGGTGTCCCCGAAGTGTATTTAGTTTTTGTCCCGTGCAGTGGTGTGGTATTTCTTCAATAACAGGGCGTCAAACGTATAAGTTCATATAATTCCAGCAACACAAATCACTCAAGCAATCGCGTAAATCGATGTGAGTTGTTAATTTTTGTTTGAAAAATTTGAAAATGGAACGCGGATTCAGCGATCACTCAATCGAGCCGTGTTGCTGGAATCGACGTGCAGTATTTTAAATGACATAAAATGCCTTGACAAATTATATTCTCATGCCTCGTTTCCACGCGTGCGTTCAACTCGACATTCAACGTGCACATTCACATTCACGCGCGTGGAAACGGTACGCCCGAGCCCGTAAACGCGCCCGCTGAACGTGAATGCCGCGAACCGGGCGAGTGTCGGTTTTTTGATGAATGTGCGGGCGCCCGGTGACTGTTTACACGCGCGCGGGCCAAATTGGTGTTGCCAATCATACAGATTTATCTGTATTTATACAGAATTTAGGGTAGTATTACAGATTACAGATTTTACCCTACTTTTATACAGATTTTTGGAATCTGATTTAGTCTATGTTAAGATGAACATCTTTAGACATAATAAAGGCTAAAAATATTCATTTAGATCCACTTTTGATAATACTATTCTTCTTCTTCTTAATGAATGGCATCTGCCCTTTTCGGATCAATTTTGCCAGTGTCGAGTAGTTTGAGAATGATGATAATATATTACATAGATAAAATACTTTTCCGTCAAATCGTCAGTCTTCTGTCATAGTCGGCCCTACATAATTGGCTTTGGAAGAAAGATGGCCGTTTATTCCAAAACCATCTGAAATATTTTCGATCAAATCAGAATATCACATAATACACTTTAATTCTAATTGCTAACACTTTGAGCTAAGACCTCAAGTAATGTTAAAATACTCAAGTTGTGTTAAAATACCACCAAAATTACACAACAGAACTCAAAATAACACCAGAAAAACAATTAAAATCAAAAAGCTATGTTCCTTCCCGAAATGACAGAAAAAGAATCAATAATACTATTAGTATAGTTAATATAGTTACTAAGACTTCACTGTCAGTCCATCTGACTGTCTGTCTGTCTATCTGTCCGTCTGTCACCAGATATTTTGCTTTGGCACGTGGCATAACTGGCGGGCAGTCAGTCAGTCTCTCTCGCGCTTTCGTGACGTTGCTAAAAAAAGTCGCTACGATCGGAGATTACTGTTGAGGTTGCATCAGTTAGAATAAAACCTTTGTGACTGTTGCTAAGACAACGAGTCAATTATTGTTTAACAAATGTCTTCATGTTTAGTTAGGTTACAAAGTCGTAATCACAGAGTATCGTAATAATTACAACATGGTCGAAATTAAAAGTATTGTTTCGCTGAATAATGCACTGCGCACTTGCCAAACATCAAACACCAACAAAACTATCAAAGAAAAAAAGAGTACGGTGCGAGTTGCGAGAAAGCGATTCATTCATTCATATATTATACCTGCAACCAATTTTCATATACACTGATTGTTTAACTAGTGGGCAGGGCAAAGGGCATACTTTTACATTTTGACGTATTTTGATGATCGGGGAATACTTCGTAATTATTTACATATTGACTGTCAAGGTAATTCATAATTAAAAATACCGTAGAAAATGACACGGTAGTGAAACATTACCGTATACCGTGTTTAAGCCAAAAATACCGTGCATCTACGGTAATTACCGTGTACCTGGTAACACTGGTTGCATGCCGCGCAGCTCGCCAGGCAGCTCGCCGGGCTGCACGGCAAGCATGTAAACAGCTTGAATGTTCGCTGGCCCGGGACGGGCTGCATGCCACGCAGCCCGCCAGGCAGCCTGCCAGGCAGCCTGCCGGGCTGCCCGGCACGCATGGAAACATAGCATAAGACTATGAAGTTTCGATTCGTCCTAAAAGTGGATCCACCCAAACTACTTTGTGTTAAGTTTATGTAGTTACTTTGAGGAAAGTAAGAAAAAAATAGGTTTCCACAGTATTTACAAAAGTCACCAATCCAAGCAATGAAGTCTACCGTAGCCGCAGGTAATTGCCCACGCGTAGCCATTCTACGTTGCTACACCTACACGTAGCGTGCGCGTAGCAACGTAGAGTAGCTAGAGGAAGAGGCAGACCAGAATATTAAAAAATAGTTTCTATGTCCTTACATATTTTAAGTTTTACCTGCCTCGTAAGGCCTCGTTAGACGTAGTCTAAGCTTGAAATCGATTTTTGTTTGATAAAGCAGCTCTTTTTACTATAATTCGGCCGTTCAGAGAATGCGTTCCTGACACGTCGCGATTGATCTGACGACGTAACTTTGTAATGGCGTTGCAGTTACGATAAAAATATTTTTGCTGGTTGTTCACCGTTTTAACAATTGATGAGCATTAAAACAACATTATTATATCAATAATCAATGAATTTTATAATTTTGTGCCAAACTGAGTGTCAAATAACTTTTTCATCCCACCAGCTCTGAAAGTGTTTTTGCTGTTTAATTTCTGACTGGAAAAGCCGTTTTTATCCGCTAGAGGATAAAGTAAATTTGAATTTAGAATATCGTGTTCAATAAGTTTGTGAATACACAACCTATTTACTTCTACCTCCATGGTGCTGAACTTATCATACAACCTTTTTTATTTTGTTAAAAACTCGCACTCGTAACCTTCTTGGTGTATTTGTGAATTCAAAACACCATTAAACCTATTTACTTCTACCTGTATGGTGCCGAATTTATCATACAACCTTTTTAAATTTGTTAATAACTCATACTCGGAACCTTCTTGGTGTGTTACTTTTAGTCGCGCCATGTTCTTTTTTGCATTAGTCATTTCCTCGCTGAGGTGGGATGAAAAGTTACGTGTTGCACTCGAGTGCAAAGATTTTTCACCTTGTGCTCTTTTGATTCCTTCGCCAACGCTTAGGATTCTAACTTTTAAACCACTCGCTACGCTCGTGGTTAAACTTTAGAATCCTGCGCTTGCTCAGTCATCAAAATTGAGCACGCGGTTAAAAAGCAACTTTGCACTCTTGTATAACAAATAACTAGTTATCAACAACAAATACAATATTTTTCTAAATCTATACTGCGCTATTACAAGGTTATGTCAGCGCTTTATATTTGTAGTGCTGTACTAACTATGTGACTAACTGTGAATAACTGATCAAACTGTCAAACGCATTCTCTGAACGGCCGAACTTTAGGGGTTAATTTTTCCATCCATCGTTTTTATCCGTCCGATAAAATTGTTCGACGAATAGCGTTAGTCCGTTATTGGTAAAATCAACCCTTATTTTTGTTGGTAGGTATATTAATTGCTATGGTATCAATCATAAAAATAAAGTTTCACAAAATAAGACTACAGTAAAAGCTAGAGACAACAAAATGCTGAAAATCGACTAAGTATGTATATTGAATTAGGTTTCAAGAAAAAATTCCGAAATTAAAAAAGCCTAATTTCAAAGTAAAAAGGGGCAGCAGCAGTAGCAAAGAATATAATACTCTCTACAGGTAGGTATAGTCAGCGACAAAAGTACCTACAAAGCCACAATTTTTTCACTTCTTCTGATGTAATTTTACTAATTAAAATTAAATTTTAATAAATATTGCAGCTACAGGAAGCTAATTCCGACTGCTAAGACCTAGGTACGACCGCAAAGATCTAAGTACAAAGACCCTATTCAAAATTCATGGCAGGAAATTCATAGACCGATGCAATAAACCATTTATGAAGACTTCCACCCTTGTACTTTTTTTAGGGCTGCTATTTATACTTAATCTTCACCCTTGTCCTTGACACGCTACCAACCGCTCTTTCTCCAAGCTACCAACTGAGCAACATTTTTTTTGCAGTAATTCAGTGATCGCGATTATATTTTTCCTCCGAGGTTATCGCTGTACACACAGATTAAAAATAGCTGCGAGACGAGATAACTTACCATCACAAATGTCACTGTCATATTTGTTCATTGACGTGGATTCTTTTCTTTTTCAACAAAACGAACGATCACCTGGTGCATCTATTTCATCAGTTCTTGGGATTTTCTAGTGCTATCTATCCCGAAAAAGGGCTTTTGTGTTGTTATTTAAATGCTCTACACGAGTAACCATTCCAGAAAGTTATCAAACAATCTAGATTAGAATGCAATGCTACCTCGAAGGCGTAACATCGGTGGTCTATCAGAAAAAGGTCCTGCTGAAAACGAGTTAGATTCATATAGCAAGTTGGACAAAAAAGGCAATTCTTACAGCTCTAAGCCCTACAATACTGCTTCGAGTGTTGGAAGTAATAACGCAGTTGCTAGCTTTTCAGAAGATAATATATTTTTTGATATCCTTGAAGAGTTTGTATTCGAACCAGTGATGGCAGCAAGAGATAGAACCAATGAGTTCATTTCTACCGTGCGTGGACTCCAAGATCGGATTATGACGCGGCCGACAGTGCGAGACAAGCGCAAAGCTGCAGTACTCGAGACTTACTCACAGTTCATGAGTATGGCCAAAGTTATTAGTAAAAACATCACAAGCACATACGCTAAACTGGAAAAACTAGCGTTATGTAAGTACTAATAAAAAGACTACCTGCTGTTAGTTTGTTAAAATATACCTACAAAGTAATAAGCTGTCATTCATTTCTGTTACAGTGGCCAAAAAGAAGTCATTATTTGATGATAGACCAACGGAAATACAAGAGCTAACATACATAATAAAGGGAGACCTTAATTCATTGAATCAACAAATTGGTAGGCTAGGTGAAATGCCCAAAGGGCGCCGGAGCATGCACAGCCACTCATCCAGTGTGGTGTTAGCCTTACAGTCGAGGCTAGCTTCTATGAGCAATCAATTCAAACAGGTCAGTGTGCAAAAAGACCAAGAACTGTTTATTTCCTCAATGTGTATTATAAAATAAAAAAACTAGTTTCAACACAATATTTAACAACATTAACATTTAATTCAACTTGCAGGTGCTAGAAGTAAGATCAGAAAACTTAAAGTTGCAAAACAACAGGCGTGAACAATTCTCCAGAGTCACTCCAGTTGTGAAGGAAGTTCCATCACTCTTGCAACAAGAAGAAGTAAGCATTGATTTCGGAGAGAACTCAATGATGCAAACACAACAACTGGCTTTGAGGGATGACAGTGATTCATATGTCCAACAACGTGCAGAGACAATGCATAACATTGAAAGCACTATAGTGGAACTGGGAGGGATATTCCAGCAGTTGGCACACATGGTGAAGGAACAAGATGAAGCTATCGGGAGGATTGATGCCAACATACAAGATGCAGAGATGAATGTGGAAGCTGGCCATCGAGAAATATTGAAATATTTCCAACATATCACAGGCAACAGAGCTCTTATGTTCAAAATCTTTGGGGTTCTTATATTTTTCTTTATATTTTTTGTAGTGGTTATGGCATGATTGATATAGTTTATATGACAAATTATCTATGGAATATAATCTTTAAATGTTCATATATTGAAATAAAGTAATATGTATACCTATTTCATATTGTTTTTGTTTTATAATAAGACCCTATTCAAAATACATATTATAGATGCTTCCAATAGATACAACTCACATCTGCCTTATTTTTATGTAAATACTTTGCATTAATTAAATAAAACAACAATTAGGTAATTCAAATGCAAATATTTATGAAAAATTATACATAAAAATAATGTGGAGGTAGGACAACTTCCTAAATTGTATTTTTATTTACATCATTTCAGATTTCCTATTTACCATGGTTAGAAAATTACTGATCATACTGGCACCTAAAACATATATTTTGCTTTTTTTAACTATCTATTAGATAGTCCGATCAATCCTTAATAACACTCATTATAAAAAACTATTAAAAATACAATCGTTAAAACATTGATTTAAGGTACATACATTATAAATGCTACTAAGATAGGAATCCATTTGTACATGGAATACATAAAAACTTTTTTCAGTAATTAACACTTATCTAATGTGATAAGAACAAAATAAATGTTCCCCAACTACCAGCAAGTTTGCTGTAGTAGCTTAATGTTTCAAACATGACCTCATCTAATTCTCTTATCATCAGTGATGTAATGTAACAAACATTTAGCACATTAAATGCCTACAAGCATTTTTTTTAAAACTTCCTGTTACAGGCCATAAATTATTAAAATGTATTCATGTTAAGAGAATGCTCTAAAAAATAGACAGTGTAACTTTAGTAGGAAGCTAAGACTGGTTACTGTGTAATGGAAAGTTTACCCATTTAAGTATGTGTATATTTTCTGTAAATTTCAATAAAATTCTTGCAGCACCAGTTTTTTAACCTATCCATGGTAATAATATTTGCACAATTTACAAAAACTCGTCGCACCAGTCTTTGAGGCATTGGTAACAATCTCCAGACTGTTTGGCGTTAGCGCTGCAGGTGTCTTTCATCCATTCTTGAAATAATGTTTGGTTCTTTTTTAATACAAGATATTGGCCCAGCACAACATATGCCTGTAACAAAACAGTAATATCACATAAAATTATATTGATAAGTAATTAGACTAAAGTAGCTTTGCCAAAATATAAATTTTGGCAAAGCTTCTAATTACGAGAACCTTATTACATTCAAAAAAGATTATTTTAGTTTAGTTGATTACTTATCTCGATGATTGGGTACATAACAGTAATAATGCTGCTATCTTCTCAAACAATGATAATAATTTGCTTGTTTCTAATATATCCAAAGTGTGAGTGCTGGCTACTAGTACTATTTGATTTGAACACAATTGGGATTTCCAGAGGAGACATGAGTCATTCTCTGGAATATTCAAAGCAGCTACCATCAACAAAGTACCTACTTTTCATCTTTATGATATGCCATGCCTGTTTAAACAACAAAATAATTAACAAGATAATAGCATGCTATTAAATCTGCTACTAACCTTGTCAAATCCTTTTTCGTCGAGTCTCTTTCCGAGTACTTCACCGACTCCTGCTAAATCAGTAACAGATTTCTCCCCCATGGGTTCGGCAACAAAGTTTCTGTGTTTTTGTGAAGTGCTTGACATTTTGATTCAATATTTTCAGCCACTTGTTGGTAATCCAATCTACGTAGTTTGATAATACTTTCAAAGAATCAAAACTGAAGTGAAGAAAGAACTTCCAGTGTAATAGAAAACCCTAGAAAACAAGCGTCCCAAAGCGCGCCGCACGTACGATCGAATCGAAATAATAGTGCTGCCAGCTCGTGGAATCTATTTAGCCTTTGGTCTGTCAAGAAGACCCAAGGGTTGTCGAGCGACATCTGTCAAAAAGACCCAGGGGTCTTTTTTTGTTCACCCGAGTTTTCGTCTGATTTTAAGCATGTGGTTGAAGTGTTGGGTGAGATGGATAATAACAAAACGCAGATGACAAACAGAGACAGATATATTGTTTTAGGTTCAAATTAAAAGGTTATCGGAATTTTGATGAAATTCGCTTGTCATACGGCGCGTCATCGAACTGACTTCTTTCATTGCGGAGCGAGTTTGTGTGTGGTTTGATAATTGCTAAAAATAGGAAATAAATAGGAAAAGAGTCGGATTTTTGCTAAAATGTAAGTACAATTTATCTATCTATGAGTGATTACATTATTTACGTCGTATTGACCAAGTTTTAGGCTGTTTTTAGTTGTTTTTATGAAATGACGCTACTATGCCGGCCTTGACCGTTAGAATCTAGTCAAATCTCGACGTTTTTTTGGCTAAATACGTATTTATTTCTCTGTTCATTAGTCCAGAACATCGATTTACTTCAATATTTCGTTTATACGTATATGTTTTCTCTGTTCTTGAGCTCAGAACAGAGAAAAATACGTAAAAGACCCATGGGTTTTTTTGACAGACCGGCGACGTAAGCCGAAAGTGGATAAGACAATCATCTGCCTGAGGACGATCATTTTTATTGTTTTTCAAAACATTATTTTTATGCATTGGAATAACGTTTTGAATAATTGGAATAATTAGATGACCCACCTGATGGTGTTGTAAATCACCACCATCATCATCATCACATTTTTTATAGGGACTATTGTGGCTCTGGTTTCTTTTAAAAACCCCGTATTCGGGGAGGGATGCTGGGGAGAGGGGGAGGGAGAGGGGGGCTTTATTTATTTAGCAACTTTTTGTAGCATCTTTTTTTTATGATGAAATAAGATTAAGCTGATGGCCCAAATGGTGTTGTAAATCAACATCATCATCACTGGTTTTTGAGGGGGGGGTTTTTATTTATTCCTTTTGTATTTTTTCTGGCTGCATGGTTTAAAGAGAAAGCATGTCGCATGTTTGCTGTAGGACTGGACGTGGTAATTTAACATCTGCTCGTGGGCGAGGCGGACGTGGGCGCGGCGGACGAGGACGAGGCGGACGAGGCCGAGGACAGGCGGGAGTGGAGGGCGATGCTGGAGCCTCGACCTCCTCTGGAGGGCGAGGGCGAGGGCAGGTGGAGGTGGAGGTGGAGGTGGAGGTGGTGGAGGTGGAGGTGGAGGGCGACGCTGGAGCCTCGACCTCTGGGGGGCGAGGAGGGCGAGGGCGAGGGCGAGGGCGAGGGCGGGTGGGGGCGGAGGGCGACGCTGAAACCTCGACCTCCACTGTGGGGCGAGGGCGAGGGCAGGCTCGCCCGAGCGTTGGCGCCAGGTATTGCTTGGGCTGTTTGTTGTTCTCATATACAATTTCTTTTTTTATCCTTATTTTTCTTAATCTTTGACCATTTTTTTTTAGCATCGACTTGGGCAATGTTGCTGGACTAGCACCAGGCGTGCCCCTGGAGACGCGCAAGCGCACGTGGCAGGGGACAAGCGCGTAAGTAAAGATTACAATCTTGAATTTGCAATTTTTTACTTCGTATTTTAATCAAAATCATAATTTCTTAGGCGCATGTTGGTGATCCAAGGGCGGATGGAAGACCAGAGGCTGAGGCGTGAGGCCTACCAGGCTCCGCCACCAGAGCCACCCACCATCCAGGGCCCAATACACAGCCCAGAGCCACCCACATTGCAGATAGTGGACCCACCATCTCCGAGTTTGTATGTATTATTTTTATATCTACTCCACGACGTGAAGGTCAATCCTGTAACAATCAATTAAAAAGAAATGTTTTTCTCAGATACGTGGAGTGTGGAGGGAGCAGCCCTGTGCCGTTGCCGCCCCCGCCCTCGGTTGTAGAACGGCGGAGCTACATGATGACAGAAGATGAAATTGAGGATTTCCTCAACAAGGGTATGTGTGCTTTTTAACAGAATATCACCGTAAACGACTTCAGTTAGATGGTACAGGTACTGATTATCTTTAGACGGATATTTATAGCAGACCATTTGTTTTTGTAGGAAGTAGTGACGACGACTCCGAAGAAGAGACCGTGCCGATGTATATACCGCGCGTGTCCCGCGTCGGGCTAGAGCCTGAAGAGGACCAGGTGACCAACGCGGTGGCAAATGTGGTGCTGCAGTGGCCTCCCCAGCCAGCGCCAACACCTGCACCAGCACCCGTCCTCCAGCCTCCTCCCGCTGCTGTTGAAGTTGTCGCTGCTGTTGACGCTGCCGCTGCCGCCACTGAATTTCCTCACGATTTGTTCCACTTTGACTGGCGAAGATTTTCCGACTCTCCGATACCACCTGCGGAGAGAAGGGAAATCTTCTCAATTCAAAGTGGGCCGACCACTACATACAGCGACCCATATGATGCGTTTTGCGCCATATGGGATCGCCGTATAATGGAACAAATCGCTGAGGAAACGAATAGGTACGCCCAGCAGTACAAGGATGCGCTTAGGGCAGCAGACAGGCTAGGCCAGAACAGCCGAATGAACCGGTGGGAAAATACTAATGCGGACGAATTAAACAGGTATTTTGCGATAATACTGGCAACCGGTATCGTAGTTAGGAGTAGGTTTGACGAGTACTGGAATAGTACTCGTGACATTTTTTCGACGCCTGGGTTTGCCGTGGAGATGCCCATCAACACCTTTTTGAGGCTTAGCCGATGCCTGCATTTCAACGACAACCTCGCATTGGCACCCACGGCCTTGTGGTCAATAATTGGTTTTATCTTATGCAGCTTGACTTCTGCATAAGATAAAACCAATTATTGACCACCTCAACGCCAAATTTTCAAGTCTTTACGTCATGAACCAGAACGTGGCGTTAGACGAGTCACTGACGCAGTGGAAGGGCTGGTTGGAAATCAACCAGTTCATTAGAAATAAGGCAGCTTCAATAGGTATAAAAACCTACGAGGTCTGCGAGTCCCAATCGGGGTATTTGTGGAGGTTCAAGGTCCACGCGGGCCGCGAACCCGAAGCCGACGGTGACGCAAGTCCCGTTGGTGGGATAATTCCACGCCTCGTGTTGGGGCTCGTGGAAGACCTTAAATTTTCTGGGAGAACACTGTGGATGGACAATTTCTACAACTCTCCAGCTCTCGCGCGGACTCTCAAATCATTTGGTCTTGACTGTGTGGGAACCCTGCGAACGAACCGTCAGTTCGTTCCAGACGAGATGACGCGATTGTCCAAGCGAGATATGACCGTAGGCCAGGTGTCAGGTTGCACCTCTGGAGATGTGGATCTGATGGTATGGCGAGATAATAACCGTGTGGCTCTTATCTCGACATACCATGGAGTCACCGTCACCACACAACCGTCGGCCACACAACAACAGTGGGTCAGCAAGCCTACGGTCATACACGACTACAATGTGTGCATGGGGGGGGTAGACAAAAAGGACCAAATGCTCGCAATGTATCCAATTGAAAGAAAGAGGACAAAGGTTTGGTATAAGAAATTTTTTAGGCGCCTCTTAAATGTGAGCGTGTTAAACGCGATGATTATGTATAATCATACCACCACACCAGAGGCACCACATCTGAGCCATCGAATGTTTAGGATGAATCTGACCCGCAAGCTCCTGCAGATTCATCAGAAGAGTACAATACAATCTCATTGTCGTATACATGTTGTTCCGGAGCGAGTTTTTGATACAGGTGCCCGCCATGTTTATCAAGTGCTGCCCGAGATTAACCGGCCTGGTCCACACAAGCGGCACTTGAGGAGAAAATGTGGAAGGTGCAGAAAACTGACAACATTCCAATGTGCTACCTGTGAGAAAGCCCTGTGCGGGCCTTGCTTCGCACTGGTGCACAATTATGCCCCTCAGGTTTAGGACATGCACTTTGTGTGTCACCATCCTTTCCTCACGGTGTTTTTCCTTACCCGTTTAGTTTTAGTTGTTTTTACGTGCGTCAATAATCTTACCTATGTATTTCCTTACCCGTTTAGTTCTAGTTGTTCTTCGTTTAGTTCTAGTTGTTCTTCCGTCATGCCAGTTTATCGCGTAATCTTTTCCTTTACCGTTTTAGTCCAGTGATATTTTATCAAATCGGCTCACAATGTTATCTTTCACCGTTTTAAACTAGTTTTATTCCATTTATTTATTTATTTATATATTTATTTATATATTTATATATTTATTTATATATTTATTTATTCCATTCGTCCGACATCAGTTTTTCACACCGTTTCACCGTTTGAGAGTGTCCTATCCTTACGTGACAGTGGCACGTCTTGGGAAAGACCTACGTCCATCAGTGGACTAACATAGGTTAATGATGATGATGCATCATCAAATTTATCTTGTTTTCATCAAAATTTGTTTTTGTCTGTTATTAGCAGATATTTTTGTACTTGTAAAATGATGATGATTACTTACGTACAAAATGCATTTACTCAGATTAACGTATCTATATTTTTGTACTTGTAAAATGATGATGATTACTTACGTACGAAATGCATTTACTCAGATTAACGTAATTTTATTTTTGTACTTGTAAAATGATGATGATTACTTACGTACGAAATGCATTTACTCAGATTAACATAATTTTATTTTTGAACTTGTAAAATGATGATGATTACTTACGTACGAAATGCATTTACTCAGATTAACGTAATTTTATTTTTGTCCTTGTAAAATGATGATGATTACTTACGTACGAAATGCATTTACTCAGATTAACGTAATTTTATTTTTGTACTTGTAAAATGATGATGATTACTTACGTACGAAATGCATTTACTCAGATTAACGTAATTTTATTTTTGTACTTGTAAAATGATGATGATTACTTACGTACGAAATGCATTTACTCAGATTAACGTAATTTTATTTTTGTACTTGTAAAATGATGATGATTACTTACGTACGAAATCGATTTACTCAGATTAACGTATCTATATTTTTGTACTTGTAAAATGATGATGATTACTTACATACGAAATGCATTTACTTAGACCTTTATTCCTTGTACCTGCCTGCTGTAAATTTTTCCAACACCGCTGTCGCCATGTCGTATCCATACTTTTGCCGTCTGCACACAGCGGCTGACCCCATTTTTTGTAGGTTGTTTTTGA
Source organism: Thera obeliscata (assembly GCA_947578465.1). Taxonomy (NCBI): domain Eukaryota; kingdom Metazoa; phylum Arthropoda; class Insecta; order Lepidoptera; family Geometridae; genus Thera; species Thera obeliscata. Next base: position 7,556,580 of record OX387927.1, read on the forward strand.
GTGCCTCATGTTTCGTAAAATTTCTACGAAATACTAGTAGGTAGTAAGTATTGTGATGCCCATTTGTGTAAATATGTCTATGGGATGTGTAAATATGAAATAAAAAATACAAGTACCCTTTAAAAATGGTTTTATTTCACAAACTAGTAAAAATGTACAGTTTTTTGAACTACAACGACCATAGGATAATATTTAGACACTAGATTTAACTTTTAAATACTATACTACATAGTAAAGTTCAACTGCAATCGAAATACACGATTAGTCCAGGGTAGTTTCATAGAAAAAACATGAGAAATTTATGTTTTGCTACCCGCTCGTAAAATGCCGCCGCGCGCGCTAAACACGTGACAGAGCCGGCGTTGAAAAAACGCGCGCGCTTGACAGAGCAGGGGTTAGACAGTGTGAACCACAGAACACATAAATTATACTCAAAGAGGTGTGAACCCAAACAAGACCGTCCTAGTTTTCAATTTTTTCATGTAGTTTTCATTTGCTAGGGCCTCGATCACGCACGAGTTTATTTTGTTTTGACATTTTGTTCCGTAAACGTATCGTACCAACAGTCAATTTATTCGTAATTTAGCCCCAGGATTCGTTTATTATGGATTTTAAAGACCACTAGCCAGTTAAGTTTACAGTATTGCATCGTGAGTTGAAGTACGATTCGTATGTACTTTATTTAGTGCAATGTTTAGAATTTGTATTCAGGTACGTCCGTGCAAGACAGTCTTAACTACTAAGATAAATGAGTTTATAGATAAAAAGTTTATAGAGAATCGGGCTCAGGAATCGAGCTGGCAGCATCAGTACCACAGATAGAATACTTACTGAACTTGGCGGAAAGACTTAGTATCCAAGCCAGCTCGAAGTTAAAAAAAAGATGGAAAAATAGAGGACTTGGCCAAGTACTTTCTGTCCAGCGCTAGTAAAAAAAGCAGCCAAGTGCGAGTCGGACTCGCCCATGAAGGGTTCCGTAGCATCAAGTAACATTAATAAACAGGATAATGTAGTTCGTCAAAAGGTAAATTGTAAATTGCGGTTTACGATTTATGGCGTATAAAAAAAACTACTGACTAGATCTCGTTCAAACCAATTAACGTTGAAAGTTTGCATAGTAATGTACAACATATATTTTTTTTAGATTTATCTTTCTCTTATTTTAGAAGTTAGAGGGGGGGGGGGGAGGTTTCTAATATAGTTTTTTTCTAAACTATTAAGTTTAGAAAAAAACTATATTAGAAACCTCAACATCATTTTTGAAGACCTATTCATAGATACCCCACACGTATGGGTTCGATGAAAAAAAATTTTTTGAGTTTTAGTTTTAAGTATGGGGACCCCCAAAATATATAGTTTTTTCCTATTTTTGTGTAAAAATCTGAATGCGGTTCACAGAATACATCTACTTGCCAAGTTTCATCAGTCTAGCTCTTACGGTTTCGGAGAAAAATGGCTGTGATATACGGACGGACAGACAGACAGACATGACGAATCTATAAGGGTTCCGTTTTTGCCATTTGGCTACGGAACCCTAAAAAGATTAAAAACACCAACAGCCATACCTAAAAACGCAATTTAAATTTAATCAATGCTTAAATGTAAGCCTGTCACTATTTGTCATTACCCAGCGGTAAGAGATGGCAATAGTTTATGCACTGTTTATCTTTTGACATATTTTTTATAGGTAAGGCCATAAATATATTGAGGAAAACAAAAATGTTCTAGCATATCTGTGGGTTGGGTCTATAATTCAATAACCTGCGAAAGGGGGTAAATAGGGTTAAGGGGGTACGATTTCCATACAAACTTAATTTACACAACTATGGGCGAATAAAATATTAATGCACACTGAAATAGCTGTAATAGGCTTTTACAGTGGTCCGTATTAACGGCCAGTTAAATAAAGTTGGAGTGTCAGCCGTTGGTCGTGGCAGTCGAGGCTTCAGAAAAAGAACTAACAGACTTTTACGACTATTTTGAGACATAATGTTTTAAGCTCATTCACGTTTTCAATGCCGAGTACCCGTTAGAAAGAATGACGAAAAAACTACTTTTTTGTTTTTTTATTAGGTAATATTTCTCTTATCCTACAGTTTTCTCCAACTTTATATAACTGGCCGGCAATAAAGACCACTGTAAAATTCTATTACAGCTATTTCAGTGTACATTTATACTTTGTTTGCCCATAGTTGAGTAAATTCAGTTTGTATCGGAATCGAACAACCTTAAAACTGGTAGGGTTTGGGTTCCGATTATCAGGCTAACACTCTTATGTGCGACTTCTGTGAACCGCATTAAGATTTTCAAAATAATAAAAAAAACATTACATTTTGGGGGGGTAGCGTAGCAGTAATCTATGCAAGATTAATGGAATGGAACCGACCACGCTTGATAAATGAAACAATTTAATTAAAATATTATCATGCATTGGTTAAAAACTTCCAAAATGTGACACTTATCTACTACACTATCACTAACATAATTATTGCAAACATTTTCATAAAATTACATTATTTAAGGTGCCTCACCTAAGTAATCTAATCTTATAAGATTAGATTACTTAGGTACAAGAAATACAAGATTTTCTCGAGGTATACCTTTAAACGAGAAAATCTTGTATTTATTTATATATATTTAGGATCTCGGAAACTGAGCCAACGATTTTTATGAAATTTTGTATACAGGGGTTTTTGGGGACGATAAAACGATCTAGCTAGGATTCATTCTTAGAAAATGTCGCGTTATTGGTGTAGTAATCAACTTTATCATAAAATCATAACTCCTAGCGCCATCTGTTGATTAAGAGCCTGACCAGATGGGGCGTTTTACGCGCGAGTGTCCTCGCGCGTAAACATTCGCGCGTTCTCCAGATGCTAGAGCCGATCCCGTCCAGACGCTGCCGTGCGATTCCTCAATCGCGCGTAAAACGCGAGCAATTCGCCGGACTCTCGACTCGCACGTGTTACGCACGAGCGCCACGCGAGTCGAGATACTCTGGTGCCATTGCTGCGTCCAGTGGTGCGCGCGAGTCCGACGAGAGTGGACGTATTTGGAACGAAAATGGAGAGTGATAATTTCTAGTAAATCATCAAACGATGTTACTGACATCCGAAAGTAGTTAAAAAACTTTTCGTTATGTTCTCTGAGCTTTGGGTATAATGTTATAAACATACTATGTGTCATTCTGTCACGTAGAATTGGATGCACATTAAATCGTCGACTTTATCTTTGTTTACGACGTTTCCATCTGCGGTATGCAAGCCACAACACGACTGCTTTGTCTGGCTCCATGTTTATAACTGTCCCTGGGTCCCTCCCAAATACATCGCGCGTAGGAGCGCGCGAAAACGCGGCATCTGGACGCAATATAAATTGAAACGCGCGAGGGCACTCGCGCGTAAAACGCCCCATCTGGACAGGCTCTAAGTCATGAGTTAGTGGGACAGAGAACGCCATCTATTGACGAGTAGTGGAGCTTATTATTATGTCGGTAAGAAGGAAAAATATTATGAATATTTCATCATTACGTAAGTAATTCGTATTTAAATATAACTCACAACAGTTTACCAAAAAAAAAATACAGTCAGCAACTGCTAGTAACTATAACATTGAATTTACCTACTACTGCTTCTTCTTAAACATATATTTAAGATAATCTATTATGTAAGATCAAGAACCACAGCTCATACAATCGTCTTTGTTTTGGAGCGAGCAAGAGATCGCCGCCATGTTGTCAACATCTTTTGAGCCGCCATTTTCCAAATTCCCTTTGACTTTGGATTTATCAACAGTAAATTGTATCGCATTTGCGGCGGGTTTTGTCCTAAGGTAGTACATGCCCGTTTTTAAGCCCATTTTCCAGGCATAAAAATGAATGGATGTCAATTTACCATAATTAGGTTCAGCTACATGGATGTTAAACGACTGGCTCTGATCAATAAACGCTCCTCTATCAGCAGCCATCTGGATGGTCGTCTTGACCGAAATCTCCCACACAGTCTTATACAACTCTCTTATTTCTTTGGGGATAGCTTCGATATTTTGAATGGATCCATTGTTGTGAATGATTTGATTTTTCATATCATCATCCCACAAGTCAGCCTCGGTCAAGTCACGTAGGAGATGATGGTTCACGATTTGGAACTCGCCAGAAAGCACCCTGCGCTGGTAGATGTTGGACGTGAAAGGCTCGAATGATTCGTTGTTGCCAAGAATTTGCGCGGTGGAGGCGGTGGGCATTGGCGCCAACAAGAGCGAGTTTCGCAGGCCGTGTTTGGCAATCTTCTCTTTGAGAGCAGCCCAATTCCAGAGGTCTGTGGGCGTCTTGTTCCACATATCGTACTGCAGGATCCCCTGGCTGACGGGACAGCCGGCGTAAGTCTCGTACACGCCATCCTTCTCGGCCAACTCGCAGCTTGCTTCTAAGGCCCCATAGTAAATGGTTTCAAAAATCTGTTGGTTCAACTTGATAGCAGCTTCACTTTCATAGGGGATTCGCATCAGCACAAAGGTATCGGCCAATCCTTGAACTCCGATCCCGATTGGTCTATGTCTCATGTTTGAGTTCTTAGCTTCTTGGATTGGATAGAAATTAACATCTATTATTTTGTTAAGATTTTTCGTAATGGTTTTTGTGACTTCTTTCAGCTTCTCAAAGCTGTAAGTTTTGTCATTATTAACGAACCTGTTTAATGCGATGGAAGCTAAATTGCACACGGCTACTTCATCTGGCGATGTGTATTCAACAATTTCTGTGCAGAGGTTACTACATTTGATTGTGCCCAAGTTCTTTTGATTGCTTTTACTGTTACAAGCGTCTTTGTAGAGCATGTAAGGGGTTCCGGTTTCGACCTGCGCTTCAATGATAGCCTTCCACAAGACCTGAGCCGGAACTTGTTTGATGTATCGCTTCTCCAGTTCATATTGCTCATATAATTTTTCAAACTCCTCTCCCCAGCAGTCAGCTAGACCTGGACAGTCGTGGGGACACATAAGGCTCCAATTTCCGTTACTTTCAACCCTCTTCATGAACAAATCTGGTATCCAAAGAGCATAGAAAAGTTCTCTAGCGCGAACTTCTTCCTTACCGGTGTTTTTTTTGAGGTCCAAGAACTCAAAGATATCCGCATGCCAGGGTTCTAGATAAATGGCGAAGGCACCAGGTCGTTTGTTGCCTCCTTGGTCGACATACCTAGCGGTGTTATTGTAGACTCGGAGCATGGGCACCAGTCCGTTTGAAACGCCATTGGTTCCGGCGATGTAGGATCCTTTGGCTCGGATGCAGTGGACGTGGACGCCGATGCCACCGGCTGACTTGGATATCAGCGCGCATTGCTTGAGTGTGTCGTAGATTCCCTCAATGCTGTCATCCTTCATGGCTATGAGGAAGCAGGATGAGAGCTGGGGACGGGGTGTGCCCGCGGAGAAGAGGGTGGGGCTTGCGTGAGTGAAGTACTTCTCAGACAAGAGGTTGTAGGTATCGATGGCAGAGTCAATATCATCACCGTGGATCCCGATGGACACTCGCATAAGCATGTGTTGTGGCCGTTCAGCTACCTGAAACATATAAGCATTTTTCATGAGGAGAATGGTTGTTTACTAATATTGGTCTCATAAAAATAGCAAACGATTCCACATTCGATTTAAAAAAAAAAAAAACAATATTTCTACATACTCCACAATGGGTAACAATTTGCAAACAGTGTATGAGATTCGTGACTTGGGTGTAATTATTGATAATAAACGATGCGCTGGTACGAAGCCACCTTGAGTTCCGTTCTATGCTGAAAATCCGTTTTATGCTGTACACTCTCAAAGAATCGAAAGTATACAAAGACATTTAACACGACCGACGTCTAGCGTTTGTACCACCAGGTATTTTCCATAAAACCCCGTACGCGGAACGTCCGAGCTCTTCAAAATGATAAGACTCAGGAACCGTCGTATAAACCATGACCTGAGATTTTTACACAAAGCTTTAAGTGGGCGAACCAGATGCAGTAGTTTAATAGGTCGAATACCTACATATAATAAATTATTCTGTTAAGTTTTATTTTCTGTTTCAAGATTCTTTTTTGTTTCTTTCTCTTCTTCTCTTCGCTTTCGGCTTAGTTTGGGGTTAGTGTTGTGCGAATTAACCGCAGTTTTTATTTATTATTATTTTTGTTGAAATCGAACGGTTTCAAGGGCAATTTTGTTAAAAATTTAATACTTTTGATGAATAACGTATTTATTTATTTGTTTAATTTATTTGAATAACGATTAATATCATGTTCATAATAATAACTTCGCAAGTAATGCCTTATTTTATAACGAATTTAATTACCCTAAAAATAGTTATTGTGAGTCAACCATAAAAGACAGACATTATACTCTGCCGCGTATTTTTGGCGAAAACTTTTAGAGAACAATTTCGTCATACTTAATTTTTGCGTAACTTAAACCGTTTAGGCAGCAGCGCACGCGATGGAAGCTTTCAAAACTAATAATTTTTTCCCGCTTTTGCAACATTTTGCATTGATGCTCTGTTCCTATTAGTCGTAGCGTAGTGTTGTATAGCATATCCTTCCTCGATATATGGACATACATACAACACGTAAATAATTTTTAAATTCGGACCAGCAGCAGTTCCCGAGATTAGCGCGTTCAACCAAACAAATAAACAATCAAACTCGTCAGCTTTCTTGTATTATCAGTATAGATTTGCTGTTGTCTGTACCTATCATTATTGCGAATGCTGTGCAATTTTGCATACCTCTAATTGGCACATATTTTATAAAATAATTGTACTTTATGTATCTTAAAAATATGTTTACTATGTGTGCGGTTGGTTTTGCCTTATAATAATAATAAAAAACATGATCAATATCAGTTTTGCTGTACTTAAATCATTTTGAGAAGCGTAATATGGTCTTACTTTATTGTTGATTTTCAGCAAATATGATCTCTCCAGAGTTTTAAAACCAAAGTAGTTGTACATAAAATCCCTGTCATATACTATAGCAGAGTCTAAGCGCTCTTTATTCTTCAGTACAATGTTGTGATGGTATTCGGATATCATTGGGGACTTCTTCTTAGTGTGAGGATTGACAATATTGTATAAGTCATCTATAACATCTGTAACAACAGCATAAAATAAATAAACAGAATAAATGGGAATCAGATAAGTTTTGTTAAGGCCACACACCAAAATGTTAGCATGATTATAGCAAAATAAGCCCAAGGGTAAAAGCCGGAATGCTTCGGATTGTATAGGCATTTAGGTACATACCAGAAAAATGTTTTTTAGTCTCCTTGTGAAGGTTGGAAATGGCCAGTCTGGCAGCTAGAATGGCATAATCTGGGTGGTCTGTTGTCATTGTGGCAGCTGTTTCAGCAGCCAAGTTATCCAATTCCACAGTGGTTACTCCAGAGTATATTCCACTAATTACCTTTAGGGTTATACTCACCTGTGAAATCAAGATAAAATTAGCTTAAGTTGTTTGTTAATTTTGAAAATATCAAATAACTTATGAGATTTAACTTACTGGGTCAACAAAGTCCATGTTCAGCCCGTAGCAAAGTTTTTTGATTCGGGATGTAATTTTGTCGATATGAACCTCTTCCATTCTCCCACCTACAATTTAAAATGAGTTTTATGAATCAGATAGATAGAAAGACTAAGATACTGAGGAAGTTGGACTGAAAAGCATATCTTACAACAGATTTAGGATGTGAGTATTCAGGCAAAGTTGTATGGGTAACCACTTTAGCTTACTGCGAAACTTAGAAACATGGTCATACTTGTGAAAATCAAATATGAAACATATTACAAAGTTTTGCAGGTGCTCAAGTTTACTAAGTTGTTGTTCAGTAAGGTATAAATAGCATAGTCAAGAATCGGAAATAGGAGTGATTGCAAGAGCAATTTTGGTGACGATGGGCAAGAAGTTTCGCAGTCTTCTGAGTAAGCCTGCAGATGCAAACATTCTACAACTGGCTTCAGCAAACTGTGGCCCCCGTGACAGTTGCCCATGATAGTTGCTATGTGCGTGCCATCAAATGTTACTTGCGAAAGGGACTTAAATGAGAACAAACCCTGTTACAAATTAGGGCTATCCCCCAGTACTTTTTCTCCGCCAGAAGATAGTTTTTAATAGTTTCATCATGCAAATAAATACAAAATATGTTGCTGTTCGCTCGCGTATCACGCTCAGTCGTTAGTTGCTCCGTATTACAATTATAAACATTTTACCAGATGTTATGAATGTCAGTATTGTTGTGCACCACTAAAACATGTATATCGCCAGGGAATAATGCGTGAATCGACTTATGATTATTTTTTTCAGCCAGAGCGGCATAAAGCATGCGTGAATAGAATTCAATCAAAATGATTGAGTGGATGGACAGGCTAACATAACATTATCAGTTTTGTTAGCGGTTATTACCTCTTTTGTAGACACACAGCTTATTTAACTTTCCGACCATTGTGTATATTTGTAGTTTGGTGACTTGAAGAGTTTAATTCTATTTATTTCACAGTTCTCTTGATTTTACATTCACATTTACAAGCTCCGTTAATGCTATAAAGGTTTTTACATGAAAAACCAACCGAACACGAACAAAAGATCAACAAAACGCGCGGGAACCGGGTCGGGTCGGGTTGTTCAGTCAGGGTTGCCAGATTAGATTAGATACTCGATCAAAACGCCAAAATAAACTGTCGAATGAATTAGATTAAGGAGTTTATAAACTACCTATAAAGAAGCCAAACTTATAAACACAATCTAAATTGAATAATAGCTTATAGTTAGCCCTGTCAGCGTCGGACTGACCTTTTAGTCGAAATGTCATTTGCCGCCTGGGCCCCCAGCCTGCGTGGGCCCCCCACGTGCCTGGCTTGCGGTAACCGTAGTAGGTTATGAGGCCCGTCCTAGCTATTGCGACCTCAATGTAAAACTAGATCAAATAGTTCGTTCATACAATTAAAGAGAAATGAAAAAGAAGAAAAATTCGAAAAAATAGTTGCCCTGGGCCCCGGGCTGGTGTGGTTAGCCACACGGGCCTTTCCGGCCCAGTCCAACCACAAGCTATGTCACTGTTTGTTTGTCATGTCATGACTCATTACACAGTGGTAATGATGAAAATCGTTTAAGCACTGTCTGCATGTCTTCTGACATAATTAGGTAATATTATTGTAATTAGTATTTTAGTTAGGCATAAGTAGGTAATGCCATTGTCCAAACGGGTTAATTCCCAAGTATATCTCAAATGAGAAATGCAAAAGTAAACTTCAAAGATACACATACATGAATGAAAAAACCAGTTCAGTTGTTATTTTTTCAATTATCTTTTTGTATTAATTAGTGATTATGAGTTAGGGTGGGTCATATTTTTTTTTTCTCGTTTTTTATAAACGCTCAGCAATATAAAGGTGCCAAATGGTGTCGTTAATTGACATGTAAAAGAATCATAACATTATTTCAAGTTTTATTGCCTCCGGATTGTGATTGAATTATTTAAAAAAAGTAGATTTTTAACTTCCCTTCACTAACACTTTTCCCAAGCTATTGATATCAGATTTCATGCGTAATAGTTTTCAGTAATGATAAATACGAAATCGTTTGCTTGAGTTCAAGGACAAAGGATTTGGTAGAGGTGGGGTGCGGGGGAAATTGAGACAAGTGAAGCGCAATTTATTGGTAAAACAATCAGTTTCACGTGTTGCGTGCAGAATTTGTTTTACGTCTACAGAAAAATGAAATGCACTCGAAATAGTTGGAAGTGTCCTCTAATTGGTTATTTATATGATTTAATAGACATTTTTTTGCCGTCTTACGAAAATGTGATGAAGTTTTACGAGTGGACCCAACACAAGTTAAAATTTGAGAAGGAAACGAAAAAAGAGCCAACAATAAAGAAATAGAGGCCGTTATAGTTGCAAAAGTGATACAAATATGGGTGAAATCATCTACTCCTACGGTAGAACCAAAACGAATGAAGGTAATATTACAAGCTTATCATTTAAAATTCAAAAACCTCTTATGTCTCACCCAAAAATACCTAAAAATAATTTTGAAGAGTTTCGGCTTAGAAGTAAAGTTTTATTTGATATTTCGGCTTGCAAGTGTCGAGATTTTCCTAAATATACTTGCCAATGACGGAAGGTTTCATCAAAGCCCAGATTAGACTCTAGAAAAAAAAATGCCGAAATTCGACAGCAAAAAGGATTTTGCTGTAAACTGAAACCCTTCACTTTAATATGTTACACTAGTATTATTTGCTATATTTTGTCCTTTAATAACTATTGATTTAAGACTTTTGTTTATAAATAGTGTACATGTAATAATGTAACTTTGTATGTCATGCTGCTAAGCCTTTTCTTAACCATATTTGTTGACAATCCAACATGAATTCGGAGGCAGAAGATTGATTCCGATTGCAATGAAACTTTATAATCTATTTCCACTTATAACCAGGGGGCTAATTCTCGAGCCGATCTCGATCATTTTGCAATTTTATTTTATTGCTTCTTTTCGAAGAGAGAATGGCAGATTTCCTTGAGTAATTAATCGACGACCTCATCGTAGAAGCCTCGACAGCTACGATATACGGAAAACGTAGAAAAAGTGCGAAAAAGTCGAAAAGAAGCAATAAAATAAAATTGCATAGATCGAGATTGCCCCGAGAATTAGGCCCCTGGCACCGTTTTGTCACTGTGCCCGTATAAAAACTAAACTTTTTTTTTTCACCATACATAAGTGACCCACCCTATTTTTTTTTTTTTTTTTTTTTTTTTTTTTTTTTAATTGGTCTTGTCTTGCGATCTGCCCATCAGGCATTAAGCGAGAGTTGTGTAGGTCCACGGTGCTAGGCATGAGTGGTATGCGCCCAGTGGCGCATCCATCTAAAATGTTTCCTTTCTATATTAAGTCCTGAGGAGCTCTTCTCCTAATTCTTGCAAAAGTTATGGCGGCAGGGTTCATAAGGTCACTGGCTAGTTCGTTAGGATGGCGGTCCATGCGCTTGGCGTACGATTTAAGCTTGGTTTTGACTTCTTCTTTGACTGTTGGTACTTGGAGGTCGCGGTGAAGCTGGTCGTTAGTAATGTACCATGGTGCGTTTGCGATCATGCGTAGCGTTTTTGATTGAAACCGCTGTAATATTTCCAAGTTAGAGTTTGCTGCTGTTCCCCAGAGCTCGGCGCCGTAGGACCATATGGGTTTTAGGATACTTTTGTAGAGGAGAAGTTTGTTGGTTAGGGAGAGCTTTGACTTGTGGGCCATCAACCAGTATAGTTTGTTAATTTGAATACCTAGGGCTTTTCTTTTGGTGAAGATGTGCTTTTTCCACGTGAGGCGTCTATCTAGGTATATTCCCAGGTAGCGCACATCTTGGTACTGAGGGATTTGTATTCCATTAAGCTCGACAGGAGGACAGCAGCCATGTCTGAGTGAGAAAGTGACCTGCGCAGATTTGGCTTCGTTAGCCTTGATTCGCCAGTCTTTTAGCCAGTTTGAGATCAGGTTTAGGCTTTTTTGCAGCATAGCGGATGCGACTGTTGGGTTAGCATGTGAGGCGATTAAGGCTGTGTCGTCCGCAAAGGTACCCACAAGGACGTCATCCAGAGTAGGAAGATCAAAGGTATAAATGAGGTACAACACAGGGCCCATTACACTTCCCTGAGGTACTCCTGCATTGATCGTGTGTAGTTCAGTTCTGTCTTCGCCATGCTTGACATAAAAGTGCCGCTGGCTCAAGTAGGATTTTATTAATAGATAGAAGTTTATTGGTAGAGCTTTGAGGATTTTGTATAGGAGGCCCTCATGCCATACGCGATCGAAAGCTTGAGAGATGTCTAGGAACGCGGCCGAGCAGTATTTTTTGTTTTCAAAGGCATCGTTTATCTTGGCTACTAGTCGGTGAACCTGTTCGGTAGTTGCGTGGGCTTCACGAAATCCAAATTGATGTGGTGGAATCAGCTTTGATTTGGCTAGCTCAGGTTTTAGTCTCTTCATGAAAAGAATCTCAAAGACTTTCGATGCTATTGGGAGAAGGCTGATAGGGCGGTAAGATGATACATTTTCTGGATTTTTTCCTGGTTTGAGGATGAGGATGATTTCAGCTACTTTCCATTGCGCTGGAACGAATTCTCGCCGTAGGACCGCATTGAAGATTTGAGTCAGAAACAAGAGCCCTGAGTTAGGAAGCTCTTTCAGAGTCTTGGCAGTAAGTAAGTCATACCCAGGAGCTTTATTTAGTTTCAGTTTGCTAATGACAGAGTATACTTCATTTTTGGTGAATTTTTCAATTGGTGGGGAGAGTTGATAAGTACTGGCTAGGCTCTCCATTATGTTATCGGTTTCGGTCGATCCTGTGTCTGGGTTTGGCGTAAAGACATTTGATAGATGTTCTGCAAAGAGTTTTGCCTTATCAGCGTCACTTCGAGCCCAACATCCGTCACTTATGCGTAGAGGAGATTGGAAAGGTATGGGCTTTTTAATGGATTTTATGGTCTTCCATAGCGAGTAGTCTGTGGCGGCAGTGGCATCTAGCCCTTTTAGGAGGTTTTCCACATCATGGTTTTGTATATCCTCCAGTGTGCTTTTGAGCATTTTGGCGTAATTGTTGAAAATATTCTTATCGTGAGGACTTCTCGTTTTTTGCCATTGCTTTCTAAGTTGCCTTTTGTTCTGGACAAGTTCAATAACCGTTTGAGGGAAGGTAGGGATGCTGGAGCTGACACTGGATTGTTTTGGTGTTGCTTCCCACGCAGCAGATTGAATGCAGGCATTAAATTTTTCAACGGCTTCGGAAATATCGTGGTCTGTTTTTAGTGGTATTTGTAAGTCTATCTTGTCTTCTACAATTTCACGGAAACTAGTCCAGTCCGTCTTTTTGGTGTGGACTTTACACGGTTTAGCCACCTCTATAGAGTCATTGTGTAGTTTGGCTATAATAGCAGTGTGATCGGATGAGAGATCGTAGGTTGAGTGGCAGTGCAGTGAGGAGGTAGGCAGCCCTTTAGTGACAAAGAAGTCTACTAGGTCTGGTTTCCGTCTGGCGTCAGTGGGCCAGTAAGTTGGTTTACCGGTAGAAGATACCTTAAGATTTAGTTGCTCGACCGTTTTCATGAGTTCCCGTCCTTTAGTAGTCGTGATCCTAGCGCCCCAGTCAGTGTGTTTGGCATTGTAGTCTCCACCAGCTATGAACTTGTTGCTCAGTTGTTTAAAGAAGGAAGAGTAAGCTTCAGTTTTTAGGTTGTGTCTAGGGGGTATGTACAAAGCTGTTATTTGCAGAGGGCCCTTTGAGCTGCCTATGATAATGCTGGTTGCCTGCACTTCGTTGGTGCAATAGGGGTTGGATACACAGTGCTTTATCTTTTCTTTAACGATCAGTGCAGAGCCTGCATGGGCTTTTCCGGTTGGGTGATTTGTGAAGTAGATTTTGTATCTGGGTATTTCAAAATGACTTTTAGTTGTGAAGTGTGTCTCAGAGACTAGCATGAAGTCGATGTCATGGGTGTATAAGAAAGTTTTTACTTCAAGAGTGTGATTTGACAGCCCGTTAGCGTTCCACATGGCTAGTGTTAGCGGTTTGTGTGAGTGTAACCGCGGGGGGGCAAGGTGGACCGATTGCCTCCCCCCTGGATAAAATCCTGGTTACCCCCTTGGTGGGTATGCTGCGTTCGCAACTCCGTCATGAAGCTTAGTAAAAGATTCGTCATGGTATTCATTTGTTGCATCATTTGTTTGAACATCTCCATTAGTTCCTTAAAGTCGCCAGAATTCTCTGTCGGCGTTTGTTGAGTTTGCTTTTGGCTTGGTTTTGGCTGGGCTGATCCGGATATAGATGGTAGATTTATTGGTGCGGCTCTAGGGGTCTTATTGTTTGCGGCCTGTACCAAGTTTGTGCTGGCGACTGTTGCATAGTTCCTATGCAAGCTCTGTATTTGTGGTTGGCAAGGTGGATCAAGAGAAGTTTCACGTTGGCTGGGTATCTGGGGTTGTTGTGGTTTTGGATCATTGTTGTAAGAATTAGTTTGCGTAGAATTTCTGTATCGCAGTGGTGGGTATTTTTGTTTCTGGAGGTCTTTGTATACAGAGCAACCTTTATAGTTAGCTGGGTGATTTCCATCACATAGGGCGCATTTGACATCCTCTGATCTCTCTTTACGTGAGCAGTCACCGGATGCATGATTACCAGCACATTTGATACATCTTGGACTGCGTCCACAGTATTTTTTGGTGTGGCCATAAGCCAGGCAGTTTGAACACTGTGGAATGGTTCGTGTTGGTCTTGGGGGTTCGAACTTTATGCGGCAGTGTAAAAGATTTTTGATATTGTAGATGTCTTTATTGTTCGACTTTGGCTGCAGTTCGACTACAAAATAGTGTAAAGGGTTGTTCGTTGAGGCTTGTTTCATATTCCATATGTTGGTGACTGAGTGCTCTAAGTCCAAAAGGGCCTCTTTGATCTCATCCGTGTCAGTAGATGGATGCATGTGTTTTAGGATTACTTTAAAGCTCCTTTCCTGTTTAGGTTTGTAGGTGTAGTACTCCGTCCCTTTGGCGTCCAGTTCTTTTACTATGATTTTGTATGCTTCTTTAGAGGTGGGTTGAATTTTAACCTGGTTTTTGGGTAGTACTTTAATTTCGAAAGCTCCTTCTGCTGTATCTTCGAGAAGTTGGGTAAGAGGGCGTATGTTTGTGACTTTGTCGATGAATATTGGAGGAGGTTTAGGTTGTCTTTCGACATCTTGCGTCTGTGTTTCTTCCACTTCAGTTTCCAGACCAGTGAATGAATTGGTTGTAGGTACGGGTTGGCTTAACCAATAGGTGCCTAGTTTCGTTTGTTTTGGCCTTCTATCGTTTTCAGGGCTGTTACGATGTCTTTTTCGGTTAGGGACTTCAGTCCACGTTTTAGCTGTGGTATTTTGGTTTGGCTGGGTTGAAACTCCAGGGTTAAGACTATTTTGGTCATTGGTTGAGCTGCAATCAGAGAGTGAATGCGATCTGGGCCTGTTGAAGAGGCTAGGATGGAATACTTGCTGAGTTAAAGTCTTATTTCCGAGTATATTTTGAGGTGATTTTAAAGTGTTGTTTTCATTCATATTTGTTCCCACGAGTAGGGTCGATAAACAGGTCGCACATGAGGTAACGCCCATTCCCATGTGAAGGCAAATACTTCAACGTTTGCCAAGTCCGTTGAAGTTGGCGCTAGCGACTGAGCCACCCATCAGCCAAGCAATCCCTTGGGCGCGTTCCCACCATGGGATTTGGGGTTGATTTTTATAGAGGCTTTCTACCTCGTAGCCCGGACAGTGAAGTTTTTTTTTCACCATACATAAGTGACCCACCCTATTAGGAGTATAACTATAGTGGTGTTATGAGTTGTTACTACAAAATAATTTAAAAAATCAGGACGGATAAAAAACTTCTGGAATATTTTTAGCCACTTTTTGGAGTTGAAACAATAATTATAGTGATCTACAAAATTTATGAAAAGTTCGATCAGCTTCGTCTAACCTCCGCCACCTAAAACAACATGCATTTCCCGATTTTCCCCTAGTCGCTCACTGGCGTACACCCGGCTGGCAGCACAGTATTGTCATTGTCACATTGATGTCATTGTCAGTTCTGTTTTGTTTGTTTACAAAAAAAATACGCTGCGATGTGGATCATGATGTGGTGTGGATTGTGGATGAAGAGTAATTTTACTATACCATTTTAATTTTATTCAGTTCATGTATTGGACGGATGTAGGGCAGTGCAGAAAAGAACGGAATCCTTTCTTTTACTTCATGTCTGTAAAGTAATCGCTACTGCCGCTTGTACAGCGGACTTTATACCATCTAAACAATTTTAGCGGACGTAGCAACGTGATTACTAAACTTTGCGGCTCATGCATGTCTCATCAAAATGAGCTCTAATAGTCAAACCGAGAATGAAAACCATCTCCTCCGGCCTCCAAGTGTGCCAACACCAGATTGGAATGCAGAAAGCCAGACAAAAAATGCTATAGAAAAGGTATGAAACCCAACAATAACATTAGTAGTGAATGCTACTGCTAAATAGCCTAGCTAGAGGCTTAAACTATCCCATCCCATACCATCAGAACAATAACCATTATTACAAATTACCAAGCAAAAAAAAATTATATTGTTTTTTTCAAGCCTAATCAGGAAGAATCAATTGGGGAACATCCCAACAACGAGGCCATGGAAGAGCCAACAGTAAAGGCGAATCATGGTGCAGATATTCATCAAACACCACAGAGGTCCACTCAGAATGTTGGCAGTGTTTCGTCACATTCTGCCCTCTCCCGGATCACAGGAGATGTGTCACTTACTCCAACAAACTTACATACTCCGTTGTACAGTAGTGTCAATCCTCATAATACAATGACTGCTATGACTCCAGTTCCCAGTGGATCTAATCAAGCAAAAAATAGTATCAAAATTCAGTAAGTGCCTCTGTACTCTTCAGATTCTCTCTTTTCTTCCAACTAAATGATTGTGCCGCAATCATTTTTTAGTATTTTGCAAATCTTTTATTGCTCAAGTTCACTATCAATTTTCTTGGGATAAAATACACATTAGACCAGTATTTATAAAATACACATTAAACCAGCTTACTTAGCTCAACTGATCCAAATCAGTGTGAATAAGGTATTTTCTTTTAGATTATTTTAATGTTGAATGTCCTTTTAGTGTCCAAAATATGGGTGTGCCAAAACTAGTATTTGTATAGTGATATTATTTTCTTTGTTTCAGAAACTGTGTGTCCACGGTTAATTTGGGATGTGAATTAAAGTTACTTGAAATATACTGCAGAACTCGCTATTCTGAATACAACCCAGCTAGATTTCAAGGAGTTGTGATGAAGATTCTTGATCCACGAGCAACAGCACTGGTTTTTAGGTTTGTCGGAGAAATATTATGCCTTACATAAATGATACTGTACACTTATAGCCGTACATAGCCTTAACACTCATGTTACAGATACTTATGAGCACTTGCTCATAAGTATCTGTACTACCATCACATGATGGTAGTAGTGTCTTGCCTAGTACCTCAACCATATACATAGAGTAAAAGAGTTTGTCAGATTTTGTGAGTCAAAATAGCATGAGTATTCACAATATTTTGAACACCAATTAATTTTTCACAAATTCTAAATAATTTGTGAAAAATTAATTGGAAAAATCATTTACAGATCCGGGAAAATAGTTTGCACTGGAGCAAGAAATGAGCATGATTCCTACTTAGCAGCGAGAAAGTTTGCTAGAATTGTACACAAACTTAACTATCCAGTAAGTACCTTACATTTTAGAGTTAACCATTTGATAGCAACATTAGCATATCGACGGTGAAGTATCAATATCTAATAAGTAACATTTTAACGATTTTCACTTTATTGCATATTCGTATGTAAAAATAAAAGAGCTCCTATTTGCAAAGACGTAAGGTCTTGAATTGTACTTATTTATGAGATATTTTCTTGTTGAAATACCAAATAAGTCATCGTGCGTAATTTTTGCTTGCAATACCGAATATCTACGCTTAAAAAAGTGTTGACTGCGGCGCTGTTCCTCGCTGACTAGACTAGCTAGTTGCAGTGTGCCACAATTTTACAGTGTACAATTTGATAAATAAACATTGCGCTTGCTATTGGTTTGATGAGACTTCTGCGGACTTAACCTCAAGTACTTTTGCGTCATTCCTGGTCGATTACTTGGAGAAAAATTGCATTCCGAAAAAATTGCCTATAGTAATTTTCCCAGATGGTTGTACTTACCAAAAACCGCAACGTTGTTATGGCGAACGCTTTGTTGAATTTAAGCAAGAAGAATAATGTCTTGATCACTCTAAAATTTTTAGAACCTGGTCATACTCAAATGGAATGTGATTCAGTTCACAATGTCATTGAGCGGAAACTGAAGAATACACCTGCCAAATGACTACGTCACTATTATAAGAGAAGCACGAAGCTCAAATCCTTATGAATCAATCTACATTAATCATGAATTTATAAAAGATTATGCCAGTCAAGAAAATTGTATGTACAAAAGCATTAGACCTGGACGCAAGGCTGGTGATCCCCAAGTTTGTGGACATTAGAGTCATCCATTACAACACAATGACCATCGAAGTAAAACTAAACTTTGATGCAGAATGGATGCCGCTACCTCAGAGACCTAAGATTTTAAGCTCTGAGAATATCAATTATCACCAACTGCATTCCAACAGGATCCCAATTTCAGCTACAAAGTTTAACCATCTACAGCAGCTGAAACAAGTTTTTCCCAGAGATTGTCACGCGTTTTACGATGCACTTTTTTTTGCTAATGAAATGTAATGCAAGTGTGTTACTTTATGATCAATAAGTTGATTTGCTATTGATTTTTCTGAACTTTGTCCTTTGATCAAAAGTTGAATTTACTACTAAGTTCCTGTTTTAAATATTAGTTCGTTAGGTTTATAATAAAGGAGAGGAAGATTTAGTTCTATTGCCGGACAAATTATTTATTAATGATTTGTTAAATACTGTGATTACGATATTAGTTACGAATTGACTTAACTTGACTAAATACTGTGATAACGATGTTTGTTAGTTATTAAAATGGTTTTTTCTGACCCAAAATGTTGATACTCAACTAAAATTAAACTGTCTTAATTTTGTTATTATGTTTTTGTCAAACTTGTTAATAAAACAATATTAAAGTATGCCTTTCAAGTAATCCAAACTGTTTTATTGCATTTGTTTTATAATGCAATACATTGCATCTACGAGATAAATATCAGGTTCTTAGTTAAATTTGAAACAATAACTTCTATCTACATTTATATCCCTAACCTGAAATATTAGATTTGAATCATTATCACTATCAGAAGCGGTTCCTACTATTTTTTAAATAAAAGTAACTTTTTGATTAAAATGTTAAAAACTATAGAAATTAAAAGTTTTTTTTGCCTCCTGTAAAATCATGTTTTTGTAGATATTATATATTGATACTACACCGTCGATATATGATTTTCCTAATCCTAGCTCTTTCCAAAAAGCCCTTAAGAATTTGCAGGATAACAAAATTCATCTGGGATTAATTAAATCATTGATACAATCGGCTTTATTCCACGGTACTTCTCTCCCACCCGCCGACATGCGAAAGAACGCGGGTATTTCACCTACCCGTGATTTTCAATACATAGGTACGAATTGTGGCCAAGAACCGGCTACAGAAACGTAGAACGCCCTGCAGCAAGATGGATGGACAACATTATCAAAGTCGCGGGGTGGTGTCAAAATCGTGGTAGATTGCACAACCAAAGGGAGCCCCTATACCAAGCAGGGGGTGAATCAAAAAATGCGTGGTCGGGCTGTAGACGATAATGATGATGACCTACCTACACAAGTTTTTATATGCTATGAATTATGATTGCAGGTCAGATTCTTAGACTTCAAGATACAAAATTTCTGCGCGACTGCCGACCTCCGATTTCCGATCCGCCTGGAATCGTTGCAAATGGCGCATGGCCAGTTTGCCTCCTACGAGCCGGAACTGTTTCCCGGACTGGTGTACCGCATGGTGCGCCCAAGAGTTGTACTGCTCATATTCGTGAATGGCAAGATTGTGTTCACAGGTAGAGTTCGCATCGTGTAAAATGAACGCTGGAAGAATGTGGAGGCGGTGAGTTACACCATCACCTTATGGACCACAAAAAGGTACGGGTTTGCATGCGCAAACTCATCCCCCCCAGCCCACCTTCTTCCAGCGTTCTTTCTTTCGTGACGATACATGTACATAGTTTTTTGTTTGTTCCAATGGCTAAATTCACGGTCACGCAAGTTTTTTTTAATATTACTTTCTCATCCAGCAGTCGATTTCTGTTTTTTTTTTGCATACCATAAACCAGAAAAACACAATTTTTCACCGATTTATTATAATATCGTCGAAAAAGAGGGACAACAAACCGGAAAAAACTCCTAATGTGGCCTACTTTACGATTTGTTCCGGTTATTTTCACCATTCGAAATTCGCAGAGATGGATGTAACTACAAACGTGAAACACACCTTTTATTTTGTGTTTACAGGTGGCAGAAGCAGGAGTGATATTAGTGAAGCCCTTGATATAATATACCCCATATTGAGAAGTTTTAGAATTAGTTAATGAAGGTTACCTATAAACATAGCCTACAAGTAGGCTAACAAACAACTTTTCTTAAGCCTTAGTTCAGAGTGGCGGAATCCACGCGGATTGAAATCATGCGGTTGGACCTCGCGGAGCTTAATAAACAGTAACATCCTTTTTGATTTGATTATTTTAAGGCCTGCGCACACCTAGTTCGCTGGCGGTAGCGATCAGTGAACTAGGTGTGCGCAGGCCTTAAAATAAGCTTCTGCACGGAACATGTTTAAGCGCTTAGAACTACACAGTTTAATAAGCGCGGATTCCGCCATGTCTGAACATACTATAAAGATACAAAATCACTCATTAAATTCAGTATTTAATTATTAAAAAATTACTATTAATGAACTTTGTTGACTATTAATGAACTTTGTTGATCAACATTACAAAGGTTCGGACAAAATATAATTTTGATCCTTGCGAGGTCTGATCAATGCTCCCAGTTTTGATCCAAACGAGTTGTCCTACCGAAAAGTATTGCAGCGTTTTTTTTATATAAGCTTATTTATATACCGAAATAATGGATCAATGAATTGAATGAATTATGTATGAAAATACAACTTTTATGAATAATGTAAACAGTTTTTATTTATATGCCTCTAACCCTTTAAATTTTAATAATTATTTTTTAGATTAATATTAAAGCATAGCGCGGAACGGAAGGCAGAGCTACCTACTAATTCATAGGCCCAACAAAACTAAAGCAAACTGCTTGACCCTGCTTTGCTTTGATTTAGTTTTAGCGAGGAACTTTTACCGGCTAAGGGTAATGGCCTCTCGCTGGCTCATTAAACACCAGAAAAACAATGAAAATGATAAGTGACTCCCAAAATGTCAGAAAACGAATCCTCATGCAAGTTTTCATTTCATTTCATTTATTTATTCACAAACAATTATCAATTGTATTTGAAATAATCTTAAAACTAACACAGTGAAAAAGGAAAAAGTACAAAAATAATTAAAAATGATAATTAAAAAATAATAACAATAATCACATAATCATGCCGCTAATAAAACTATACACAATATGTCAAAAATTCATCTGTCAGTTTGATGACATGCATGAATGATAGATTCACAGATGGAGAAATTCTTTAATGGGACACTTTATTCTGAGGGTTAACGCTTGCAGGAATTAGAAATGGAGGCGTCAACGTTTAAATCCACGAACAATATTTTCTGCCAAAATTGACGGGGGACGAGGTAAACACGCATGGCACACGCGCATAGCAAAATCCTATTCATGTAAACACACACATTGACAATCTCGCACACGATCTTAAAATTTGCACACAGATAAAAAATAACAATTAAGATAACATCTGTAGTAAGTAATAAATAAATAAATAATCAATCAATCGGGTCGTCTACACTTCTACAACCATCCGGTGGGAAGTGCGGTTAGGAACCGAACTTCTCGTTCTTTTTTCTGGCCTCAACTTCGCGAGCTACAACTCGCGAGTCTCGTGACTTTGCCCCGAATGCCTTCCTGTGGGCGGCCTTTCGGTGGCTTTTCATTGGCCTTATTGTATGGCTAAGGTGGCTTCTTATAGCATGTGGTGGCGAGTGTGTCTGCCTCACGAAATGTCGGGTGGGCCCAAAAGACACCGGCGCTCTTTGTCGGGAGACAAAGAGCGCCGCTGTTTTTTCGACGTTGACAGCGACTCGCCACTTGTCCAACCACACCGGAAGAAGATCAAGCAAGCGTTGCATGCGGTAGGAAGCTCTGTCGGGGCTGGAGGAGGACGTGAAGAATGCGCTGTCATCTGCAAAGAGCGCTAGGGTGATGTCCTTTTCCCTGGGTCTGAGCCTGCCATCCAGGGTCGGAATGTCATCTGTGTAGAGTGCATACAGAGCAGGCGAGAGGCAGCTTCCCTGGGGAACCCCGGCAGCTATAGGACGTGGTTGTGAGACGGAATGCTCAACTGACACGTAGAAACTCCGGTCTCGGAGAAAAGACGCCACAATCTGAATGATAGCAAGTGGCGTGCTGGACCCGATGAGTTTCAGGATTAGGCCCGTATGCCAGACTCGATCAAAAGCTTTTTCCACGTCAAGAAAGACTCCGACAGTGGAGCGGCCGCTGTTTAGCTCATGCGAGAGGTGGTGTACGACGCGGGTAAGTTGAAGTGTTGTGGAGTGCTGGCTGCGGATTCCGAACTGCTCGGGTCGGGGTTCGATGCATGGAGCTAGTCTTCGCAGCAGTAATCGTTCGAAAAGCTTAGCTGTGGTCGAAAGAAGTGTAATGGGTCGGTAACTAGCAGGTAAACGCCTGTCCTTGCCTGGTTTCGGGAGCATGATGACTTTACCTATTTTCCAGGCGCTCGGTAAATAAATAACGTAGTTACGCAGTGTCAAGACCTGTCAAGACTCACATTAGGATAATCTCTAGTGATGGGCATTCAGTAAGACCGGTAAATTGAACGATGAATAAAATAATGAATGAAATGGGTTTCTAAGTAAAGGTAATTTAAATAAGTTATGCACAACAGGTTTCACATTTTGTAACAGTCATAAAATAAAAGAACTGAATTTAGTTGTTATGTTTTATTAATGGTTATAAGTTTGAATCAATAGTTCTTAACATGTTATAGCATATTACACATAAGTTTAGTCTTGTACTGAATAATTGAAAAAAATATATAAAGTGAAATCACATTACATCGTCAGCCTTCACATCACAGCGAAGTTTGTGTGGTGAACCACCCACCGAGAACAAATATTTGTGTGGTGAACGCAGATGTTTGTTTGCCCGAGTTTGAGAACTTTCTGCAAAATGCTCCGAGCAAATCACACTCGTTCTTGATGCATGCCAAGTAGTTTTTTGGCCAAAAAATTTTGTCCACTCTTCAAGCAACAGGGTTTTTTGGAAACCTGCACAGGACATAAAATAAATATAAAATAGGCAAAAAAATGTTTTCACTACGCCCACGACTATATTTTTGAGTATGATGTCATGTCCTATTTTATACATTGATGAGTAGAGGGTTTGATGACTGGTACCTAGGATACTCATATTGTGGGATTTATGAATAAATGTAATCCGATATATCGTGGCGGCAGCCATCTTGTACCGATTTTCATCAAAAACAGCTAAGAACACTCCCGACTATTCACCTTTCAAACAAACAAAAAACCAAATTAAAATCGGTTGATTCGTTCGGGAACTACAACGGGACAGACAGACACACACACAGACACCACAAACTCATAACATCCCGTCGTTTTTACGTCGGGGGTTTAAAAAACACCAAATACGTAATTAGACAACACATTATGTGATAATAATTTAACGTTTATTTTATCATTCATTCATTCATCAATTTCATTCAACTTTTCCCAACACTATGCCTTCTACCAAGGTTTATTCTTTGACAATGGCGTCGTAATACTTATTAGAGGTTGGTCAGTGGAATTCGACACTATAGGTACTTAAAACCTTCGGGAACTTGATTCTAGCCGGAAAGTCAATGAAAATACGCAGGGTCCATTAAAGCTGTTTTTATTCACAAAAACAAGACACTTAATGTTCGTCAATTTGTTTAAAAGATTAGTTAAATAAAATAAGATTTAATTATACAGTGAAATACGTGTCGTCAAGCGAGAGCAGGGAACAGAAGAGAGAGCGAGACAGCAATACAGTTATCTGTCATAGACACCCTGACAGTGACATAACCATATACTATGAGTGCGTTCAAAGATCCTAAATATTAACACTTCCCCTTAGGACTTTGAGCGACTCAAACAGAATACATTTCACAAGAAATCTTAATTTGAGACTCTACCATAACAATACAATTCATGCTCTACGACTCTACGTGCAACATGCAATTTTTAGACTCTACATACATTTTTCAGCAATTATTATGCAGAGCTATATTTATATAGTATGTCGGTAGTAGGTGGATACAGAACAAACAGAATTACATGAATATAATACAAAAGGTAACACCTACGTCTACTTAGGGATCACATTCATTTCATGTGTAAACAATTTATGTTTACATCCACCTAACGCTTTTGTTAGTACATCAGCTATCATTTGATCAGAAGGTAGATATTTAACAATTAAGAAATTCTTCCTAACCAGATCTTTGACATAGTGATAACGAAGATCAATGTGCTTCGTTCTCTTGTGACAATATTCTTTACATTCAAGAAGCTTGTGTGCACTTTGATTGTCATTAAACAATGTTATTGGAATATCTTTAGTTACAATTTCTGACAAAAAATTCCTAATAAAACAGAGATCTTTACATACATCAGAAATAGATAGATACTCAGCTTCTGTACTTGATAAAGCTACACAACGCTGTTTACGAGATTCCCAACTGACATTATTGCAACCAAGCTTGACTATAAACCCCGTATAAGACTTACGATCCACTAGGTCGTTAGCCCAATCAGCATCAGAGAAGGCCGTTATACTTAAATTATTAGACCTATTAAAACATAGACAATAATTTATTGTGCCTCCTAAATATCTCAGGATGCGCTTCAAAGCTAACCAATGAGTCCTATTAAAATTGTTGCTAAACTGGCTTAGTTGACTACATGAAAAAGCAATATCAGGTCTAGTGCACACAGATAGATACATTAAGCTACCAAGAAGTTCTCTATAGCTATACATATAGTCATCAGGGTGTTCACTCTCACTTACTTCTAATTTACAATTAGGTACCATGGGAGTAGACACTGGTTTACATTTATCCATGCCAAATTTAATTAACAATTTATTAATATATTCGGACTGGTCAAGTTTTATGACATGCTTAATCCTGTCTCTATATACATTCATACCTAAACAGTTTGTAACTGAACCTAAGTTTTTAATACTAAAACTATTTTCTAGTATAGGCAATAATTCGTTTTTATCACAGCTATAAAATATGTAGAAATCGTCGACATACAAAGCTATAATTATGAGATTATTACCTTCTTTCTTAATATAAACACATGGCTCACATTTACTCTGTTTATAACCATTTTCAGATAATAATGTATGAACTTTTTCATTCCATATTCTGCTTGCTTGTTTAAGGCCATAAATGCCTTTTGATAAAAGACAAACTTTACTAATATCATTATTGGAAAAACCTGGAGGTTGTTCCATATAGATGGTTTCATCCAATTTTCCATTAAGAAATGCAGTAGTTACATCCACATGATCTATGCTTAAATCTAGCTCATTAGCCAAACTAAATAAGATTCTCATAGTGCTATGTCTAACTACAGGAGAGAAGGTTTCATTGTAATCTATGCCTCTAACTTGTGTGAAACCTCTGGCGACCAATCGAGCCTTAAATCTATCGAACTTGCCTGAGGCATCATGTTTACGTTTATAGACCCATTTACATTTGATGACTTTTCTATTTGGTGGCCTGTCGACTATTTCCCACACATTGTTTGCAATGAGCGAATTATATTCGCATTGCATGGCAGATTGCCAATGTTGACCCTCAGCACAAGACACGGCTTCCTCATACGTGTGAGGATCGCCTGGAAGTGCATGATGTGCCATGAGAGAGAAATCAGTTTCATATTCTTCATACCTCAATGGACGCTTAGAACGAGTATACCGAGCAGGTCGAGCAGAAGAGCGCGAAGGCGAAGGCTCTGGGGCTACAGCTGCTTCCCCTTGAGGTGCCACTAGATGCGGCGACGTCACCCGCTCACAGGGTACGTCTACGATCGGCGAACACGGAGAGCCAGCCTCGTTCTCGCTGCCAGTGCAGTAGTACTCATCCTGATCTGAAATCACAGATTTATTTGTTTCAGTATCTAATACAATAATATTTGGATTTATTTCTCTATCGTTACTAGAATGTGGCTGACCATCATTCAGTTCAACATTGGTACTAGAATCTAAAATACTTATATTAGAACTAAGTTCATTCTGATGACTAGACTTATTATTATTATTCAATTCATAAAACATAAAATTATTAGAATTAATATCTTTGTCAGTCTCATAGAATTTATTTTCTATAAATGCTACATTCCTAGATATAATAACCTTAGTAGGGTTAGCGGGGTCTGCAAGTCTATAGCCCTTAGAGGTCTCGCTATAGCCCACAAATAAATACATTTTGCTTTTAGCACCCAGCTTGTTCCTTCTTTGCTCAGGGATAAGTGAATAAGCAATACAGCCGAATATACGGAGATGACTAAGATCTGGCCTTGATCCAGTCCATTTCTCCTGTGGAGTAAGGCCAGATAAAGATGTAGTTGGGGACCTATTTTTTAAATAAATAGCAGTCATTACTGCTTCACCCCAAAAACGCTCCTCCAGGCCTGCCCCTCGTAGCATGCATCTCGCTTTTTCTAAGAGAGTCCTATTAAGGCGCTCTGAAACACCATTTCCCTGAGGACAATATGGAATAGTGGTCTGATGGACAATCCCTTCCTTTTTGAAGTAATCAGAAAAATTGCTATTACAATATTCTCCCCCATTATCGGAACGTAGTATTTTTATTGGAATACCCAATTGTTTTTCTACTTGTGACTTAAAATCAATAAAAGTAGAGAATACCTCATTCTTCCTCTGAAGCAGGTAGCCGAAGCTTTTCCTAGTAAAGTCGTCCGTGAAGGTTACCAGATATCTAGCGCCACCCCAACTTGCAACAGGCATGGGGCCGCAGACATCCGAGTGTATGAGTTCCAAAGGCTGGCTTGCTCGGTGATCACTTTTGGTTGGAAACGGCTTAGCTGCCATTTTCCCTTCCATGCATGGTATGCAGTCTTGCAACTCTTGCTTGTGATTGAACTGAAACAACACACCATTAGCCACACCATTCTTCAATGCTAGCATACCTTCAACTCCAAGATGGCCTAGCCTCCTGTGCCAGACATAAATCGGCACCTCAGCCACGTTAGCACTCTTTGCCTCCTGCTTAGGCAGGAGCGCCGAAGAATGCGCCACCAAACCGCACGTAGACGATGAACTTGGAACACGGGCTTTACCAGATAATTTGTAGATGCCATTTTTGCTATAGGCTTTACAAATTGAATTGCCAGAGATAACACAATTTTCATAGATATGACAACCCTTGTTGTTAAATGTTACAGTAAAACCCTTCTCACATAACCTACTAACACTCAGCAAGTTAATTGATAACTCAGGTACAAAAGAAACATTTTCAATATTCCTAACCATATCATCTGTTTCCAATAATACTTCACCCGATCCCAAACATGATATTTGTTCATTGTTTGCTATTTGTATCTCACTTTTACAGTCTTTAAAATTTGATAACCAACTTTTATTATTGCACATGTGCTTTGAACAGCCTGAATCGATCACCCAGTCCTGGTCCTTAGCAAGAAAAGCAGTTGCGACAAAAGATTTCTCTCCATCATCTTCTTTGTTCTTCTTGTCACGCCGAAGTTTGAAGCACTTTGCCTTCAAATGGCCTTTCTTCTTACAATAAGTACAGGTTTTAATTTGTTGTCTCGAAACAAAGGCTGTTGCAGATGTACCTGAATCAGACTTTCTGAATTCTTCTTGCAATAATCTGGATCGTACTAATTCACTTGATAGACTTCCTGTTAAACACACCGTCTCAAGACTGGAAACAAGATGATCATAATTCTCTGGTAGTCCGCTGAGGAGTAGTTCTGCGATCTCACCATCTTCGGTTTCTTTTCCAATATCTGCCAGCTGCTGAACTAGAGTCATAACTGCATCCACATACTCAGTGACCGATGTAAACTTAGATAACTCGACTCGATGCAGTTGTCGTAGAAGTAGAACTCGACGATACAGGCCCTTGTCTTCAAAAACTTTGGCTAAGTTCGTCCATGCTTCTCGACTCGTTTTAGCGTTATGAACATACTGATAACAGTGTGGTTTCACTGCTAGGCAGATTCTGGCAAGGGCTCGCTGATCTTTCCATTCTTCAACATCTATGCCTTGAGTGCAAGACCATACATTTTCTAGGGTTAATGTCATTTTCATGCAAAATTTCCATGTGTTATAGTTGCTCATACCCTCGAGCTTATCAACATTGTAGCTAGTATTCACTGAATTGTTGTTGTTGGAGCCGCCAGTGGACATAGTAGCAGCAGCAATACTCACGCCTGCGGTCGGCGGTGTAGACGTCGCCATGACGAGCAGCACGAGGCACGCGCACGCAATACAAAATGCACACGGTCTCCGACCCTGCGATGCTTTCGGCTTTTGAAAGAATCTCTTGAATATCCCGGTTGTCGTTAATAAGATTTCTTGTGCCGTCTGGGCTTCCAAAACCTATTAGAGGTTGGTCAGTGGAATTCGACACTATAGGTACTTAAAACCTTCGGGAACTTGATTCTAGCCGGAAAGTCAATGAAAATACGCAGGGTCCATTAAAGCTGTTTTTATTCACAAAAACAAGACACTTAATGTTCGTCAATTTGTTTAAAAGATTAGTTAAATAAAATAAGATTTAATTATACAGTGAAATACGTGTCGTCAAGCGAGAGCAGGGAACAGAAGAGAGAGCGAGACAGCAATACAGTTATCTGTCATAGACACCCTGACAGTGACATAACCATATACTATGAGTGCGTTCAAAGATCCTAAATATTAACAATACTGTCGCTATTCTGTCGCAACCGGTATTTCTTTTGAACTTAAATTCTACAAAATTACAAACACAATTGACAAAATAATACTCCCTTGTGGTAGGAAATACCATGTTCCCGGAAGTTTGATGTCTCTGATCGTCTCTTACAAGAAACTACCTACCATGCAATTCACCATTTTCGCGGAGCTCCACTTCGAGACATGAAACGACACACAATGGCTGCGGTTGCGAGTAAAACAGTTTTATTTAAAGGATATGATCGAGATCGTTATATGATCGGCAGAGGGGAAAGCCCTGCCTTGACATCTCCATTTCTAATTCCTCCAAGGGTTAACGTGATTGTATACCATTTTATTTCCTGACTTGACATAGGCAAAATTGTACGAATTGATGGACAGATGCCATTAACATTAATTAAGAAGAAGAAGAAAATAAAAACTAATTTATTCGAATCGAACGAATCTCTGTCTACGTCTCAGTGATGTCAATTTAGCACTTTTAGTGCTAAATTTGGCATATTTTATATAACTTTAGCACATTTATTTCTCGTTTAGCACAAGGCACATTTTTTAGCACTTAGAATAAATAGGCACATTTTTTAAATCAATATCGAATATACCACTAACGCTGAATGTAAGGTAAAATAGACTTTTAATTAGAGTGCTTAAAGTTTAATTTGGTTTGATTCATGTTCGTCGCAAATCGCTATCCCACGCCAACGTACAACAAAACTGTATCTGTCACTGTCAAATTGAAAAAGTGTAAAGCATCTCCCACACAGTTCGCGATAGAAGAAAGAGAATCAGGACGCATTATCAATAACGCATTGCATTACGATATTATCGACCGATAAAAAGGCGCCTGTGGGAGAGAGGCTTAAAGATTTGCGCTTACTACTATTCAAGCATCTAGTGGGGGAGTCCCCCAGACAGTAAAAACCAGATGACGAAGCCTATGCGACTAAATTAGGAAGTAGGTATTTTATACTATTACAAGTTAACCATAGCTATATATTTGCAGATGGCACTGCAAATAGTATAGTAAACGGAATCAAAGTATTAATATCCGCAGTGAACCTTAATTTAAAGAAATTGATTGGAATTGATTATCAAATAAAAAAAATCATTGCACAACGTTGCACAATGTATTGCTTGTTAAATGTAGTATCGGCCATGCGTCTCAGCGATTTGTCTTTTACCTCAACTTTTTGATTGATTCAAACATTTTAAAGGTGGTTACATCATTTTTGTTTTTATTTATCCTGTTTAGGGTGTAAAAATTCAGGGTGGTAAAAACCATTTTTTGCGAATATCGAAATTTTAAATAACAGTTCGTTATAGGATGTTTAACTTAGTAAGAAAGTGATAAAAAGTCATTTTGGCCAAAATGGCTTTTACGACATTTGATCCCAGAAGGGTCGATATATGAAAATTTAACTACATTTGGCATTTTTTATTCATCTTTAGCATAATTTTGGCACATTTTTAGCACATTTTTTACAGCAATTTAGCACTTTTTACGAGAACCCAGTTGGCAACACTGCTACGTCTCTTGAGTATATGATGTGTTCTGTGGTCTACGTACGCTACGGAATCGCGAAAGAAAATTAAACGGAAATCTATAAAATCGTCTAAAATATCTAGCTAGCTTGGCTTGTTAATATTTAATTAACTCAAGATGATGCAACATCAACAGCGCGAAGAAAAGCAATTGGAAGCAACGATTCAAGCAATTCTAAGTAGAGTCAATGATTTAAAAAGTGCTACACAAGCATTGATTACAAAACTCGAAACGGAGTACGAAACAATTAACTGGCCTACATTTCTTGATAACTATGCCATCTTATCGGGACACGTAAGTTTTATATATTTTTTCCAAATTACTAATGTATTTTTTGAAACAATGCATTGCTGACAGCACTAATATTGTTGTTTTAGCTGACAGGTTTGAGTAAAATTTTACAAGCAGAGTTAGCGGCGTCTCTAAGGTCTCGTATCGTGCTACCCTTGCAATTAGGATGTGAGAGAGATGAGGCGCTGGCCCGTTTGACAGAGGGAAGGGTTCCAGCTTGTACACATGACCTTGTACCCGACTTGTTGCGCACTAAACCTGAGCCACAGGCTGAACAGAGGCTACAACAGTTCAATCACAAAGCTAGTACACTTAGCTATGATACAGCACAGGTATTTATTTTATAAGTATAAAATCCTATTGTTTTCTGTGAATTAAGTATTGACTTGAATATTTTTCATTTTGCAGAAACAAGTTGCTGCATTCACCAAAGTAGTGAGTCATGTTTGGGAACTAATATCCAAAGGACGGGAAGACTGGGAAGGAGAGTCCATGAGATCTGCTGGTAAATATTGTTTCATTATTATTTTCAATGGCCTAGGACAGTCATTGAGTATTGCTGTAAAGTTTAAACAACTATACTACAGGCCCATAATTTTCACGTGTCTGTTTACCTCAAGACTAAAAATGTTTGTAGAAGAAGCACCAGTTCTATATAGTTTTTTGTTTTAGGTATGCAACCAACTCATAGTATGCCAGACACCCATGCTTTGGTAACAGCGGTAGGAACAGGCAAAGGCCTGCGCCCTGGCATTCCATCGGTCATGCCACAAGGTGTGGGCGGGCCAGGTATGGGACCTCGTGGCCCCACCCCTCAGATGGGTCCTGCGGCTCCGTCCCTACCTAAAGCCCCATCTGCTATCAAAACAAACATCAAAGCTGCTAATCAAATTCATCCTTATCAAAGATAGAAACTATTAATAATAAAAACCATTAATTATTGTAAGTGTTTTATTTCAATATAAATATTATTTTCATACCAATATGTAAGCTTAGCTCCTAGCCTTATTACATTTGGTCATTTATCATAGGGAAAGAGCAGCTAGAACAGTAAATAAATAAAAATTAAAGTTATTTCCATCCTTCTTCTTCTTATCGTGTCACTGATTCTTTTGAACCAAGTGTGGTGAAAGGATTTTAAGTGCGCCTCAAAGAGGCTCAGTTATTTCCATTGAAATTATATATTTGGTTACAATAATAATGAATGAAATTTGTGTTAATACTGTTCTTATAAAAACTGCAGTTAAAAGACTTAATTATCTTATTAGAGCTGTTTTTTTTTCAAGCAATTCGAAATCTGTTCACAATGCAAAATTACAAACATGCACAAAGTTTCTAGCGAAGACTTGTGAAACAAAAGCCATTTTAATAAAAACTACATTAATTGTGACATCCTTAAACTTTAGTTCTTCTAGTTTAGTGTGTTTACCTGAAACAATTTTTTTCAAATATTAGAACACTATTGATCAGAAATTCAATGACTACGCAACTTTAGAAACAACTCGCTTGCGCATTTGACCTTAAGAGAGACCAAGATTTAAAAACACTGAACTTATTTATCAAAAACACCGTCTTAAATTAAATGGGGGACAAAGATCTGCACTGACGTCCTGCCATGGGGTGTATTGTGCATTGTCCCCCCTGCCAAACCTCAACCCAGCCAGCCCAACTCCTTAAAATAACGAAGTATATTGAATACAGTTACATACTTATAGTCCATTGAAATGGTAAAATATAAGGACCGAATACTGCATTTGTTAGAGGACGCAATTTTATTTTAGGGACATGTGTGTGGGGGGGTCAATAGAAGCTTAACCCCAAGTTTGTAGGGTTGCCGCCCTTCCCCCGGCCGGGGAAAAAATGCGTCCACTAAGAAATGTAAAACTTATGTAACATTTCAATGGACTAATACACTTGCATACTAACGAGTTAGGCATACTTGAAGTTGATGGATGTTAAAAAGAGTTCAGAATCATTCTTATACTCGTAATAAGAATATAGTACAATATGATGGTTTTGGAAATGGAAATGGATGTGGTAGAAGAAGAGGTAGACCAAAGAAAAGATGGATGGAATGCGTAGGGATGACATGAGCAGGAAAGGAGTGAGCACTGAGATGACGAATGATAGAGGTGAGTGGAAGAAGAAAACCTGTTGTGCTGACCCCACTTAGCATGGGACAAGGGCAGGAAGATGATGACACTATGATGGTGCATGTACTCACAATGTCGTCAATCTTGAGTATAGCGCGCACGGTCTCTGTGGCGAGTCCTAGCGCCGAAGCCGTCACGTGCAGCGGCTGCAGAACGTGCTCCTGCCGCATGTCAGTGACGCGGCCGCGGCGCACGTTCACGCCGGCGCCGCAGCTGGCGTCGACCGCGCACGCGTGCGCCGCGCGAAGCTCCGTCACTGTCTCGATGGGGTTCAAACCTACAATAACATTATCATAATTTTATTTCTACATTCCTTTTTCTGGTACACATGGTTTTTTGTCGCAGTGTATTTTGAGTTTCGCTTACTAACGTTCGTGCAGCACGTTTTAGAGCAGATTTTTGTATTTTTATAATTTAATTTTTGTATCACAGATGTTTTAGAGAAAGGCCAGGTTAGGAGTACCCTAAACCGACGAGCATGTATGAAGAATGTTATGAGAGTGAATGAAGCAAAAAAGGTGTGTCAGGATCGTAGCAAGGGGAAATCCGTGATCTCTGCCTACCCCCATGGGAATAAGGCGTGATTTTATGTATGTATGTATTTATACAACGAAGTAGACAAACAATCATACGGCCCACCTGATGGGAAGTGGTTACCGTAGTCCAGCGGTACTCAAAGTGTGTTCCGCGGAACCCTAGGGTTCCGCGCTACCCCTGTAGGGGTTCCGCAAGAATTTAGAAAAAAACACAAAATAATTAGTAACTGTTACATTGTTCTTTTATTATGCTTCTATAATAAAGAATACACTTTTAATAGTTATTTGTCATACAAGAGTGCAAAGCTGCTTTTTAACCGCGTGCTCAATTTTGATGACTGAGCAAGCGCAGGATTCTAAAGTTTAACCACGAGCGTAGCGAGTGGTTTAAAAGTTAGAATCCTATGCGTTGGCGAAGGAATCAAAAGAGCACAAGGTGAAAAATCTTTGCACTCGAGTGCAACACGTAACTTTTCATCCCACCTCAGCGAGGAAATGACTTAATGCAAAAAAGAACATGGCGCGACTAAAAGTAACACACCAAGAAGGTTCCGAGTATGAGTTATTAACAAATTTAAAAAGGTTGTATGATAAATTCGGCACCATGCAGGTAGAAGTAAATAGGTTTAATGGTGTTTTGAATTCACAAATACACCAAGAAGGTTACGAGTGCGAGTTTTTAACAAAATAAAAAAGGTTGTATGATAAGTTCGGCACCATGGAGGTAGAAGTAAATAGGTTGTGTATTCACAAACTTATTGAACACGATATTCTTAATTCAAATTTACTTTATCCTCTAGCGCAGGGGTCGGCAACCTTATGCTATAGCCGGGCCACATATGTTGCCAGAGTATCAGTGCGGGCCGCACTTATATTTATATTTTTAATATTTGAAATAAAACGCATATATATTCATACAATTATGTCTTTTTTAATTGAACTACTATACTAACATAAAAGTAAGTACTAGTGAGATTTTTGAGGCTGCATTAGACTTGCAAGTTTTTTAACGTCTGCTTTCATTTTAGTAGTAGACACGCGCAGTATCGCGTCTAAATGTTCATCCGTTAACCGCGAACAATTCTTATTTTTGCGGTAGTTGAGAATTGAAAAAGTCTGCTCACACAAATATGTACTACCAAACATAGTTATTATCTGCTGAGCAAACTTTTTCAATTCTTTGAAGTTTTCAGAACTCAAACCTCCGTAGAACTGTATCAAGTCAGTGCTTTCCTTAAATGCCGTTTTAAGTGTGCTATTACTTTGCAAATCTACTATGTTTATTTGCAAATTGCTTGGTACCTCACTAATATCAATTGCAAAAGGGTTTTGGAATATTTCCATGTTAAGGGAGCTCTTTTTAAAGTCGGTGAATCGATTTACAAACTCAGTTTGTAGTTGTGTTAACACGTTTCTCATTGTAATATTTTGCCACACAAAATTATCTCCAGCTTCTTCCACGGCTTTCTTGCAATTAGGAAAATGGTCAAGCTTTTTTTCATCAATATCCTTGATAAACAGTTTCAGTTTCATTTCAAATGACTTTACATCTGTATACATATCGCAAATCAATTTATTTTTTCCCTGCAAGCGTTTGTTGAGCTGATTCAGTTCCTTAGTCAAATCAGTCAAAAAACCAAGATCGATAATCCACTGTTTGTTAGTAAGCTCTTCTACTGGCTTTCCTTTCATCTCCATGAAGTTGCCAATTTCTTTCCTCAAATCAAAAAACCGTTCCAAAACGGCACCTCGACTGAGCCACCTCACTTCACAGTAGTAAACCACGTCACCATGTTCAGCTTCCAGATCTTCCAAAAACTTTTGGAACTGACGGTGTGTGAGCCCATTTCTTCTTATAAAATTAACAGTGGATGTTACAGTATCCATTATTTCTTTCCAGGATATAACTTTGGAGCACAATGCCTCTTGATGGACAATACAGTGAAAAATCAATGGCACAGTAGATCCAGAATCTTTCACTTTGCTGATGATTCTCCCAACAACACCTTTGTTTTGACCGCTCATGTTCTTGCCTCCATCGGTAGTGACACTTGTTAACTTTTCCCAGCTTAATTGCAATGAATCCAGAGCTTGTTCCACATGGTGAAATAAATCTTCTCCCGTAGTTGTACCTTTCAAACTGCACATTTTCACAAGCTCTTCGTAAACAGTAAAGTTTTCGTCAATGCCGCGTACAAATATGAGTAGCTGTGCTGTATCCGACACGTCCGTACTTTCATCCATCGCTAAAGAGAAACAGTCGAAAGACTGCGCCTTATCCCTGAGTTGTTCACACAAATTAGCACCCAAGTCTTCAGTACGTCGGGTGCAAGTTCTTGCAGAGAGACTAAGACTTTCAAACATTTTTTTCTGCTCTGGGCATATTTCTTCTGCGATAGCTAAGACACACTCTTTTACTAATTCACTATCGGTAAACGGACGTCCACTTTTTGCAAGAATCTCTGCTACCCTGTAACTGGCCCGAACATTCGATTCGCTGTTGTCTGCCACAACCTTAAATATGTTTTGTTGATTTTGTAATGACGATTTCAAAGTGGAAATTTTCCTTTTCCGTATTTCTCCTTCAAGACAGTCAAATTTAGCTTTGTGCTCAGTGTCGTAATGTCGCTTCAGGTTATATTCCTTTACTACAGAAATACTCTTTTGACAAATCAAGCATAACGGTTTTCCTTTCAACTCGATAAAAAAGTATAATTCTGTCCATAATTCGTTAAAAACTCTTTTTTCTTGTTCTATCTTCCTTTTTCTTGAAGCCATGTTTATATAATTATTCTGTAACAATAATGAAAAAAATTAAATTCGTTGTAAAATTATATGTTCCAGTTAGCACCTACAAATTCAACTCCACATTCAAATAATAATTAAAACATGACACACTCGTAACTAACTTCATGTCATGTAACTACTATCCCCGTCCTTATAACATTTACCCATCAATCTGAAGGTTCACATTAACAAGCAGTAAATAAAATAAAACAAAATGCTCGCGAGTGCATACAACTTACCTCATACGTCGTGCGTGAGAAGCTATCAGCGAAGGGAAGAAAGGTGAAACGAAACGCGTAGCTAGCAACCAGATGAGACGTGAGTTTCCGGCGAATTTCCACAACCGAATGTGGCGAGAGCTGCGCGCGGCTGTGATTTTAACTAAAACCGGTCGCTTTGAATTTTTTCGCCGCCGCACACCTGCGTCTAATCAAAGACTGCCGCCCCGCCTATTGTCTCAAAGGAGCCGCCGGCCGCCGCACGTGCGGCGGATAAACGCAAAAGAAATTGCCAAGAATTGAATAAGTACAGCAAATATTTATTTTTGGTAGAAACAATACATAACATCAGTCTTGATAAACAGTTCTTAAGAAATGAAATAGAGGTACATTTTTATCACCCCGCGTGGGAGCGAGCTTTCAAGAATACTCTCATGGCCCAGCAGCATGGCCGTATAAATTCAAGTCAATTTATATGGCCTTTTGCTTCGGTATTTTTTTCTTACGGACCTCAGGCTTGCGGGCCGCACCGAGATAGTCTACGGGCCGCATGCGGCCCGCGGGCCGCCGGTTGCCGACCCCTGCTCTAGCGGATAAAAACGGCTTTTCCAGTCAGAAATTAAACAGCAAAACCACACTTTCAGAGCTGGTGGGATGAAAAACTGTATTTTGCTTGTCAAAAGGGTTCCGTGACCAAAAAAGTTTGAGAACCGCTGCCGTAGTCTATAGACTCCTGCAATACCAGAGGCATCATAAGCGCGTTGCCGACCCTTTAAAACTTTTAAAACACCCCTTTTGAGAAACCCCATGCTGTAGTCCTTACGGAAAACCTGGGCAGTGCCTCTATTTCCGTTGGAAATCAGGCTCGCACAACAACAAAGTCAGCAACCCAATACAATATTAGAATCAAAGTACATGCTACATCAGAATCAGAAATGAGGATATCCGTAGAAGAACCAAGGTTACTGACATAGCTCTTAGAATAAGTAAGTTGAAGTGGCAATGAGCAGGTCATATATTTCGAAGAACCGACAACCGTTGGGGAATAAATGTTCTCGATTGGCGACCACGAACCGGAAGACGAAAAGTAGGGCGCCCACCCACCAGATGGACTGACGACATTGTTATGATCGCAGGAAGTCAGTGGATGGCAAGGGCTCAGAATCGTTTTTCCTGGAAATGTGTAGGGGAGGCCTAT
The DNA here is from genome assembly GCA_947578465.1 of Thera obeliscata. NCBI lineage: Eukaryota > Metazoa > Arthropoda > Insecta > Lepidoptera > Geometridae > Thera > Thera obeliscata. The sequence continues at coordinate 7,594,060 of OX387927.1, forward strand.
GTCCAGCAGTGGGCTTCTTCAGGCTGATGACGATGACATGCTACATCTAATAACATACCGGCGTTCTCAGCCAGCGTGGAGGGTATAACCTCCAATGCGTCAGCGTACGCGCGCAGGCAGTAGTGGTCGGCGCCGGGCGCGGTCTGAGAGGCGCGCGACAGTACGGCGGCAGCGGCGGCCTCGGGCGCGCCTCCGCCGGGCAGCAGCGCCGGGCGGCGCGCCACGCAACGCACGGCGCACAGCGCGTCGTGTAGCGAACGCGCCGCCTCTGCCACCACGGCGCCCGACGTACCGCGGACCACTACGCTCACGGTGCGACCGCCAGCGCTGCACCCAGTCATCTGCAAATGTTCTCTTAGTATGACTAGCGGCACATACATAACTTTAGCGCTGAGCGATACGCGCTGCGCCATGTAGTGTGCCATGTCGCGCACACTGGATGTGTGGATGTGTGCAGTGTCCTATGGGTACAGAGAGTGGAGTGCGACTGGAGAGCCAATCAGCGCTACGCACGCCCGCCCTTCATTCCGCTAGCCCCCTATAGCTATTCAGGTACCTTATTTTTGACTTCTGCGCAATAACGGTCAGCGCTCTACAATATTTATTTATTTATAGTTATGTGCCGCTACCTATAAGGTCGCGTCTATATTTCGGCCAGCGTAGCCTAGCAGGTCTGTGAAGTGAGCCATCTGTTGCTAAAATGCGCAATGGAACGGCCTTAGCCTTATAGATTAGTGAGATGGTTGTCCTAAGGTAGGATACCTTGATATATTTGCCAGATGGCTCGTTGACTTCTTCAACCAGGTCCACATTGACCAAGTTCTCAGCTGTGAAATGGTCGAGAGATGCGATGGGTCGGCAGCCGAGGGTCTTGCATACAAACTCGATGTCTTCGCGCTCAATGTCCTTGATAACCATGGTTTTTATTTTGTCCAGGAAGTGAACAGCTAGGTCGCTAAGTGCATCCCTGCAATACAAAATACAGGTGTTAATTTTTGCTACCCTATGCTACTCCTTCAGATTGTAGTATGATCAATGATCATGTTTGTAGACTTTATATTGTGGTATAATATACAGAAGAATAAAGCACAAGTTACGTCAAGGCAATGAAAATTGACGCTTACTACAAGGACATAAGAGTGCGCAGTGTAAAGTCTGATGTGAATGTGAAAACCAGAAATTAAAAAAACCGACAAATCAAATAACTCAACTTTGAAGCAGCAGCAGAGTTTTATGACAAGATTCTCACCTCAAAATGGATTTCTGTACAAGCAATACATTGCATCCAGCTTTCTTGATCTGCTTCACGATGTTTAGAATGTACTGACGCTCTTCCTTTAGCACTCTGTCCATAGCGGCGTAGTCTGATACAATCACGTTATGGTCCATCTGTGAATTCAAATGTACAACTTCATATTCATGGACTTGATAAAATATCTGGCACAGAATAAATTTTGTACATCAAGAAAATACTAGAAGTGATCCAATTTTATCTCCATCTATTTCATATTGACTTCTTCTTGACAAATAACTTGCGACTTTATGAATATACTACCGGCCGCACGGGGCTTCGATCGTCCCGTTCCCGTTATTTTTTCGAGAAACAAAAAATCAGCCGTTCTTGAGTTACAATTAGTGTACATGACTTTCTTTTAGATGAAACTAGACCCTAAAATTGTTAGTTACTTTCTTTCATAAATATAACTTACGTCAGTCTTCGGCGGTGAGATACAGAACTGGATAAGGCCCACTTTAGCCTTTTCAATGCGATGGGGTCCATTCACGTTGGCAGCACGGTGCGCGATCACCAATCCCGGGACCAGCTCAGTATCTTCAACTGTTCCTCCGATGCGCTCCGTGACTTTCACGTCGCGGAGGTCTACTCGCGCTCCGATGCCGTTCGGGATCAGCTCCATGACTGTGATGGATGTTTTTTTTAAATGAGCAAGCCTTAAAGTAAATTGGCCCTTAAAATTACTATAAGCTTTTGATTGTCAGTAGCTCTTACCTTTTTAAATCAATACATACACTAGCCATTTTAAGAAAAAACAATTTTTTTAAACAAAATCTTTCGCGATAAAATCACCCCATTATTGTAAGTCAGATTTACAGAAAGTAAAGAAACAATGATTATACACCAAAGCCAGTTTATAAAGAGAACACTGGTGGTACATCCAGTCATGTACCAATGATTTTTTCTGACGAATTTATGCACTATGCCAGTACTCTCAAACGGTGAAGGAAAACGTATTGAGGAAACCGGCGTGTCGTCGTCCTTAAAAAGTTCGAGCAACGTGTCAAGCGTCACGCAAAAAGGGCCCGCTAGCGGCCTACTTCCGGAAACCAGTCCGCACACCAAGTGCAGTTGATGAATTTGCTATGTTGGCCAGTTCCTAAAGAACAATAAAAGACAGCAGCAGACTTACCAGCACGAATAGCTTGCACGGCAATGGGAGCCAGAATGGTGGAATGCTGAGATACCACTTTAGAGTTAAGTGATGTAGCTGCAGCCTGTAGCAGGACATCCTCGTTTGCCAGGTCCACGGGAGTAGCCATACCTTCCACTACCTGAAGAATATTTTTGATGGTTTTTACTATTCCAGATCCTTTGTTTAGAAAAATTAAATAGCAAGAAACTGTTAAGGTGGCTGGTGCCTTCAGATTAGTATCTTGACACATTCAATTGTTACCTTAACCTATAATAATTGAAAGAGCACTAGATATAAGCTAACAGAACCGAAATAAATATTTAAACTAAATTTGTACAGCAGTTGTAGATTTTAATTTGGTTGTAATACTAATATTGATGATAAATTAAAAAAAAAATCAACATAATTTATTTTACAAATAATAAGTCTGGATATTTATGATACTGTCCTGATACTGGATATATTATCAACTCACCTGTAGAGACATTTGCAGGGCTTTCTGGAATCCCTCTGAGATGACGGTGGGATGGATGCCTTTCTGCAAGAGTTTCTCAGCAGCATCAAGCAGGGCACCAGCAATGACCACAACAGATGTGGTGCCATCACCGGCTTCAATGTCTTGGGCACGAGAAAGCTCTACCAGCTGAAAAATAACATAAGACTCGTAATGATTTATTGATAAGATCAAAAAACTTTTTAGAACTTCTAAAAAGTTTGCTGGCCCAGTTTGGCAAGAATTTTAAATATGTTATTTAAATATAAGACATAATGGATTCATAGACAATAAATCTTTTTTCCCAGTAATAAGAGCACTGGTGGTCTAGTGGTAGTGGCCCCGCCTTCCGATTCGAAGGTCGTGGGTTCAAATCCACTCATGTACCTATGAGTTTTTCTGTCGAAAAATTTATGTGCACTATGCCAGTACTCTCAAAACGGTGAAGGAAAACATCGTGAGGAAACCGGCGTGTTGTAGAACCTAAAAAAGTTCGAGCAACACGCGTCAAGGGTCACGCAAAAAGGGCCCACCAGCGGCCTACTTGCGGAAAAACCTGCCCGCACATCAAGTGCGCATGATAAAACTTGCCGAACTTCCTAGTAATAAGAGCATCTATTATCTGTTCCAAACTACTTCTATATACCCAATTTTGTTTAATAGGCTGTTTGCTTTCCTGGAAGAATAAAATAAAAGGAGCAAAGACAAGGTACTCTTAATAGCCAATGCGTGGGAGAGCAGATCTTAACAGGACTAGATATTTTTGAGCCAGAATATATCTCGTAATATTTAATAATAGCCCCCTTTGTAAAGTCTCAAGGAAAACTTTACAACTTATAGAGATTCTAATAAGTAATGTACCATTTTAGCTGCTGGATGGATAACACTCATTTGCTTCAGGATAGTAGCACCATCATTTGTGATAGTCACTTCTCCATTGGCTGCTTGGATCTGAAAACACGGTTAGGTATAAAGTCATAAGTCATAAGTCATTTATTAATAATAATTATTATAGGTCAACATGGGAAATAAAAAAAATAAAATAAAAATTTAAATACAGTAATAGAAAAATATAAATTTATCTACACTCTAGTGTAGATTTCATTTTTGATCATTACAAAATAAATAGAATAAGAATATAATGTTTAGCTTTGTAGGTAACCATCAAGTACCTACACAGTACCTGACTATTCTATTACTGCCCTTGAACTCATCGTAGGAGTAGAAAGTCTGCTCGACAAGCCAACACTTTAATTTATATTTAAAACAAGCTACACTAGGGGCCTCCGTGATGGTATCCGGCAGCCTATTATATACCTCCGGGCCCATCACATGCGTCAGCTTCGATGACTTTGTAAGTGTCCGCGGCAGTATCGCCAGTTTACGCTTGTTGCGGGTGTGATAAGCATGTAGGTCACCGTGCCTAGCATAGGAGTCTAGATTAGTTCTCACGTATACCGCCACTTGGTATATGACTAAACTGGGCAACGTGAGAATACCTAAGTTCTTAAAGTGTGGTCTCGCAGACACATCACTTCGGATTTGCACAATTGCTCGTACGGCCCTTTTCTGCATCCTGAACGCGCGCTCTCAGCGCGCTAAACATTTTGTATTGAAAAATGCAATGAGTTTTCTAATAACTTCCTTCCTATACATTTTTACTTCATTTATACACAGGTAATGGGGGGGAATTACCATTTTATCCATGCCCCTAGGGCCCAGGCTAGTACGAATGGCATCAGAAACAGCTGAAAAAGAAAAACTTTGTTTTTAAAATACCAGTAATTGTTACAATGCACTTCATCAACTTTTTTAATAATTTACCAGTCTTGAAAAGAAAATAATCATTTCAGCAGATATGGCATTCACAAAGGAGTAAAGTAAACACAATTTGCAGATCATGTGATGAATATTCGACGATAAAAACAAACCAAAGTTTATGAAAGTTAATGAATGAGAATGTTTCAGAAGCGCCGGGAAAATACATTTATCAATACTTTTCTGTAAAAAGAATCGATTTGAATTGGTTGCGGATTGCATATACCCGTATATTTATAGTTATTTCATTTTATAAATACAGATGTTGATTACCTTTTGCGGCTTCTATGTTGCTCAGACGAATATCAGCAGGTTTGCTTTTGTCTTTATAAACAGCCGAATTCGTTCTTCTAGCATCACCTGCAGCTTTTGGAGCCATTTTTTAATAACTTTTCAAACTATTTAAATGCACAAAATCAAGGATTAGATTGGATAAATAATTGAAGAAAAGATATTCAAATCAAGAAGACCAATGCAATGACAGATAATTTGACTTGACCGCTATAAGTTCCTTGCTTGACACAAACAGCTGTTTGTTGACATTTTATTTGTCCATGAAATTGACAGATGAAAGTGACATACACAACAATGTCTACATGAAAAACGTCACGAAAATTAAACCACCTCAGTAGGTACCTACCGAGTGTTTCGTTCGCTCCTAACCATGGAACCTCTTACCTCAAGTCAAGCGCTGAGCGATACGCCGACGGCCGGATCGGAGCCAAATACTAGAATTCCACTCAATTTTTACAACTCTAGGGTTCAAATTCAATCGATAGCCTGGTGTAGCGTGAATCAGCCTTTAACCTAAGAGCCTGTCCAGATGGGGCGTTTTACGCGCGAGTGTCCTCGCGCGTAAACATTCGCGCGTTCTCCAGATACTAGAGCGCTATACATCCCGTCCAGACGCTGCCGTGCGATTCCTCAATCGCGCGTAAAACGCGAGCAACTATTTGGTAGGAGCGCGCGTAAAACGCGGCATCTGGACGCATTAAAAATTGAAACGCGCGAGGGCACTCGCGCGTAAAACGCTCCATCTGGACAGGCTCTTAATGTTAGTAATCCCTCTCAGCGAGACTCATGAATTCATGATAAACCGTTTTCAAATTCAATTTATTAACTTAAAAATAAACACCTCACCAAAATAAAATATGAAATAGGTTTATATGCACATGTGTAGGTACCTACATTATTTTATCTTTATTTTATTTTCCGTCATAAAACTAATAATAGCATTAATTTATTTACAATACCGGTAGGTACATGATATAGGTATGTACGTAACCCGTAAAAAACATATTTCTACAATTTTCTTCGTATTAACAGCTCGCAGCTTTCTACAATGAGTTCAGCTAGCTTCATATTCTGGGTATCTTCCGCAGAGAGCTTAGTCTTTTTCGCCATGTGCTGCGTTATACCCTGAAGGACGGCTATTGTGGTGACCAGCGAAGGGTGCGCTGGTATCGAGGTATCCAATATCTGAAAAATTGAATATACATATTTGAATACTTACATAATTTTTGGGTAATAGTAAATTTTAACAATACATCATAAGTTTATGCATGTGTTCTTGTTTAAACTGCAATCGAAAAACACACGCCTGCCACAACCATCGCGGCGAACTTAGATGGCGAACCATGTGACGCCATAATGGTGGCTCTTCTTATTGTGTCACTAGTTCTTTTGAACCAGTGCGGTATGACAATGATGATAACGGATTATGTGTGAGCGGGTGCTGTTCGCACATGTTTGGCCATTGCAGTTCTCAGCTAAGCTGTTCGTCGCGCTGTGTTCGGAACAAGTATCCACCGACCATACTATACTTATTTTAAAAGTAAACGTGCTTTAGCTTACAGTCTTTTGTAGTCGTTTATACAGCTGTGGCGGTACAGAGACTATCCATTCGGGCTGGTTACCGGAGTGCTCCAGACTTCGCTTCAATCGCTGAATCGTTATAGCCAAGATCGGAGATAGCACTGTCTCGGGGTTTTCAATTGAATGGATTATGCTCTCTGTCAGTCCGTCGTAACCCATGTGGTATAGAGCGATTACCTGGAACAGCACAGGAAATATGTCATCATGTCTAGAATAAAGGCGTTTTTCTATAGGCTACCTTGAAGTAAGAAGTCTGGATATTTTCGTATTTTTACTGGTACTGGTTTTGTTATTTCAACATAATGGTTTTCTACCGTCAGATCTCCTTTAAAAACGAATTTATAAAATACTCTACCTGCTGACACTTCATGAAATCGCTATCAACGCTCCACAGTTCAGCTAACACGACGATCTTCTCCATCCACACCGTGCATTCTTCACTATTGTAAACCTTCTGCGGTCCGTCACAATCTGACTCCTGGGTTACCGTCTCCACGGCATTTCGAATCAGCTTCGTCAAAAACTTCATTCTAGGATTCCGCAACTTTTCAGATGCTCTCATATTTATTTCTCGAGTGACGACATTCCCTGTTAGGGCTTCCAGAATGTACTGATAGTCGATATCGTAAAGCGTGTCTAGGGGTTTAGAGAATTTCAAGTTGAAGTGGCATTGGTAGTATATCGTACAGGATATCTGGTAGTTTAGGGTTAAGATATCATTATTTACAGGTTTCGTGTTTTGAGCAACTTCGACCAAAGAAGGCAAGCTTTCGTCCCAAATCTTCTCAAACTCAATCTTCTGTTTCTCTTTATTAGGAGGCATGGCAGCGAGTTTTAGAAAACTCTCCAAATAATTCGTGGCACGTTCGAGAAATTTCAATAAACTTGCGTTATCTGTACCCAAATCTTGCAAACTGAATGAGTCTTTTGGCAATCTGCCGATTTTGTTGACTAACCGACAGCTTACCTCGAAACTATGTTTGATGTAAGTGGACCATATAATTGAGAACAAGCCTAGTTTGATGTGCCGATCCGATATGTTTACAAGGCAGTGTATGACTGCGTCCAATAGCTCTACTGAATGGATACTTTTCTGCCAAGCAATAGCATATTCCCAACACATATTGGCGATTATAAAGTCTGCTGTAGTACTCAATGGGAACTGTCGCCGTAGTAACGATAGCCACTTGAATATCTTAGGATTCTCATCTACGTAAATGCGATTATTTTCAACGAAGATGTACGCGGCATCGTCATCTTCCGTAAGTTCAGAGTCTGCTTTACTGTCGTGTATTTCTATTAGTTCATTGGTCACTATAGCCTCGGGCAGTACTCCCATACCACAAAGCCATTTAGCTATCAACTCTGTCACTGAACCCTTTCCTCTCGTGTACACATATTTCAAATTGATATTATAATCAGTAGCCTGTAATTTTGGCAAGGATTTCCCAAAGAACGAATCCTTGAACATCAAAACTATGCTTAGAATAGAAATATCCTCAAGCTTTCCGATAAGTATGCCCCATTGTGCGTTCTCTTTGGTGACTGATTCCCAGACATCAGAATCATCTTCCCTTTCAATGTTGGCTTCGAACATTTTGCTGACCGCTTTGCAAGCCATAGCTACAATCATACTTTTCAAAGGGCACGACATGTCGACTAATATATCGCGAATGCCCTGCCACCACGGCGATACCTCGTTGTACGTTATGCTGGTTGCCTCTTCAGTTACGCTGCAGAGGTAATACAAAACTACTATCAGTTTCTCGATCAGTTCTAAACTGATTTCTTCCAAAGATGTACTCATTAACTGCATGATCAGAAGTTTAATAATCTCCTTGGGATCGACCCGACATTCCTTCACAAAGTTGTTCAACAAGTTCAACTTATTCATTCGGAAAATGCACTTGAATGTAATCGAAGCTAAATTATTACGTTTATCCGGCGATGTCTCAGATTTCAATGTAATGAATTTAGTTGATTCTTCTAGCTGGAAACAGGATACAAAATCCTTGTAAGAACTTGTGTTACTATCTGCAAACTTGACCCTGGCATGTTGATGCTCCTTATAATCCTTCTCTTGAGCTAGAGTGAGCAGTCTTTCCAAAATACAATTGTCATCTTCAAGCAAGTGGAAACTGTCCATCTGGTCTTCGTTTACGGTGCACTCGGTAACTTCAAATCCTTTTTCTTTCTCTAAGAACTCGTAAACTTTTCCAGTCAGCTCTTGCATGTCTTCAGTATTTTCGTTATTGATACGTCTATAGAACAATGTAACTAGTGCTAGGTTCCCAAAATAATGCTTCAAGGTAAGCGTCTGAGCGTCTTCTTCGTCGAAACTATCCCAAAATATTGCTAAACAAGACATCACGAACTTCGGAGGCACTTCGTACTTTTTAACAAGCAGATCGAGACAATGCTTTTTGATGTCCAAAGTTTGAATCTCAGAGACAATTCTTAAAAGATCCTCCGTGTTTTCGTCGTTGACTGTCGATTTCTTGATATTGTCACGGAACTCTCGTAGTGTTTGGAGATCCTTAGATTTTTGAGAGTGTTCACCTTCTAATGCGTAGAAGAACGGGATGTGGATTTTTTTGAGTTTTCCGTCCGAATCGATGAGAACACATTGGAACTCTGGCAGGTTTAGTTTCTTGTAGGTGTAGTTTTTCTCTGCGCCGACCAAACCGCACGTGTTGTATAGAAGTTGGCCGTTCTTAGTGGCTGTAAACACCGCGACTCTGTTGCCTCTTTGCATGAGCCTGATGTCTATCAAGCCTTTCTTTGGATTGTAAATGATTAGGAACAGAGCTCGTTTCACATCTTTGATTGTAGATAGTTGGGGTTTCTTGTCATCGTTTTCAAAGATCTGAAAATAAAAGAGCCAATTATTACCTTGAAGTTTCTGCAAAGCTGACTTGGCTAGCTTGGTCATATTGAATCACTCCAATGGTGAAATAATTTTTGAAATCGGCACAGTAGTTTTGAATTTATTAATAACAAACATACAAATCTTTCCTCTTTATAATACATTTTAGTATAGTTGAATTATACCTGCACAAAAGCGCATTGCGCGTCTCTGCAGCCTTTGATAAGTCTTATAACGTGTCCTCTATTCACGTCGAGTACAGCCACGCGGCCGTACCCATCGGCGAAGGCTGCCAGGCGTCGGTCGGGTGATACCGCGACGGACGTGCCTTGTCGCTGTGAGTCGTAGACGCCGCAGCGCATGGATAGGCTTTCTGTACGAATGGCAGGCTCGCTAGCGGGTGATGCTTTCTCAGTGCTGGCGCCGCTTAGCCAGCCTCTGCAAGTGAGAAAATACACATTATGCGAAACTTAAGCACCATTGCCATTTGCTAGTTTCATTTAATATATCGTAGAAATTATTTAACGATTTGCTTTCGAATTCATCATCAGTACTCAGTGTGCGGACTGGTTTCCGCAAGTAGGCTGGTGGGCTCTTTTTGCGTGACGTTTGACACACGTTGTTCGAACTTTTTTCCTCACGAAGTTTTCCTTCACCATTTGAGAATACTGGCATAGTGCATTTAGTAGTCAAGCCTTTATATGCTAAAAGTAGGTAAGTAAGAGGTACTCACGGCAAAGCCGATTTGATTTTGTGGGCTACAGCCCTCGCCACGTCTTGAAGTGGCGGCGCGTTCCCACCTTCCATGGCATAGTGGAAACCAATGTATGGATTCACGCCGGTCCCTAGGACTAAGGTGTTCACCGGCGGCACTGAACGGTACCTGCAAATATTTTTAAGTAAAGTTTTACTACCACAGTTTTTAAGTAAGCTGATTTGTAGTAAAATCACCATTAGATATTTCAGATTTAATCAAATCATCAATCAAGCAAATTCATCATCTGCATCTGCTGCTTGGTGTGCGGATTGGTTTCCGCAAGTAGGGCGCTAGCGGGCCCTTTTTTTTTAATACAAGTTGCTGATGAAACAAGCATTTGGCCCACTTGATGTTAAGTGGTAACCATTACCTATACAAAGCATTGCCTCGTAGGTCACGCACGTCAAGAACGTGCCCGACGATGCACTTACCTGCGTATATCAACTCGAGGCATAGCTGACGCTTAGACACGTGTTGTTCGAACTTTCTACAACACGTCGGTTTCTTCAAGATGTTTTCCTTCACCGTTTGAGAGTTACTGGCTTTTTCTGTCGAAACATTCACTCATTGGTACACAACTAGATTTTAACCTACGACCTTAGCATCGGAAGGCGGGCCGCTACCACTAGACCGCCAGTGCTGGCAATATGATATTTAAATCAAGAAATCAAAAAAAAAAAAATTTTTCTTAGATATTAAAAAGGAACTTGTCTTTCTTACCATACATCATACCCTCCATAAGTGGAGGCAGCCAGCAGATGATCATATGTGTTCTTGAGTTCCAAGCCTACAACAGCTGCATCATTCACCAAATCTTGTTCAGAGAACAACCATTTTCTTATGCTAATGTTCCGGCTATCAACAGTACAGCTATCTTGAATACCTGCTTGAACTGAAAACAGGTAAAATATCAAACAAAATAGAAACACCATCATGGTTTTCATCCCCAGGCAAGGTGGATATCCCCTCTTGATGTTTTAGTAGCAAGTACCAGTTCAAGAATCTTTGAGGATGTATAAAGGAGTAAAGGAGGTATTCAGATGTACATTTTGCAATAAAACTTGTCATAGATATTTTTTATAGATTTCTGTTCATTTTACTTATTTTGTTGTTTCATTGTGTGGCACCAGAATGTGTTAACTTTTGTATACATAGGATGCACCGGGCAGCATTTGCCAGTAATTTAATAATTTTAGATTTGAATTTGAGCCATATTTATTCAAATGCTTGAATCCGTAATGTTCATTGTCATTATGGGTTATATTTTGTTTAGATGACATGAGCTGCTAAAATGAATAAACTAACCAATTACTTAATAAACATACCTTTGGCTATCTGGGCTTTAGCATTCCTGAGAGTTTGAAACAAACTAGAGCCTGATATCACACACTCACAAGTCTGGAACATTATGTGGATATCATCAGGTAGAGTTCCATAAGTTCCTGTGTGACATGATATCTTTATAACTGGCTTTTCGTCCAGCTTTTCATGTAGCAGCTGGTGGCCTGTATTGGTGTAGAAGCCCACACTACCATTTTTAAATCCTACTATGATGCAGAACCAGTCAGGACCATTCTATAAAACATTACAGGTTAAAGAGTTCAGTGTTTTTTGAGTTTCCTAAGTGCTTACAAAACCGAGCAGCAGAAAATATAAGTTACCTGTGAAGAATGATGTGAAGGACAGATAGATAGAGCGAGAATAGCTGTTATTTCAGATGGCAAGGTCCCACTCCAGGATATCAGGAAAGAGTTGCTATCAGTAGAGCTAATCCATTGGGATGTCAACAAACAGAGCCTATTCCTGTAGCCCACTGCAAGTAGATTCCCGCAGGAAGATATCGATACAGAGCACTGTTGCAACCAAGCTGTGTCTGAAAGAAATCAACAAGCTGTTACTAAAAATCTTAAGGTGAAATAGTGATAGAACGATTATTAGAAATCTACTTTTATTTGGCTTATTTTGTGAAAAATTACAAGTACCTTCTTTCTCAGGAACAAAAAGCGCTCGCCCTAAGGATAGAACATCACCACAATCAGCTATTTGCTCTACTTGGCAGGACATTTCGCAAATAAACCGAACAATACAAGGTTGAACTCTCACAGTAACGGGTCACGGGTGTTATTTCAATTTATTTCATGTGTTTGGATTCTTCCACATTAGGCACTAAACCTTAGAGTTTGTACAGAAACATTTTCAAAACGCGGCGGTGCTATGCTTTGTTTGTTTTGCCAGAAAAAGAACCCAGTACAGAAAAGGCAACATCCTTCAACATCGTGATGACAGATGAAGCCACGGCCAGCTGTTTTTGACAAAAACACCAATCAATTGGTTGTCAATGTCAATTGTCATACGAAAAAGATTATGGCTCAAATTATGAAATATTATATACTCTGTAGCTCAAAAGAAGTTTTCCAATGGATTACTAGATGGCGTTGTACGCATCTGTCTTTATGGCGGTGCCCCGCGCGGAACTTTCGAATTTGATTACAGATTTTATTTCACTGTTTACATAAAGGAAAGAAAAAGAATAAAAAAACACTCTTAAGAATGAAAGTATTTGCGCGTGGCGACCTAGCAACGCTTATCGCTATTCAGTACCTTGTGTGTACAGCCTTGTACTGTACCTACGTTCTACGTACAAGCCACGTGCATGCTGATTGTGATTGGGTTAAGATTCCACATTTTTAAACAAATAAAACCATTTACGATCTTGTGAACTACATTTTACTGGATATGAATTCCACTATGTGACTCACTTCTGTATAAATTGAAGTTTCGATAATATTATTTTTCATACAATAGTAGTAGGTATAAATACATTGTCTAATGTAATAATACAAAAAAACTACGTTTTGAATATTATAGCACTACCAGTTGTATCAAACAAGTCTTTTTTTGGTATCTATATTACTCTAAGCTTCATCTAGTACCAAACCAGATCTAAAACTGTAAATTGTAAGTATTAATGATAATGTGTCGAACAAAGCTACAATATTCTTATGCATATTATGGCTAAAATTGATCAATTTAAACTAATCAAGATAATGATTACATAGAATATAAATTTTAGGTCATGACATATTTATAAATTGATCCACTACTAACACATAAACCAATTATTCAAGTTCCATTACATAAATGAATATATCACTAAGTTCTACACTACACTGAAGCTACATTTCAAATAACACTTAAAAGTCAGGCTCGAATGAGCGAAACACAAAAACCGGGCGCCGAGTATTAGTAAAATGCAAGTATGTATTAATAGGGCGAAAACTCTTCAGTGATTATAGCTAGAAATCTGTTTTACTTAAATACACAGCAAACAATACAACTACGCATGACGACGTCATCTTCCTTCTTCATCCTCCCCTACTCTAGGGATGTCTCGATGATTGATTTGATTAGGGATGTCCTATTCCCAAAACCGGTTACCAGTATTAATATATTTTTTTCCCCATTACCTATCCTTCTCAACTCGGCGCGCCGCCTTCCGGTCTAAAGTCCCTTTGATAAAAACTCAAATCTTAAATTAACCACTGTGTTCATTCACTTATGAGAAAAACCAATTTACGATCCATCGGTACTAAGATGCGACTCGAGAACTTCAACTTCAGCGACCACTGTGGAGGGGGCTTCAGGAGTGGCTGGCTCAGGCAGCTCTGGGGTGGGGGTGGGGGTGGTAGTGCGGGTGGGGGTGGGAGTGGGGGTGGGAGTGGGGGTGCGGGTGGGGGTGGGAGTGGGAGTGGGAGTGGGGGTGCGGGTGGGGGTGCGGGGGCGAGGGCGGGGGCCGTAGTCAAAGAATATGTGGACGTTGAGGTTGGAGAGCTCGGGTCATTCAGCTTCGTGCTCGTGCAACTGGGCCAGCAAAGCGGCGCGCCGGGACTCCAACTCGGCATCACTCCATCCAGTCGACCTACAACAGATATAATCTATATTTATAAAAGAAAGTAGTGTTAGTTACACTATTTATAACTCAAGAACGGCGGAACCGATTTGGCAGAAAATAAGTGGGGAGGTAGCTTAGAACCGGGAGAAGGACATAGGATACTTTTTATCCCGAAAAAGCAACGGGAACGGGGTATTACGGGAACGGGCGAGCGAAGCCGCGGGCGGCCACTAGTTATTTATAAAAGAAACGGGAATTTATCGCGAAACTGTGGTTTCAAACCGTCTAAAACATGCTGAGTAATAATAATTTTTAAACTTTCGCGATAATAAAACATAATATTTACACTATCACACGGGTATTTATCGCGTATATTACCTTATTTTATTTATTTTCCCGACGTTTCGGCTATGTTGCAATAGCCGTGGTCGCGGGCAGAGTCTGCTGTAAATAAATACCCGTGAAATAGTTTCAATATGCTTAAACATTACAAATACCTCTCTTTCTTTTCCTTCTTGTCCTTCCGCTTTTTCTTGTGCGCGTTGTCGATAGCGTCATGCTCCGGACTGGAGGGCGCACTACGTTTGGACTTCTTCTTGTGTCGTGGTACCTCGTCGTCTGAGATACCGCCTTCTTCCGGAGTTGGCGATTTCTGAAACAATCCAGGTCTTTCGGTAAGTTCTTGTGTCTCGAGTGTAATCCAATTCAATGTGATTTATCGTCAGGAGCAAACAAGCTTTTCTTCCGGAATCTTAACTTAGTTATAGATGACGGTTATCACTTAACATCAGGTGGCCCATATTCGCGACACATCTGCTAGTTGTGTACAAAAAAACCATGGCACTCCGGCCTACATAAGAGAAAACTTGAACAATTATGTGTACCCAACCAAACCCTGGACTTATGGCGTAGTTTGACGATCTTTGCCGAAGAGGTGTCGGTCACGTGATAGTGACATGATAGATAAATAGATAGAAAATACTTAAATGCGTACAACGTACAGGTACATAAAAAAAACTTAAAGCTATTTGCCTCATACAATGGGCGGTCTTATCGTTATACAGCGATCTCTACCCGACAATTTTTGGATGGAATGAACTCATTATATTTACAAGGGGACTGTGTGCGAAGAAATAATAAATAAATGCCTAAAATTTCTAATGTGTAGCTACATACATACAAAAGAAAATTTGATGAGAGTTTATTGGTTACTCCGATCTCAAAAAATGCTCAAGCCCACTTAAAGAAGTTTTCACTTCAAAAAAGTACTAGTTTACCGGCAAGGGCGAGTGCCTGCGGTGCTTCTTCTTAGACTTCTTGTGCTTGCCGCGTCCCTCGTCGGAGCTCCACGAGCCGCTAGGCACGGGCGAAGGCGAGCGCGCGACCACGGGCGCCGGCACAGGCGATACGGACCGAGACCGGGACTGATACACACAAAACATAAATAATAGAAGATTAGTAGCCAAGGGCTGTAAGGCATCAATTGCAGCCCGAGATATTTCGACCCGCCTCGGCTTCGCACGGGTGTCATTTTTCCAACCGTGCGATCCTAGGGCAGATCGCTAGTTTGATTATATTTAAGTAAACCTATTTCACCATTTCTGAGTAACGCTACTTGACAGATAAAGATTATCCTCGTCGCTTTCTGACATATAAACTGGTGAGAGTATGTTTATTAACAGTTTTTCGGGTATAGTAAATTGGTAAGCGACCAATGCGCCAAGGTCTTCCAGCCATCATCATGCAACATAATCATCCCGAACATTTGTCTTGTGTGGTGTGTTCCCTTAAGCTCGTGATCCATTGGCGAGCTAAAACCGACGACTCTGCGAATGGAGAACCTACGAAACCGCGGTCTTGTAGGTGCTCCATTGTAGGTGCACCTTCGTCTCGCAGGCTCGTCGGTTTTAGCTCGCCGATGGATCACCCACTTTAGTCTGTTTAAAACTGATGAAGTATGTATTTACCGGTGAAACGGAGTGGGAACGCTTCTTCTTCTTGGAGCGCTTCACTTTCTTTGCTTTTGGATGGTGGTAGTGCATGCAGCTATCTTCTTTCTCGTGCTGATAGTCCTACAAGCAAAAACAAACTGATTATGACAATCTGCTGAACATAGGCCTCACCCATAGGCATATTTCCAGCAAGAACGATTACGAGCCTTCTCCTTTCATCGACTTCCTGCGATCTAAACAATGTCGTCGTTCCATTGCGTGGGAGGCGTTATGTTTTGGTTCGTGGTCGCCAATTGAGAATTGTAATTCTGTTTTTCGAACTATTTTTTTTATCGTGTCACTGGGTCTTTTGAACCAAGTGTGGTGAAAGGATTTTAAGTGCGCCTCAAAGAGGGGAGTTATATATGAAAAAGTTTTTACCTTGTATATTTTGATACGATCTTCTTCAAATTGCACTGCAACGACTTCTGGCGCGTCGAGGTCAATCTTCTCTTTGACCTCGCTCCAAGACAAACTGGGGTCAATGTTGACCTGGGTCAATATCCACTTAAAGCCAGTTTCAAGCTTCTTCTGGGCTTTGGACTCTTCTTTCAGCTTCTCTTTGTTTCTTGCCTCCGCCTAAACATACAAACACATAAAAAGAGGTTTTTAGCTACATCAATCATCTACAGTAGATTTATAAAGCGTCAGAAGTTATTTACGTCAACGAAATGTGGTTTTAGTTTCGCCTATTTGTCTCTCTCTATTGTATGGAGAAAAGATGAGACAGCAAAAATACGTTACGTAGAAACGATCGAAACACGTTGTTCTCTCATAAATTTTCCATCCATAATTATAAGTTTAAAAAACTTGAGAAACCGACTTCATTGCCAAACGGCTAAACCGATTTTAATGAAATTTGTTTGGGACAGTCTGGACGTAAAAATAACCTTCCAAATAAAAAAACAATTTTCTAAATCGGTTCATAAATGACGGAAGCATGCAGTTACAAACATTAAAAAAATTATTTAAAAAAAAATGGCAACACAGATTTTAATAAAATTAAAATGGGACCAATCTGGAAGCAGTACCTTTCAGATAAAAAAATAATTTTTCAAATCGGCTCACAAATGACGAAGTTATGCGGTAACAAACATTAAAAAAAAAAAAAAAAAAAAATTAAAAAAAAAAAAAAAACCATACAACCGAATTGAGAACCTCCTCCTTTTTGATTGGAAGTCGGTTAAAAAGAGAGCGACACATACTCAAACGAAAGCAACATTTGGTAACGAAATGTGGTAGCAAAACTCGGACTTCGGGTACTGTAGCAAATAATTACAAAAATGAGGATTACCTTCTCAAGCAGTGCGTTATAAGTGAGTTTGACATTGCCAGCGTCAAGCGATGCAGACTTGCTATCCTCACACACAACAGTCGCAAACTGTTCAAAGGTAGTCTCCGGCTTCACGTCAAAATCTTTCTCCTTCAATATCTCCTTTATGATCTTCTTTTCGTCGTGGAATCGCGCCTTTAGATTTTCTACGTAGAACTTGAATAGGTCTAATGGTGTAGAGCCGCTTTGACCTGTATTTAATAAAGAAATAATATTGTTATCGTTATTCATAATTATACGGAAAAAACAGGTATTTATCGCAGACTGGAGTTCATTGGAGTTACCGTCGAGAAGCGGAGTCACAGTTGCAACTACTCTCACTTTAACTTTTTATTGATTTTAGTGTTTGCTACACTTATGGAAATCACAAAGATTCCCCTCGAAATCCCGCTGGGCTCTTAATTTTTGGGACATTGTAAAATTCTTTACTCTCATTTTGTCTTCAGAATTAGAAATGCCCGCGTTCATATTACGACACGCCCGTAAAATATCCGTTTCATCCATGTAATTAAAATAAAGATATAGTCGTAAGTAAGATTTCGCGAAATAAATATTTTTTTTATTTTTTTATTACAACTGTTAATCGAAAGCTTTCTTTAAGTACATTGGAAAAATTATTTTTCATCATTGAGATAGTTGATTCACCAATATCCACCTTCCACCATCCATATTCCACCTTTCGATTTATTTACTGTTTATCCGCATTTTTACCTACAAAGAGGGTTATTTTTTAGAGCATCAGTGATGGAAGAATAAACTAAGACTTACCGAGCATGGCCGAAAATCTCATATCAGCCGAGATAACAGGATACAGCTCGACCCAGAGAGACATTGACGTCAGTTTTCCTTCTTCATGCAGCATATCCAGCAAAGTCTACATCAAAATAATCAAACTGATTGATACATTCATAGATACCTTTTAGATAGAATAAGAATCAGATAGAAAAATCCACTGATTCATGACTGGATTTAAAGCCCATAAAAAGTGTGGTTGCTACTGGACCTACGGCGATGGTTAACATCGCATTTAAAACCAGTAATAATACCAATAATTCAACTGTTAAAGCAGTTACATTACCATCGCTCTGTAAATCAAGCGAAAGAATAAATAGAAATAAATATTGTGGACAACCCTCATAATATCTAGCCCCTAGAGCTTATACTATGGGAACCAGATAGCTGATATAAGACTTTTTTTGTAAATGCATACTTAGATAACAATATAACACTCAGACAGAAAATATATATCTGTCGTCACTACACAAATATTTGTTCTTGGTGGGGATCGAACCTACGACCTACGGAACGAGCCGAGGCCAGTCTAAAATCATTAAAAAAAACTACAATCTCAGTGCTTTGAATATACTAGGTTCATGTTTACTTGGCAAAGCGTAAAGGGAAAGGCTGCTACCATGGAACCCAATGTGTTGGAGTGATCAGGGTACCTAAGTTACAATACTACGGACAGCGATAACGCACTGACTGATACTTTTTTTGCCGCAGGGGAGAGATTCCTTTGTAGGAAATAGTGCAGACTAATGTATTTGAACATATCGACGCGAGTAGTAAGATTTTACGCCTTTATCAGTGCAACAAATCACTGCATGGAACTACTGCAAAATAAATAATAATTCAAAATATCTCACCAAAAAGTTGTCTCTGTTTTTCCGTTGTTGTCGCTTATTCCGTTTTTTGGTTGCTTCACGTTCCGCTAAATACTCCGCCTCCAAATTTCTAATATGCTGCTCGAAAACTGAAAAAATGAACATTCCATCAGGTGAGATTGTAGGCAAAAAAGGACGTCATTGGCCAAATTCCGTCAGGAAGATTAGCCAAACAGACTTCAGACTCGCCGTCCGATTTGAAGTCACTTCAATTGATCCGGAACGCGTTTACTTCTTAGCCACCAAACCATTTTAATAGAAATAAGAATAAGATGTAGTAAGTGTGTAGATGGTTACCAATAAGTGCATCTTCCTTGTCCATGCCCAATAAGCTGACGTCGTTCTTGAACGCGGAATTTTCTAGAAGTAATACTTGCGCTTCGCTCCAAGTGCTGTTGTAGGCAATCTCACTCATGTTCTCCAAAACCTAAGCAAAAAGATAAATATTTCTATGAAGCAACAAGAATACGATGAAGTGTAAAATAGTCCGTTCCAGGCGAAGATAAAAGGCTGAAAATCGTTTGTTCTGAAAATATATGAGGTGGCCTTCATTGGGCATAAGATAAATAAATATTATACAAAATCCATACAACACTATCGAGCTCAAACTAAGCAGAGCTTGTACGATGGGAACCAGATAGCTAATTAAATTCATATACTTTTTTGTATATACATACTTAGAATACATTATATTATAAGATTCAGATACAACAAACATCTATGTTCACCACAAAATATTTATTCTCGGTGGGGATCGAACCCACAGCCAATGACGTAGAAGGTAGGGTTACTACTAACTGAGCCGTGCGCCCGTCACTACCACACCAGATAAACAAACAATCGTCTCCGATGTAATAAATAGCTGTCGTTTAAAATTTAGGTAGTATGAGTAGTAATTCTCAAAGTAGTGTGTTCGTAAATACTGTGTTACGAACACACCGTGTTCGAAAGCCGTTTGCAGTGTTCATGAATTTGGGTGGGTAATTTGTAAAAGTTGATAGTTTTTTTAAATGCATGCAAAAATGCATGTTAGTCAAGGAGAAAATAACTTACCTGGGCCAGAATTTTCATGTTACGTTTCTTGAGAACCTTGGCTTCTTCTTTTTCTCGTTTTGTGATCGTAAAAAGGGAGTCTTCGAATATGTCTCTTCTATCTGATTCCGGAACGCACCGCCAAATCTGGTTAAATTATTTATGTTTTGATGAAGTAATATTATTGTATGCAAAGCTTAAGCACTTACGCGTGCAAAAAAGTAGTAATTTGAAAACGAATAAATTTATACCTCAAGATTAAGAGCACTGGTGGTCTAGTGGTAGTGGCCCCGCCTTCCGATCCGAAGGTCGTGGTTTCAAATCCACTCGTGTACCAATGAGTTTTTCTGTCGAAAAATTTATGTGCACTATGCCAGTACTCTCAAAACGGTGAAGGAAAACATCGTGAGGAAACCGGCGTGTTGTAGAACCTCAAAAAGTTCGAGCAACACGTGTCAAGGGTCACGCAAAAAGGGCCCACTAGCGGCCTACTTGCGGAAAAAACCTGCCCGCACATCAAGTGCGGATGATAAAAACTTGCCAAACTTGCCAACTACCTCAAGATTACTAAACATTTCTTCGCATTTGTAGAATTTTGTGAGAGATGTCACACGGTCACAAGTCAGCAAGAACTCTTCCAGATTCTCACGGTTCTTCTTTGTTTTCAATCTGTAGGAATAAACACATACGATTTATTAAAAAATAAACATAAATAGGGTTAAATTTAAAATTCTATCAATCCCCATAAAATTGAGGCGAGAATAATACAAATATGACCAACATCCAGACAGAAAACAAACATCTATTTTCACCACAACAAATATTTGTTCTAAGTGGGGATCGAACCCACGCCTCCTTGCACAGAAGGCAGACCATTCATATTACAAAGTCATAATTTTATGAACTTACCTGGCTTCTTCCCTTTCATCTTTCAACTTCTGTGTTTTATATGCATTGAATGCCTGCTTCTTTTCATTTAGTTTTTTAAAAGTATTGTATCTTGGATCCTTAGAAATTATCTTCACGCACTGTTCCCACGATGCGTTTGACGACACATTCTGTAACGAACATCGAATAAGTAAGGTCGTATAAGTTAGAGTCAAATTTTGGTGACAAGAGTGTATAGGTCCCTTAAAACTACAGCTGAGCGTTTTTTTTACACACGGTTGTTTCAGCAAAAGCGCTCACACGAGCTTATTTCAGCGAGGACTCTCAAAAAACGGGGCGGGATTTATCGCAGCTCGCGCTCCTAGGAGCGTTAATCCTCGTACGATTTGCGCCTGTGGCAAAAGGCACACCTACACGAACTTCGGAAAATGTGCTCTTGCGCGCCGAAAAACTCTAGTCAGAAAACTAAAAACGCTCATAGTACAGGAACCAATTTAAAGAAAACTTGGCACTCATTTTTTGTTTGATAGCAAGCATGAGGAATATTTAGTGTGTAGTAGTGCAAAAATAATCACCTTATCTTTTAGAAGTTCTTTGAAAGCTTCAATAGCTTCCTTTTTGTCTTTATACTCCGGCAAAGGATCTTGGCTGTCGGAATTATTTGATGGCGGTGCGATTATATCATCAGGGTTTACTGTAAAGGATGATTTAAGACTACATAAATCTATAAAATAATAAAACTAGGCTACCAGAAGGGCAAGTCGTAGTTTTACTCGTTCAGTTTGAACAATTCATTTTGCCTACGTGTCTCTTTCTTTTGTATGGAGAAATGATGAGGTAACCACAATATGCTACGTAAAAACCATCGAAACGAGTTTTTGTCTCATCATTTCTCCATATAAAAGAAAGAGACACGCAGGCGAAACGAATTGTTTAGACTGATTGAGTAAAACTCAGACTATGGGTACTGTACTGTAGGGTATCTAACTTATAGAGGATTCCAGTACCCACATTTTATATACTCTTATGGATATGCAATCCAATATGCTTGTCATCTGAAGGCTGCACAACATTTTGACTCAGTAGAGGCTAGTAGAGTATAGGCTACATCTTGGGTATGATTTAAATTCCATAAGCAACAAATTTATTGGGGCCTTCGATATGCATAAAATCATCAGCATCAAGCATATTCTATTGTACTTACTCTCCTCCGGGATGGGTATATTAGTGTGAAGCGTGGGATCTATAGACGCCAGGGTCTTGGCCATGGCCTCATCAAGTGCCGAGCTGCCAGTGGGGACGGGAGACGGCTCATCTGGCAGGGGAACCTCGCATGGAGTCAGGTCGGCGCTTAGTTGTGCCCTGCAAGTATATTGAAGTAAGTGGAATGCAATGTGAACTTATAACTTTTGAAACTATCATGATTTTTAAAGCTATTTTTATGAAACAACGGGATATTTACCATGATTTTTTAGTTTTGACTTATTTCTTCTTCTTTTGACGGTTGAACAGTTGAGTTCAACCGTGATCATGGTGCATGCAACTGTGCCGAAATATTTCAAAACTCAAAATTTCATCATCATCATTATCATCATCATCAGCCTGAAGAAGTCCACTGCTGGACATAGGCCTCCCCTACTCGTTTCCAGGGAGAACGATTCTGAGCCCTTTCCATCCATCGACTTCCCGCGATCTTAATAATGTCGTCGGTCCATCTGGTGGGTGGGCGCCCAACGCTTCGTCTTCCGGTTCGTGGTCGCCATTCGAGAACTTTTATTCCCCAACGGTTGTCGGTTCTTCGAGCTATATGGCCTGCCCATTGCCACTTCAACTTACTAACTCAAAATTTAATCATGGTAAATATCCCGTTGTTTCATAAAAATAATGTGAATTTAGAAAGCCCATAACGGGCGTTTGGTCCTTGGTCCTTTTAGTTGGTAAGGCAATGCTTTGTTATACGATGGGCGATGGTTACGGACGTAATATCAGATTGGTATCTTCCTTGGGATTTGTGTAAGCTTAGTTCCTACTGTGTGAAATATGACGTCAACTCTGAATCAAGCAAAACACATTCTATAGAGCTCTTTTTTACAATATTCAAGTGTAACCATAATTATTTTTTGTTTTTAAAGAGACAGTAATTTCCATACATCAAATTAAAAATAAATGAGATATTTACAGAGCAGCTTCTTCGGCAGCAATTTGATCCTTGATATCCTGCAACTCCGGAGGCACCACCCAACTAGACTCCTTGCTCTCAATATTGTGGTAGTACAATCTACCAGCATCTGTTGTGTACTCTTTCCATACACATGAAGAGAGAAGTTTCTGTTGAGATATAGAACACTTTTTAAAGTGATCCTTGTGATAAAACTGTATAATTGTTTTTGTCTTTGACTTTCACTATAAATGCTTGTACCCAAAAGTGCAACAGCTAACAGCTTAATCTACTAACCTAAGTAGGTAATTAATGTTTATCAGAAGAACTGAGTTGGAATCATAAATGTTTGTAGGTTTGTAGGAATAGGTAATAATACCTCAGCTGAAAGAGCACTGGTGGTCTAGTAACGGTAGCAGCCCCGCTTCCGATCGTAAGGTCGCGGGTTCAAATCCAGTCATGCCTCAATGAGTTATTCTGGAGATAGGTACTCCCAAACAGTGAAGGAAAATATCCTGAGGAAATCCGCATGTCATAGAACCTAAAGGTTTGAAACGAAAAGTGGGCCCCCCAGCTGTCTGGAAACCAGTCCACACACCAAGAGAGAATTTAAAAAAATGATTTACCTCAGCTGAAGACTTCAAGTCATCTGGTTTCTCCCAAAGACTCTGTTTAGTGACAGAGTTGTAGTAATATGTGCGACCATCAGGTGCTTTATGCTCAGACCATGGAGAGCTCTGGTTTGCTAATGGTGCTACGTCTGGGGCTGGTGCTTCCTAGAGGGTACATATAAAATGTGTTCTGATAAGGAAATGAATTTCTTATTTTTACCTCATTTGTTTATTTACTAGGATAATTTCAACACTGTGATATGGACACTGGTCTATTATCAATAAATGAATATTATGTTTTAAAATAATCATCATCATCATCAGCCTGAAGAAGTCCACTCTGCTGAACATAGGCCTCCCCTAAACATTTCCAGGAAGAACGATTCTGAGCTCTTTTCATCCACCGACTTCCCACGATCTAAACAATGTCGTCAGTCCATCTGCTGGGTGGGCGCCCTACTTTTCGTGAGTTCGTGGTCGCGATTCGAGCACCTTTATGCCCCAACGGTTGTCGGTTCTTCGAGCTATATTACCTGCCCATTGCCACTTCAACTTACTAAGAGCTATATCAGTGACCTTGGTTCTTCTACCGGTAGGTTGGTATTTTAAAATAACAGGAATATTACCTTAAAACCTGGAAATCCAGGTGGAGGAATAGAGAATTGAGGTAACATGGGTGGAAATGCCATTGGAGGTTGTAAAGCAGCCATCGCCGTGGGTAGTCCGGGCACTGGAGGCATGGCGACAGCCGAAGCGAGCGGAGACAGCCCGGCTAGCATGCCGGGCGGCAACATTGGCGGCGCCGTCATTAGGCCGGGGGAACTGGTCCCGTTTACAGAATCCTGCACACATTTTGACAAATTATTAGTACTTATCAACTAAGAGCGAGTATATTCCCAGTTTATTTTGCGATTAAGTAGATAAATAATATACAAACGAAGATAAACGGGTAATGAGAACTCACCATAGTGGTTGTTTTACAGCAGTCTGTTCTACATGCAGATGATTCGCCTTTTAACTTTCATTACACGAAATAATAAGTAAATATTAACAACGAATACAATAGTAGCGTAGAATTCGGCCGATCTTATTTTCACGAAAAAAGAAGAAGCAGATTTCTATGGTTTATGTGTGCGTATAAGTATGTATATCTACATTTGTGTGCGTAAATCT
Source organism: Thera obeliscata (assembly GCA_947578465.1). Classification (NCBI taxonomy): domain Eukaryota; kingdom Metazoa; phylum Arthropoda; class Insecta; order Lepidoptera; family Geometridae; genus Thera; species Thera obeliscata. Next base: position 7,619,040 of record OX387927.1, read on the forward strand.
TATATTTCAACTGTCAAAACTGACATCTCAACTGTCAAATGTCAAGAGGTCAATGTCATGCTTGCTTCTGCTTGCTACTGTTCTATAATTCTTGCTAGGCTATTTCGATCGAGATACGAGCTACTAAAATCATCCGGAATATTAAATAGGACAGAAATGCGATGGCTGGAACAGCATCAGTAATTAATGATCTGTCTTATTATTATCATTTGAAGAGTATTTACCATTTCCTACAACACAGACGACTCCAACGCCTCCAGCAGCGGTGGGAACCAACCGCTCCTATGCAACTCCTACGCATAGTTAGAACTGGGCAGTCATCACTAATGAGAAGAACTTTTAATTCTTCAGGGCTGGACACCTCTGCCAGCCACCTCGTGGGCTTTCATCTTCAGTGGGCTGAAGATATGTGTCAAACTTAGCGCAAGAAAGTGGTAGACCAGACTTTAGTGGGTCTGTGATGTGTGTTTAAAACCCTGCCAAAAGTGTGTGAAGTCAGATTGTGAATGAAGTAACTAGATAAATGTGTGTGATGAAGTAACTACCTACTAAAGATATCTACAATGTTGTATCAATGTTTTTATAGCGTTAAAGATTTCATATAAATTATATTCCATTTTCTTTAAGAATTATTATTCTGAATTGATTATTGTTATTAATTTTTTTATTTGGCTCAAAAAACACAACTAAAGAAAATAAAACCACAGAAAGAGAAGAACATTGAGTAAAGGTACCGCTACACAAGAAATCATAAGAGAAAATAAAACATAGAACACATAGGTACAGAAACACATAGAAAGAAATAGGTACACACATAATCCTAGTTCTATTGCTGAAAAGGGTGCCGACAGTATCCAATTAGGTATACTTATAAGTATTTGTTTATGAGCCAAAATGGTCCTCACTCAGCTTAAATGCTACTTCGCCTTCAAAAAGGGGATGAGGAAGCTGGGATCTAATAATTGTACCATACTTCTTGCAAATAAATATATTTCATTTCATTTCATTTGTACCACCTGTTGAACTACTCAGTAGTTACTAAACTACAGTACAGATGCAGAGTTATTGGTGAAAGAGACTCATATCCTGTAGGTTTAATTTGATTGAACTAGGTATAATGTTATTCAGGGATAATTCAGCATTATAGTGGCAGAATAAATTTATCAGTCCAGTAGTTTTTGAGTTTATTCATTACAAAAATACAAATCTGTACAATTTATAATAATGATGATGATCCACAGTAGCCCAAACAAGAGATGAATGGAGAGATGGAAAAGAGGTCTTTGCCCTGCAGTGGGACACAACAGGCTTTTAATAATAATGATGATGATAAGTTACCTACCTAAGTACCTACCTATTTGCTGAGAAGTCCCATTTTCACACAGAATGCCTACCTACATTATATAATTATAATGATTACCAGCTCCTCTGAATCCACCATCAGGTAAGCTCGTTGGCAGAGAGCACTGGTCTAGACGTAGCGGACCCGCCGTCCGATCCGCCTAAGGTCGTGGGTTCAAATCCAGTCGTGTACCAAGTAGTTTTTCTGTAGAAAAATGTGTGTGCACTATGCCAGTAAAACATCGTGAGGAAACCGGCCGGCGTGAAAGTTCGAGCAACACGTTGGTGTCAAGCGCCACGCAAAAAGGGCCCACTAGAAGCCTTGCGGAAACCAGCCCTCAGTGCCTTGCCTACCTTATTCATAATACCTAACTAATTATGCAGTAGATCTACAAAATCATGTAGGTAAATAAAACAAACATTCCACAGGATGGATGTTAGCAATGACCACTACTAAGCGGGCAAAGCCTGCCGCGGGCGGCCGCTAGTTCATAAAATCTATAATAGGTATGTATAGTATAGTACAGTCACGAAAAACGCCGTAAGATGCTTGATACTAACTATTATCTATTCTGTGACGTTACCGTGTCATCATAGTAACTACTAGCGTATCTGTAATTCGAAAATATCTTAGAGTCACGAAATCTAACATCATCATCACCCTATCCCTGTCGTAAGAACTGCCCATTTTTTATTTTTTTACCTAATTGCATCCGGTAGATGCCAAGGTAGGAGAAGATTTGACTTCCGTAAAAAAAATGTTTGCTAAATGTTTGCTAGTGTGTATCATCAACTTATTATTATAAAATGATGAAAGCTTTAATTAAAATTCGATGATAGATAAATGCAGTGAGATTAAACGTAATTAAGCTTACAAAGAAAGAATAAAGAAAGAAGATGAACAAAGATAGTGGAATATTACAGAAAACTTTAACCCAGAAAGTACAATCAAAAATTAAAAAAAAGTTTTGATAAACATGCCGTGATGAATATTGCGTAAATATAAGAGCGCCGGTAGAATTCGTGGATTTGTTTGACAAAAATAAATTTTGATGAACGAAACAAAACAGCATCGAATGCGTAAATCGCGAATCGCGTGCTTCTTCTTTTATTTTTGAGTTATTGTCATACTTACGTCACAGCTCACTAAATGTCACTGTCATAAATGACGGACGTGCAAACTCAGACTTGGGCCTAAAAAATTGCCCAGTGGAAAAAAGTGGCCTACACAGAGTTGGCGTTACGATTGTGTTCCTGTGTATCCTGCTCTCGTAGAGAGTATTAGATTCCTTGGTATCCTGACAAACAAGTTTGCTTTTCTAATGAAAAAAGTCCCATCTCCGCATTGTAATTAAAGAGTAACATTTCGTTTTGCCTACGACACCTTTAAACGAGAAAATCTTGTATATATATATATATATATATTTAGGATCTCGGAAACTGAGCCAACGATTTTCATGAAATTAAGTATACAAGGGTTTTCGGGGACGATAAAACGATCCAGCTAGGATTCATTTTTAGAAAATGTTCCCCTAATCGTAAAGTAAATAATCAACTTTATCATAAAATCATAACTCCTAGCGCCATCTGTTGATTAAGTCATGAGTTAGTGGGACAGATAACGCCATCTATTGACGAGTAGTTGAGTTTATTATTATGTCGGTAAGATCGAAAAATATTAATATTTAATCAGTATGTATGTAATTCACAACAACAATTTACCAAATAAAAATACCGAGCGAAGCTCGAGCACCAACTGCTAGTGGAGAAATAATGAGACAAAACTCGATTCGATCGATTCTAGTTTTTAGGTTACGTATTGTTGTTGTCTCAACTTTTCTCTCAAAACTCACGACTACGAAACGAACTCTCGACTCGAGTTAATGTGACCATATATAGTGTGACGGAGAACGCCATCTATTGAATTACGACGTAAACGCTCGATACAAAATTTCAATTTAGTTCCGGTTATAGAAGATTTTAATGAAATTTAGATTACAGGAGTTTTCGGGGGCGATAAATCGATCTAGGATTAATTTGAATAATAGTACATTGTTACCTGAGTGTTGAAAGTCACGTTTTTTGAGTCCCGAGACGGGTTTGGCGCCAGAGCGTTAGCGAGGGCGCCAATGGAGCTTGAGGGACTTAAAAGACTTTCACCCGAGGTAAACACTGTGCTTTTCATTACGAATACAAGGAAAGTAAAAATAAAAACATGAAAGAAAAATTTGTGAAAATGAAGATTGAATTGCCGCCTTACTGGTTTTTTTTTTTCTTTTTCTCTGGCGGGCCTTCGGCTTCGGCTCGCCAGCATTATTCAGCCATTATTGTCATTCTCATAATTTAAAAAATGGTAAATGTCAAATCTATGTTATTTTAAATAAATAGTTGAAGCTATATATTAATCAAGTAATTTAGAAGATATATTATTTATTTAATACTATCTTTATGTTATTTAAATTTAAATTTTACATTGCGCTATCTTATTAGACTTTTTAAACTTCTTACCGTTGTAATGGGTATTTCCAACCTACTTGCTGAATAAAAAGTTGGAATTTGGTTCAACGACCTCCTTGCAGTTAGAAAGACTTTAGAAAGTTGGAACATGGTTGAATAAAATAGAACTTGTTTTTTCTTATAATTTGACAGCTGTCAGTAGAAAGCGATTCTCCCTAGGGCTGAAAGTATTACTTTCAATTAGGCCCCTCAGGCAACTTCAGACCTACTTTCAGAGTATGAGTAATGAAAAATATATTTTTATCGTTTTCATCAATCAACTATAACTATAGTCAACTTAAACTTATTTTAGCTATTCCAGCAGATGGCGCTGTAAGTAAGATCGAAAAATATTATTTACTAGCGGCCGCCCGCGGCTTCGCTCGCCCCGTTACCGTTCCCGATGAAAAAAAAACAAAACCTTTTAAACCTTCTCTGGACCTCCACAAATCATTCAAGTCAAGACCAAAATCAGCCAAATCGGTCCAGCCGTTCTCGAGTTTTAGCGAGACTAACGAACAGTTATTCATTTTTGATATTTTCATCAGTACTAAAATATGGTCGTATTTAAATACCTATGTATAATTTCTAAAAACACAATTAAAAAAAAACCTAGCAAAGCTCGGCCATACCAGCTCGTTTTTCTTAGAACATGAAATAATTATTGTTTTCGTTATTTAACGTTACCGAAAGTTTATTTTTAATTAAAGAAAATTGAGTGTTTTTTTAAACATTTATTTCTATCAATATCAAAAACACCTACTCTCGCTTAAATTAACTGGTAGTTACATAGTTATCCTTGCTCTTCAAGACACAAAAGCAACACAAGACTGACTTATTCATCAGTGTTTTGTTAAACTTTTCATTTTTAGGCATTTTAAAAGTAAAGCCTTGTGCACATCTAGCGCAATGGCGATGCCAGACAGTGAAACACTGTCAAATATGACAGCATTATTTGACAGCAATTCTCTGATCGCCCTCGCTATTGCTCTAGATATGCGCAGGCCATAAAAACACAAGTTTCATAAATAAAATATCATTGAAGTAAATAAATAGTTGGTCATACTTTATGTGTTTGTCACATTAGGTTCATTCATTTTTACTGTTTTTTGAAACTCTTCAAAATGGGGTAGATGTTATCAAATGCTTCATAGATTTCTTCTCTTACTTTGGCACCTGTTAACACTACTTTGCCTGATACAAATATTAATAACACAATTCTTGGTTTCACCATTCGGTAGATGAGACCAGGGAAGAGCTCTGGTTCATAAGAACTGAACTGTCCATGCGTGAGCACTAAGCCCTCCAGTCTGATTGGAAACTTTACATCACAGCTTCCTACCATGTTCTGTATTTTGAAGTCCAAAAACTTAGCCTGAAATAAAATAAAAGTATTATCAGCAAATGGAAACTCACCTAAATAACAGGTTCTCATTGCAAATTCAGAGTCAGTAGTGAAGTACTTACTACAAAACCAAGTTTCTGAATAATTCTTGCATACTTTCTTGCAGCCAGTCGTGAATCTTCCTCACTTTTGGCTCCAGTGCAAACCATCTTTCCCGAAGAGAAGATCAGTGCTGTTGTTCTTGGTTCTCTTATTCGCATGATAACAGCAGCAAATCTCTTTGGGTTATACTCTGCATTACGGGCATGAAGGGCAATTTTCTTCAAATCCAACTTGCAATTTAAGTTAACTGTTGAAACTATATTCCTGTGTAAAAACATTACATATTTTATTACACAAAACAAGAGAAAGAGCACTGTTCACAATCCTGAAATTGACTTACTGTAGCTGTGGTAATATACCAGGGTCAGCGGAATGTGGGGTCATAGGCGTCATGGGAGCTGGACTGGCTTGACTCATTAATAGTTGCCCGGCTAAACTGCTATTTGTGATCATTGGTGACATCATGTTTTGCTGAAATATTAAAATTTATTTTACAAATGTGAAAATGTAAGTAATATTTGTGGGACAATAGCAGATAGACCAATGAGTATAAAACTTGGTAAATAGTCACTTACTACTTTTCATGAGACCAAACAAACTCAGCCACAAGTTGAAGCTTGTGAGTTGTAAAACTCATTCGATACCCTCGATAGGGAATCTAATGTAGGGCCAGAACTAAGCTAACTACCAAACCAAAGTAGTAAATACCCAACACACATGTTGGGGATTTACTGTTCTTAGTTCACTACTTGACAAGTGATAACGGTAACAAAAAGTTATGCCATGGCATCAGATTCTTACTGGAGTTTGTGGCTGCATCATTTGTTGCGGGGTCGCATAGCTGGCTGTCGGGGCATACGTGTGCACGCTTCTCTGTGGAGTTCCAAGTAGCGAGCCGAAGCCAGCGAGTGGCGACGAGCCCATACTAGCAAGCGATTGCTGCTGTTGGAACTGTTGCTGGTGCTGCATAGCATTTGGTAAGATTTGTTGATCCTCTTCGGGCTGATGCAGAGGCGTACCGATTGCCGGAAAGCTATACGGGCTTGGTAGCATTTGATCCATGTTGGCTATAGTGTATTATCCACTAAATTCCCTGACGTGTTTAGCTAATAGTTCACTGATTAGAGTTTCTTTCAGCAAACAGATTTTTCGTCCGAGGCAAACCAAACCAGAAAAATTTAACAGACAGAAGCAAACAAACTTTTTGACAGAAACAGCAAGCAATGCACTACGCTGCGAAACTTTCAGTTTCATTCATTGTCAAAAATAAAATAGTTTGACAGTTTATAAGGGAACAAAACAAACGGACATTCTTCCTCCAAGAAAACAAGCAAGCGAGCTAAGGTCTGTCAAAGTAAACTGACTTGTCATGTCAATGTCAAGCAAAAGTCAACGGCGGCGGGCGTGCGTGGAATTGATCTCTGAATTGAATTGAAGAAATTGTGAAAAATCTTTCTCGCCTGATTGTTTTCACTACATTTATTCTGAAATCATCCCTTCTGTGGTCAATAATTAGTCATAGCATTAGAAAGATGGCTGAAACTATGAAACAAACGGTTGCTGGTATACTGAAGAGCATAGAAAGGTACACAAACACATTTCTTTACTTGCATAATAATCAACTATTATATTTACTATAACTGTTCATTATTTCTATATAATCTAATTACAGATATAATCCAGCTAACCTGCAAACCCTAGAACGCTATGTTGAGATGCAATCAAAAGAGAACACCTATGACTTGGAAGCTAACCTGGCAGTGCTGAAGTTGTATCAATTTAATCCAGAGAAGTTTAATGCCGATGTTACATGCCAGATCCTTCTAAAAGCACTGACCAACTTCCCCCACACTGATTTCACACTGTGCAAGTGTCTTCTTCTGGAATCTGTGGTAAGGATGGATGCTAGCAGTAAATACTCTTACATATTAGTCATGCAATTCTGCTGGCTTATATAGAAGTGAAAACATGCACCTAACCCACAACCTTCTGTACTTAGAGATTTTATTCTTATGTATTTTCAGACCGAAAATGAGTTAATATCTCAAATCAAGTACTTGGCTGATATCCTAGAGCAGTGCGACTTTGCCCAGTTCTGGAACCGAGTACACCAAATGCCTGAGCTCTGTAATCGGATCAGCGGCTTTCATGATTCCATCAGGAAGTTTGTCTGTCATGTCGTCGGTATCACATTCCAGACCATTGAGAAAAACAATCTGGCTAACTTACTAGGGGGCATTGATGGTAAGTACAATGGAATGATGTTTCAAACATCAAGTAATCGTATGGTCTATCTTATAAAAATCTGTCATAATCAGTACTGTAAGTAGGTGTCATCATGTCTTAGCAACTTACAGAGACAGTGCTAATCTTAACAAACTGTGCTTTATCGTTAAAGTAGTCTTATATGAATAACAAAAGATTCAACCTCATGCTTTAAAAAAGGAAATAATACTTGTGATACTTGATACTTGAATGCAAGGAACAATTTTGTTGTAGAAAAGATAAATTCTTTGATAAGTGCGCACATCTAGGCGATGGCAATGGCAATCAGCTGAAACACTGTCAAATATCTCTGTCATATTTGACAGATTGGCAGGCCTTTGCCACTAAGTAATGACCAATAGTGACAGGGATAACTTTAAACAATGTTTCACACTTAAGTAAAGCTTATAAGGCCCTAAGAGTCTAGTCTATCTAATTGTTTGTTGTTTTTTTAGATGTTACCTTGAAGCACTGGGTTAAGAAGTACAGCTGGAGGGATGACGGAAGCCTCATCTTCATTGCCAACCAGGATGAGAATATCAAAACCAAGAACATTACAGAGAAGATTGAGTTTGAACATCTTGCGCCCCTCATGGCTCTGTTGTAAATATACATTTTTACTCACTTTTTTTAATAAAATGTGAATGTATTCTAATTTTTATGCATTTGTATTTTGACACCTATTGATCCCCATGTAGTAAGTTTGAATGTGTTTACGGTAATTTCAATAAATGCAATGATAGTAAAAAAATACGATTTCATCCCAGTTTCACATTTTTATTACAGATCATATCAAAATTATAATAATATCTCCTAAATATTAATTCTAATATACACCTGGTAATAGGCAAAGCCAATATTTTTTGTTACACAACAACTCTGGCTTGCAGTCTTGCTTCTTCTTTAAAATCTTTAAAATCACCTCTTCGCTGATATCGCAAGGGGTAAATTCATTTCTACAGTTATTTGTATAGATAATTGTTTTTTAAAATAGGTAACATCAAAACTTGCAATTTATTAAAAAAGTTACAACAACAAACGATAGAGATAACAAATCAATGGTATAGTATTTACGCTTTCTTTCCGTGACTGTATCCGAATTCCTTGCCGCCAGCGTGGCCGTCCTTCTTGCCATGGTCGTGATGATGAGCATGATGTTCCTCGTGACCATGGTGGCCTTTGTGTCCCTTATGGTCCTCGTCATAATGACCCTTATCGTGTTTCCCCTTCTTGCCGTGATGCTTCTCGTGGTGTCCCTTCTCGTGATGACCGCCCTTTTTGTGATGTCCTCCTTTCTTGTCGTGGTGTCCCTTGAAGTCACCATGCTTGTTGTGATGCCCGCCTTTGTGGAAGTCGTCGTAGAATTTGTGTTCCTTGTGGTATTCGTCCTTGTGCGATTTGTGGTGGAAGCCGGTGGTTTTGGAGCCTTTTTTGTGTCCTTTCTTGTGTCCGAACTTGCCGCCTTTGTGTCCGTGCGCGGCTTCGTGGTGCTCCCCGTGGTGGTCGTGCTCGTCATGATGCTTCTTCTTGTGTCCGCCGTGCTCGTCGTGGTGCCCCTCGTGGTGATGCTTCTCGTGGTGTCCGTGGTCTCCCTTGTCGTGGTGGTGGTGCGACTTGTATCCCTTATCGCCCTTTTCTCCGTGCTCCTCATGATGCTCCGCCTTGTGTTCGTGCCCGCCGCCCTCCTCGTGATGACTGTCCTTAGCCTTCTTGTGTTCGGTGCCGGCGGTCAACAGATCCTTCTGCGCGGATCCTTGAGGAGTCAGGTCCCCGCCCGAAGCGGTCACGTCAGCGATTGCCTTTTGAACGGCATCCTTCTCACCCTTCGACTCTGACAAGTTACGAGCCTGTATCAATATCACAGCACACGTTAGCACCTGTATCAGTAAATGAAGCCGCATCTCTGGAAATTGAAAATTCTTATAAAAATTACAATATTCAATATGCGTGGTTAGTTCGCTTTAATAGATGTAATTTACTTTGTACTCACCGAGTGGTGGCCGTTGCCAAAGCTACGGGCGTAGTGTCACAAGAGTTTTTACGGTTCGAATTTATAGAAAAAGACTGCTTTCATCTGTTGTCGATTTCAGATTGATCTTTAGTAATCGCTGTCGGGTTTCTGGACGAGTGGCTACGGAGCGGTGACGACATCGTGCAATGTTCCAACTAAATTAGTTACGTCTTACGACTCACCAGCTGACCACCGGTAAAGATAGACAGGCCAATAATAGAATGTTTATGTATATTTTTTGACCTGCGGGCTGCGTGATGACTTGATGAGAGTGGGTTAACGTGCGTACGATATGGCCTTTAATATTAGTGGTAGATATATATAGCAAAATATACGGCTGTGCCATCTCTGATCTGTGATGCTTTGTCCTACTAATTTAGGCAAAGCCTGTCTTATGTTTATCGAGACGTTGAATAATTTTACTGCATTTCTTTTATAATATTTTTACTTTATTTACAACGAAGTACGAGTATTTATTAACTAACAAAAGTATAACAATGTTCAAGATAACAACTAGATTAGTGCTTGCCGTGGTGGAATCCCCAGTGCTTGTGGTCCTCATGGCCGCCTTTCTTGCCGTGGTCGTGATGATGATGATGATGTTCCTCGTGTCCGTGGTGACCCTTGTGTCCCTTGTGGTCCTCATCGTAGTGGTGTTTGTCGTGATGTCCCTTTTTGCCGTGATGCCCTTCGTGGTGTCCGGAGTGATGGTGGCCGCCCTTCTTGTGGCCGCCTCCCTTCTTCTCGTGGTGTCCGTGGTGATGGCCGTGCTTGTGATGCTTGCCCTCTTTGTGGTGGTCATCGTAGAAGTGGTGATCCTTGTGATACTCGTCCTTGTGGTACTTCTTGTGGTATCCCTCGGTCTCCTCTCCCTTGTCGTGGTGTTTCTTGTGGCCGTGCTTGCCGCCCTTGTGGTGGTGTCCGTGCTCGTGGTGCTTGCCGTGGTGGTCGTGCTCGTCCCAGTGCTTCTTGTGGCCGCCGCCGTGCTCGTGGTGATGCCCCTCGTGATGATGCTTGTGATGATCGCCGTGCTCGCCCTTGTGGTGGTGGTGGTGCCCCTTGTGCCCCTTATGCCCCTTCTCCCCGTGCTCGTGGTGGTGGTGCGCGTGGTGCTCCTTCCCTCCCCCCTCCTCGTGGTGATGGCCGTGGTGGCTGGCCGCCGCCACTAGATCTGTCTCTCCTCGGCGATCGATCTCTCGACCGGAGCACACCAGCACGCACCCTAGTGCGAGGAGGGCGACTAGCGTCCTCATGATCGCGTATTCCACTTCCTATAGATTTGATCTCTGGGACAGAACTGACTTCCAACAGGCTGAGACACTATTTTATATTTGAGTTGCTGGTTGCGAGTGAAACCATTGGACAAGGACGCCGCTGGCGCTGGCGAGTCACGCCTAATTACTGTTTCTGATCATTGCGACACTGACGCACAGCGACCAACCACTTGACCACAAAGATACGCATTAATGTATTTATCTTAACAAAAGCAAATACAAAACATGAACAATTCAATAATAATTGATTGACCGAATTGGCTACTGTTACCTTATTACACCACAGAATACGATTGTAGGTCTATGTCTATGACGTAATGAATGCAACTTCACTTACTGCTACGATAAATCCCTATGATCACTAACTTATGTACAGTTGGCAGCACTAGAATGTATACGAGTCGTAATTAGTGACCTAGTATTTCTAACTTAAAAGTTACAGTGCAAAAACTCATCGTCACATTGCAATGCACATGAAATCTGTTGATAAGTTGCGAGTTCTAGGAGTTTTTTTTGGTACCGTTTTTGGTGCAATGCGCTTATAGAAAAGATTTGAGTTTCAAGGTTCTCTAGGGTCGGTGCCTATCAACACCAAGCAATGATAGTAAAAGTACCTCTTCTTCGTCGAAGTAAATATCTGCTAAACTGACTAGTTTTATAGCTCGCGCGTTGATGTCTTTTGCACTAGGTATAGGTAGGTAACGCGTCACGGCTTAATAGAACTGACCTAGAATGCGCAGAACTCATTTTTATTGGTGGATCGCAGTAAAAAGTGGTCTAAAATGTCTTTCTTGCCAATGTAAGATCTGTCTGATCTGAACCCCAATGAGTCAGATCAGATCAGATAAAAGTAGATTAGCATTTATTTCTGGTTTGTAATTTTTTGGCATGAGTATTTTAGGTAGAGTCCGCGCAAGATAGCTTTGCGCGTCGCTGATGGCGGGATATGTAAAAAAACCTGGCTGAAACTAATCGCTCAATAACAAACATGCACTTGCATTATAAACAATGCTAGTTCGATTTCCTCATTCATGTTTGTGATCTGAAGATACATTTCCAGTCCATTTTTTCATATTTAAGTAAGTATATGGAATTGTCGCGATTCCTGGAAATGGGAGGCCTATGTCCAGCAGTGGACTTCTCAGGCTGATAATGATGATGATGATGATGAATTATCGCGATTACCTTTATTATTTCCCGACGTTTCGATCGTGTTACAGCAGCCGTGGTCGGGAAATAATAACGGTAATCGCGCTAAATACCCGTTTCTTCCATATGCATAACGATCGCGTTAATTTAAAAAGTGACCCTTTTTATAACGCTTTTATTAGCTTCACCTGTATGTATGTATGTATGTAACCGACCCCTTTGAGCTCGATTTTGTCCTACTTTGAACGATCAGATTTGATTCAAACTTTGCACACCTGTCAAAGGTCGATGACAATGCAATAATATGAAAAAAAAAATAAAAAAAAATGAAAAGAAAATAAAAAAATAAAAAAAACCTACTTTGAACGATCAGATTTGATTCAAACTTTGCACACCTGTCAAAGGTCGATGACAATGAAATAATATGAAAAAAAAAATAAAAAAAATGAAAAGAAATAAAAAATAATAATAAAAAAACCTACTTTGAACCATCAGATTTGATTCAAACTTTGCACACCTGTCAAAGGTCGATGACAATGCAATAATATGAAAAAAAAATGAAAAAAAAAAACAAACTTAAAAGTAAAAAAAAAAATATAGTTTAAAAAACTAAAAAAAAACGCTTTTATAACTAATTTGACTAAAAAGTTAAAAATAAAACTGTAATAATCAATTGAAAATTTATATTATTGTACAAAAAGCGTGGGGGGCTTGATTTTGATTGTTGTAACTATTTTATCAATAGTTTATTATACTTATCTGAAGTTATTATAAAAAGCACCCCAGGCTTTTGTACAATAATATAAATTTTCAATTGATTATTACAGTTTTATTTTTAACTTTTTAGTAAAATTAGTTATAAAAGCGTTTTTTTTTAGTTTTTTAAACTATAATTTATTTATATTTATGCGCCATGTGTTACGCGTATAGTTATCTTACGCGGGGTCTATGTGCAAACGGAAGGTGCCATTTTTTTTTAAATCCAGATAAAATTGACATTGAATAGTTGAATTTGCTAATCAACTTTAATCGCTGACTGTGCCTAACTAATACAAAAAGATCTTAGCATACGTGCATCGTACCAATCTTTACCAATAGACTTCAGAGCAACGCGAAAACCATCGAGCGTTGCTCTTTCCTACAAGCTTAGAGAGGGATAAAAGTGACTGATAATGTCATGGATAAGAGGTTTTAATTAGCATTAAATATAGAAGATACAGCTTATACGTAAGGAATAATTCCAGGCGTGTCGGGGACTTGTGCATTGCTCAAAATATACAAAACCCATCCTGTCTTGGCCGTTTTCTCGTCCCGTATTCGTATGTGACGTTGTCAATGAATCGTACAATCGCTTGTGTAAGTTCTGGGCGTCGATTCTAGCAACACAAATCGCTCAAGCGATCGTGAAAATCGATGTGAGTTGTCAATATTTGTTTGAAAAATTTGAAAATGGAACGCGGATTCAGTGATCACTGAATCGAGCCGTGTTGCTGGAATCGACACGCAGATCAGAGAAAACATGTGTGTCAAGTGCATGAAAGGAGTCTCCTTGAGGTGAAATTAAAATCCTTTCACCACACTGGTTCGAAAGAGTTAGTGGCACGATTAGAAGAAATCGTACCCGTGCCTAGGTAAGGTATACCTATGCCAAAAAACGCTACGTTTGCCGAGATCTTAATTTAGAAAGGGCGATCTCGTATTTACATTTAATATTTTTTTATATTCTGACATTAATTATTAGGTACCTATATTGGATAAACTTAGTGCTTATTTACTATAACTAAGTATTAACTTATTATTTTAATTCTAATTAGGAATTTATTAAATTGAATTTTGTAATTTTTACATAATATATTGTATGAATAAATGTTCCTAGCATTTGGGCGCTTTGGCACGAGCTGTTAACCCAAATACCATTTTGTCTAAATAAAATAAAAAATATTTTTTCTTCATTGCTGGCAGCCTACAACAATTAGCTTACGGGTTTCAGCGTCTTAAGTACTAACTACGAGAGAAGGTACCTACTGTCAGCTACGGTAATTCGTAGACGACCATAGACGACCATTTCATATACGGTAGAGCTATTTGTAAATACAAAATTAATGAACTCTACTTTTTTCCTAGTAGTGTTGAAACTTACTCGTAATAAGTTGAATCTAATTAGGTAGGTGCCATTTATGTCAGTATAATTAAAACTTGGCTTGGATTAATTTTAGAACTAAGTCAGCTTAGGGTCAAAAAATGAAATAGAAAATTTAGAAAGAAAGTATTTTACTTTTGTACAAAAATATAAAACATAATAACAAAAACATCATTAATTTTCAACAACGACATATAGGTAAGGTGATCAGTGTTTGCCATGATGGTGTCCCCATGACTTGTGGTCCTCGTGACCGCCCTTCTTGCCGTGGCCGCCGTGGTGGTGGTGGTGCTCGTCGTGTCCGTGGTGCCCCTTGTGCCCGTGGTGGTCCTCGTCGTAGTGATGCTTGTCGTGATGCCCGTGCTTGCCATGGTGTCCCTCGTGGTGCCCGGAGTGGTGATGACCGCCCTTCTTGTGTCCGCCGCCGTGCTCTCCGTGGTGCTTGTGGTGGTGCCCGTGCTTGTGGTGCTTACCCTCGTCGTGGTGCCCGTCGTGGAAGTGGTGGTCCTTGTGGAAGTGGTCCTTGTGGTACTTCTTGTGGTAACCGTCGGTGTGCTCGCCCTTGTCGTGGTGTTCGTGGTGGCCGTGCTTCCCGCCCTTGTGGTGGTGGCCCTTTTCGTGGTGCTCGCCGTGGTGATCATGCTCGTCCCAATGCTTCTTGTGTCCGCCGCCGTGCTCGTGGTGGTGGTCCGCGTGGTGGTGCTTGCCGTGGTGGCCCTCGTCTCCCTTGTGGTGGTGGTGGTGCCCTTTGTGGCCCTTGTGTCCCTTGCCGCCGTGGTCGTGATGGTGGTGAGCGTGATGCTCGTGTCCCCCGCCGCTGGAGTGGTGGTGCCCCTTGCTGGCTGCTACAGCCAGGTCCTCGGACTCTGCGCCCTCCCCGGCGCACAGAGCCGCGAGGCAGGCCACTCCCAGAACTAAGAGCACTCTCATCTTGCTTACTATTCCTAGACTTCCTTTGTAAGTAATCGATGGAAGGAAGTCCGGTTGTGACTGACCTCTGCTACGCTGATTGCCTATTTATATTATCAAGTGGCAGTACAGTTCGAGTTGAAGAGAAATTATTCCGCAAGCGTCCCGCTGCACTAGTTCAAGGACTTGCAAAAACTGATCTGTAGATACTGTTGAGGCGATTCCGATGTTCTAATTGGTAAGTATTGACTAAAGAGCAAACGGAGGATTATTCATCAGATGCGTGAATAATGAGTTGTATGCGGGAAAGCGGGATCATACGGTCGATCGAATACCGAGTAAAGCGAGCGCCGACGTTCTATAGGCATGTAGAATATTCTACGGTTCATCAATGAGCTCTTTGTTAGTCTGGGCGCGCAAAAACTTCATTCAGAATATCACACACTTGATTGACAGCTCAGGATCGATTGAAATTATCTGCTTAGTGGATCCTTTCGGGTTCGCTCGCCGCTATTTGGATAGCGTTAAACAATTCTTCCGAATGACTAGGCTCGGTTAATCCACGCCCTTGTTGGCTCATGTCCGGGCTGCTCGCTGAATAGGCTTGCCTGTTTGCCTATTCACTTTGATTATGTACGCTTATGAGTTCATCGCGGTCTTGTAAACACTCACACAAATCTTAGAAAGCATATTACTCAGAATTATTTTCGTTCTTTAGTAAGTTATAGAAATTATTTATCAATAAATATTTATAATCGAACAGACTTACAAACTGGAAGCTTTGTGCTGTTTACCTCTACAATCGTGGGTGGGGGGCGGCTGAGTACCTAATGTTTGACTAACTACCTTCCTAATTAGTTATGTAGTAGTTAAAATATGTAAAACCTACATCATATGAATTTTGTTAGGAAATTTCTTTTAGAAGATTTTATGAGCTAAAACTATGACTCTATCTCTCGCACGCTCTGACCCGACTTCTTTTTAAAAGAATACTGCACATACGATTTTTTTGCTCGCTGTTTTCGACATCTTAGAAGAAAAATCCTTGCTTAGAAGTCAGCGAGAAATTGTTTCATGAATTCTGGAGAATTTTCTAATTAAAGTGAAAAGCAGTAGTATAAGTGTTTTGCAAACCCTAATTATACAACTTGAGAACACACAACGAATAATTTTCTTAAACAAATTGGCACTTGCAGTTCTTCTTTCTAAAGAACAGGTACCTCTACCTACCTGCCTAGATCCTGCCAAGTTACGCTCTTGGGTAATTGCTAAATTATTAATTATTTCAAGAAAATTCAAATGACTTCTTTATAATACTTTGGTGTTCTATCTATATAATTGTAATTATTGGGCTAATTAGTTAAACTACTACTAAACGTTAGTTAACTTAAATATATTTGGATGATAGGTTAACTATAGTTAACCCATCATCCAAATATATTTAAGCCAATCAAATATACGTAGATAGTAATAGTTTGTGCTATACAATAAAGCCTACAGAATTAAACAAACTTTCTTGGAGAAATAAAAAATATTGGTAAGAAATATTGATGGGTTAAAGTAACAGATGATAAATGTCTAGGAAGCTCCCAAACTAAAGATTCGATTCGAATGCGGTTTATTTTTTAAAAAGCTGATTTTTCTGAGAGACATCCATTTCCGAGATATTCATCGCTTCTCGGCTCAGGGGTTTTTAATTTGATATAAAACTTGTATTGGCCACGAATAAGTGACTATTTTAGCTACATACCGAGATTGGGGTATTACGTAACTGGGTTTGTGTATCGTTCGTAAGTTCACGACCGACGCGGTCCAATAGGTTCTTTTCTAAAGGTGCATTTACAAACAACCGTTTTCAAGGCTGCGGCCTTCTGCCGTCGCTACAGAGACATACTTTCCTACATTGCTTACTGTCACGTAGTGTAAATGCAATTTAAATTATGTCATTCACCATAAACTCATCACTGACCTTGAAGGTAGGTAGTGATAGAAAAAAAATCCACAGTGTTTATTTAATATCTGTTGGGAGGCTTAGGCCCGTAATCCGAAACAGTGCTAGAGTTCTGAAACGCAAAATTGCAATACTACAATAATGCATACGCAATGCATTTTACAACGAAGTCTAAAGAATGAGGAAATGTAGAGTCATTAGCATGAAATCTGATACTTGAGCCCTAGTTCCAGTAATACACAAACGTAATGCTCTTATGGCATCTAGGGCGTCTGTTTAGCGGCATTAGGCACTAAGAACTAACCCGACATGCTGATATCTTGTTAGACCTAATGCTATTATAACCTCTGTTATAACTACTTATGCTGGATAAGATTTCAAATTTCGTTTGTCTGGATTTCGTTTGTCTGGATATAGTAAAACAATACATAGGTATTGGATTCCAACGCTGAACCTTCGGATCGGAAGGCAGGGTCCTATTATTACTATTTTTGTTTTGTAAAAGGATCATACAATAAAAGGTAGGATCCAAGCCGTAGTTTGTTGCCTTCTTGGTTTGGTCGCGTGTTACTGGCACCTAAGACTCACCTATAGCTTGAAGACGTTTCAAAGTGATCCCTGTGATACTATTGAATAAATACATATTTGACTTTGGCTGTGACTACCACTAGACCACTATTATAAATTTAACTAATAGATTAAGAAAGTATGGTGAGCCTTGTGATTTGAAGCATAGTGCACGCACACACAGGTAGACAGAAGATGATGACTATTGGCTAATGCTCGGTCATCATGGTGATGGCGATCAGCTGAAACGCTGTCAAATATCGCTGTTATATTTGACATCGTTTCACTGATCGCCATCGCCATCGCGCTAGATGTGCGCAAGGCTTCATTAGCCAAGGCGATGGAAACTATCCGAAGAACGCAGATTTATAGACGCTTTAAAAATCCGACTTAAAACAAAAATCTTGTAAAAAAATTCAACGGTGACGCATAAAATGAGCCTTTGTAATTTGAATCAATTTGTACCAACGTTGATCATGACCGTTTAAAAATTTAAACAATGAAAACAAACAAAATATTATTTGGATTTTCGCATGGCCACATAGGACCATGTATAATGTATGCGGATTAAACAATATGCGAATATGTTTTACCCACAGTCGAGGTCTCAAATATTGGGGCTGGTCCCAATTGTCGATTTGTCGTCGGGACCTCGTTCGTTGGATAATCCCGTCTATTGTTAGCTATTTAATGCTTATGCTCTTTGTGTGACCGTCCTGTATTAAGTTATACGCGGATAATCGCCGTATTATATGGAGTTAAATTTTCCATTACTCGCAATCACAGCTGCTTACCGTGTATAGGGAAATAAATCCGCATGCTGGTTAAATAAATAGGGCTGGCATTTACCTATGTCCTACTAGTTATACCTAGTTTTATATAAGTACTAATTTTAATATATCTATTCATTCTTAAACTTAACTAAAGTAGTAGGATAATATTGAACCTCGGCTAATTTCGCTCTACAAAGCCAAAAAGCCGATGTGCAATATTTATTGCTTACAACCCTACATAAATACAAATAATGTATTTCATTGAAACTTGTATCTCAGGCGCAAAGACAGTATCTAAAGAGAGAGAGTCTGCCATGCCTTAAAATACTCTGGCTTAAAAAAATCCTTAGGACGATCTCAAATACAATTTTAAGTTGTCGATGTTGTCTTTAGAATTAAGAGGGTTTCCAGTTTCAATTAAAATGTTTATCCATTGCTATGATTGTCTATATTCCCTCGTGTTGTATGACGGTCAAAAGCCTCCTAATGCACCTAAAAAGTACGTGTAAGCTGTTTTTATTGAGTAATCTGTTCTTACTGTCACGCATCATTGAGTGGCCAATATTTGCCGGAACAGAACACCGTAAAGATGTTTCCGGCCCGTGAAAGTATCGTATGAACTGTCCAAACAGTGGGATGGAGGTTTTATCGTGGCAGCCGGCCGGTAGCGACACGACTAATTACATCAATTATAGGCAAACAGAGTTGGTTCGGGTTTCGGCTCCCACCTTTGTCAATATTAGCGCGGCGGTCGCCCGGTGCGGATGGACCGTAGGTAGACTACTCGACATTCCTTTTCACGATGACTATTTTTATCGCACGCATAGGATCTTTATTTTACCTAAGTTGACCACTGAGAAATAAGCATTATACCAAGTTAATGCTTTTTACTGAAGTATAGAGGAACAGAAACACGACACACTTTCCAAGTACCTAGCAATTTTTTTAACCAATGAAAACAGAAAATTTTTCGTTTGGTATTATCTATTTGAGTCATTATTTTAATAGGCAGCTTTTAAGGCATAGTTCCCTCAGATATAACTCAATATTTTACATTTCCAACGTAAGACCTCCCAAGCTATCCTGATCCATAAATGCTTTTCATGGTGCAACGCTGTACATTTTTTATCCATCTCCCACGTCAATAAAAAGCACGTTTGTTGTTGAGAACACTGATTGTTGTACAGACACTGGTATTGTCAGTATTGTATAAGTAAAGCCTGGCAAAAGGCGAGCGCGTCGCCAACCCCACAGGCGCAACCTCGTACAAAACAATCCGAGTTCAATTTGCTCGCTGTTAGTAAGACATCTCTATAATCCCTTGAGAGACGACAATCGCAAAAAAGTCGTAGGCAATACAATCGTGGATTACACGAGCTTTACTTGCCCTGTATCTATGTAGCGTAGAAAATACAGTGACACCTGCTTTCAAAGCTAGTTCTATGTAATGTAAATAAGTGTATAAAAAGTTATTCGCTGCACATAAGCAGGTCATAAGCTAAATTACCCTAAAACACCCATTCTCGCCCTCCGGCAAGGTAAGGCGACGATCTGGGAAATGTAGCTGGCAAGCACTGGAGGAGAAGAGCTGAAAACTTCTCAAAGGCGTGATTTATCTGGTGGTATCAAGTTTTACCTGAACTATGAAGTCATTAGAACTCTAACGAATGGAAGGCCAGGGTGTATTGGATTACAAATGTTAGATACTATTTTCGCCATTATCATAAGCAATATCTAAATTAAGCATGAAGCAAGGTGAAATTAAAAAAAAATCCCGAGAAAAGTTGGTGCTGAAAATATAATATACATACTTGAAAACATACATTTTAACTTCAAACAAAATTACAATGAAAACAAGTACCTACATAGGTTGCTATTTAAAAACCGTACAAAATAAACCTGATGAAAGGTATAAAAATATGTCAGGTATTTAAATGAAAGGTATAAAGTTATGTCCTCACAGGGCCAAATGGCTCTGACCACCGGTTCTGGCAGAATAACAGCGCTGAGCTGCAGTTGGTGGTGAAGCAATACGCTGAGCTAGAGCCGATTTGCTGCAGTGGCACACATACACTGACCTCTTTTTGTTGGTTTTAGTATGTTTTAGTGTGTTTTTTTTCAATGTAATTTTTCTTTAGTACCTAAGTTGTAATTTTGTATTATATAATGTCAAAAATGTCATTTCTCTTTAGTACTTAGTTTGTAATATCGTCGTTTCTTTTTTTTTTTTTTCATTTCTTATTTGAATAGTGTGTATGTGTGCTGAAGCAGCAAATAAATGAATGTCTATGTCTATGTCTAAAAAAAATCACGTCGTTCTATGTGTAAGTATATTTTTTTATTTTGACTTTTTTAACTTGACTTGCGTGATCCGTCCCGAGTAAAATCTTCGCTCACTTAGCTCGCTCCATCAAAGGTTTTATTCAAGTAATGATTCATCGTGTTATAATTTCTCATAGAGCTAATAGTATTTCATACCAACCAAAAAGCATCCAACAGCAGCTTTTCCGAGCTTCACACATAAGTAAATATTAAATTAGGTGTATGTCATTAGTGAAATGGCAACACGGTTCAACAGTAGAATTTACCACAGCAGATTACTACTTTAGGGAGGGATACAGAGATTACTATTGTATTAACTGCGTCGGGAGCGTCGTATTGTCACATCCATTAAGTCGTGAGGGCGGGGCGACACCGGGCCACGCCCCCGCCCGCCCTACGTCACCCCACACGCGCCTCGTCACTAGCCCTGCCGACACTCACTAAAACGATTTACTCGCAATCGTATCACGCATCTTATTAGCTCGCGCTTACTTTTACGGGCTCACGCGGAACTATCTGAACCAAAAGTTACGAGATTAGACTAAAGAGTGTGTTCGTGATGCTTAGTGAGAGTGTATTTGGAGGATGAAAAGAACAGAATGTTAGTAATGTGTGGTGGTTCGCTTGGGTAGTGTCGCGGTGCGGTCAGCGTGGCGACGTCTCAGCGGGAAGGCATGGGCGCGGGCGGCGCGTGCGGCGGCGGCTGGGCGCGCGACGCGCCGGCGCTGCTGAGCACGGCGCTGCTGCTGGGCGGCGGGCTGCCCGAGCGCCCGCCGCCGCCGCTCTTCACCATCGACAGCATCCTGGCGCCGCGCCCGCACCCGCCGCTGCCACCGCTGCAGCTGCACCACCTCGCGCACTCGCCCTTCCACAGAGCTCACGATCTCTTTGGTACGTCCAATGAGCTGTTTTTACTGGCTGGTGAGATTCATTCTTAAATTAATAAAGCTCACGGCTGCGACACTGAATATAAATTACTTAGCTTATTCTTTCTCTTTAATTTCCACATTTTTAGTAATTTCTTGTAGTTCCACGAATAACCAAATATCGTTGGAAGTTTGCATAGTAATGTACAAAATTGTCTAAGTGTACAACATATATATTTTTTTGTTTTATCATTCTCTTATTTTAGAAGTTATAGGGGGGGGGGGGGGCAACTTTTTACCACTTTGGAAGTGTCTCTCGTGCAAACTATTCAGGTTAGAAAACGATATAAGAGACCTCAACATCATTTTTGAAGACCTATTCATAGATACCCCACACGTATGTATGGGTTTGATGAAAATAAGTTTTTTGAATTTCAGTTTTAAGTATGGGGGACTCCCAAAATTTATTGTATTTTTTTCAACTTTTGTGTAAAAACCTTAATGCGGTTCATAGAATACATCTACTCGCCAAGTTTCATCAGTCTAGCTCTTATAGTTTCGGAGAAAAATGTCTGTGACATACGGACGGACAGACAGACAGACAGACATGACGAATCTATAAGGGTTTTTGCCATTTGGCTACGGAACCCTAAAAAGCGTGTTAAAAAAACAAATGATCTCTTCAACGCGAGAAAAAATAGCGTTGTTCGTTGTTTGTCCTAATTGCGTTTGACAAAACGAGTTCAAGTAGTAGGTACTACTTAGTTTTAATTTCTTAGCATTTGTGAAAACATTTGAGATAAATACTATACAAGCCTCATTTGCTGGCCGCTGCAGTAACGTACTATTAATATTTTATTTTGACAAAACTGAGAACAACAACTAAATAGAGTACATAAGTGATGCTACGAGCAGCTACGAGGTGCTACGCAGTCCGTAGCTCGGCTTTTATGTTGCTTGAGGGACACAAAAACATGAAAAATTAATAGAACATGTTTTACTATAGTGTTTACATAATAGTAAATTATATTTAAACTTAAATTCATCATTTGATGCCTGCAGAAACTATACTTCTTTAGCACAAAAGCAAGGCAACTAATAAACTAACTACCAAGTTTTCAAATATGTAATATTTAGCCACATTCACCAAAACAAAACATGCAGTGGTATGTTAAACATGCATAACACTGTTCCAAGTGAAATAACCAGTGTGATGTGAGGCAAAACCTATTTTTTAATTATATATTTTTTACTTTTTTAATTTGTATGCTTCATAAAAGAACAGAAACCAAAAAACCATGAGATTCCAACTTAAACGCAAAACACTAGTCGGCTTTATGTTCGCGACCATTCTTAATTTTGAAAGAGTCTGCATAGTGCCTTACAGATTTTGACGTATTTTAAAAACAAAGTGCTGAAAATCGGCATTCAGCGACTAAACCACATCACTTTATAGACTATCTAACTATCTACTATTAGACTAAAAATAATAAGGTCCTAGTCGCTGCATTATTGAGTGGAAATATTTTGTTCCAATCAAAAATGCAGCGCCTAAAATAAGATCCCCCCTAAAATAAGATCTCATGATATCCGTGGACTAAGTTGAAGAAGAAACGAATCCGTTTCAGCCAAATTGCTAAATTGCAAAGAGTGTGAGTGCTGGTACAATTACTTACCAGTGAGGCTGAACATCTGTATGCCTCAAAGTTTATGGACGCGGGGCAGTTTCTGTGCACGTTCCTGACGTGCGTGACCTATGAGGCAATGCTCTGTTATAACAGAGTCATTGCCTAATAGGCAATGATTACCACATATTACACACTAATAACATCAGGTGGGCTATATGCTGGTTCCATCAGCTAGTTATATTAAAAAAAACATTTATTGAACTTGCTTCCGACGGCTTTATGACGTAGACTGATCCTTGTGATCTAATTGAATAACCGGCCGATTCGTTTACTATCAGATGGCCATGGTACCATTTTGTAGATATTCGTGTTATGACATGTAGAGTTTCTACTCTAACATGTCAAGTTGGCTATACAGAAACTATCCTAACTATCCAAAATCTAAATAACTATTGTAGTGTAATAATTATTGTTAACAAGGCCCCCTTTTTTTTAAGAATATTTTTTATTTTATTTTAATCTTAATGTTTTTTTTTGACAAAGCCCCTATACAGCTGCAACACAAATTATGTTCAGATATACTATTGTTTTTATGTTATACCTATGACGTAACTAAGTGTTCTTTATGTCCCTATGGTTTTATTAAATGTATTGATTGATTGAACTGAATAAGTTGGTAGGCACTGACTTGATAACGTTAATAAGTTTAGTTAGAGTTTGGCCAATGGATGTATGGGTAGATTCTTGACACTATTCCGTAATCTATGCATATTATTCTTGACTTGTAGTATGCTAATAAAATAAATTATTAAGCATTGATCACTCGAAAATCCATGAAAAGAGAGATTGTTGATCATGCGAGCATTTTTAATTGCGCTACCCAAATCTCTATCTACGCTTTAGACAATCTACTTGATTGTCTAAGATCTTCGCATGAAAATCATAAATTTTTTATTACTGTGTGATTCATAATATTTTACACTAAAATGCTACTAATGTGGTCATTATTTTGACCTCCTCTTTGAGCTAATCGAAAAACTGCCTGTGTATTGTATGGCTTTTCATAGCAATTTACTTTGAAAAGCCAGTAAGTTTTATTTAAAACCAAATAGCCGGGTGCAAAAAGGTTTTACTCAGACTTTGCAGTTCTTTTTTCAAAATAGTCAAGTGCAATAAGATTTCATTCAGAATTTAGCTGTATGGGTAGGCAGTCGGTACCTACAAATATTAATCGTTGCCATCGTTTCCTAATAAAAAATAAAATAAAACAAAAGTGGGGTGCAGCGAAAGTTTTTGCAATTGTCTTTATTATTTTCCATCAATTTGCGTGATATTTAATATTCAACTACATTAATTAAAATGAATGTACACTACCATTACATTACACACATTACATTTACATTATCTGATCAAACCGTTGATAGAAACTACGCATGCTTCCAAAAACACTAAAAACAGATTTTTAAATTTTTTTCATAGTTTTCCTACATAACGAAAGGTAAATAATAACTTTTACCAATACGACCTGACAGAAATTAAATTTTTCAAATTTTTATAAAACCCACTGGATTACATTTTGAGTGGATCCGACGGGTCCGGTTAATGTACGGCCAGTTAATGTACACCCAGTTAAAACTAATCCAATCTTTCCACTGTGAAATTGTTAAGGCCCGTACACTGTCACAAATAAATATATAATTTTTTTTTAACGGCGGATAAAGCTTGTTTTTAAACGGGATAGCCCCTTTGATGGTATTGAAATAAAACATTTCCTGTCACTGCGGTAGCCGCTGCTGCGGCAAGCTCGCTCTGCTCGCTCGCCTACCCAAGGTAGATCCGCCCTATAACGTATCAAGGACAAAGTATAAGTATACAGGGCCATAACAGAAAAGCAAAAATCCATGTATGAATTATTACTCCAATGCGCATGTGGCATAACTGGCATCGTAATAACGGGGTGTACAATAACGTGATATACATTATCGCCTCCCGATCCGACACGAATAGGTAAGGTTTGGACTCGTTTTTAGGGTTCCGTAGCCAAATGGCAAAAACGGAACCCTTATAGAATCGTCACGTCTGTCTGTCTGTCTTTCGTCTGTCTGGCCGTCCGTATGTCACAGCCATTTTTCTCCGAAACTATAGAAGCTACACTGATGAAACTTCGTAAGTAGATGTATTCTGTGAACACATTAAGATTTTCTCACAAACATAGAAAAAAAAACAATAAATTTTGGGGGTCCCCATACTTAGAACTGAAATTCAAAAAACATTTTTTCATCAAACCCATACGTGTAACTATACTACGGGTATCTATGAATAGGTCTTCAAAAACTATGTTGAGGTTTCTTGTATTGTTTTTTTCTAAACTTAATAGTTTTGTGAGAGACACTTCCAAAGTGGTTAAATGTTGGTCCCCCCCTGTAACTTCTGAAATAAGAGAATGATAAAACTAAAAAATATATATGATGTACATACTATGTACATACTATGTAAACTTCCAACGATATTTGGTTTGAACGAAATCTATAGCTAGTAGTTTTTTTGAATACGTCATTAATCGTAAACCGCAATGTACCTTTCGACGAACTACTAGAACTTCTATATTATATTACTATATTACTTACTGCTACGGAACCCTTCTTGGGCGAGTCCGACTCGCACTAGGCTTTTTTTTCTTATTTTCACTGGTTGGACTGAATTAGGCTATTTTAACATTGACACGAGACATCTTTGACAAACGTTGGATTTCAATATGATGAATTTTGTCATCCGACTTTTCAATAGGTTGCACATTTTTTTTATTTTTTTTTTGACGTGATAACGTCTTATAAATCGATGGAGCCGGCTGCACGCACGAAAAAACATGACTCATGCGTCATTACGTCGTTTCGTCGTTCCATTTACCTGAGCCCGAGCCCGGGTCGGGTAATGGGTAAGGGTAAATGAGGGTAAGGGTAAATGAGGGTAAGGGTAAATGAGGGTAAGAGTAAGGGTTCGGTCGGGTTCCGGGTCCGGGTCCGAGAGTTCGAGTCCGAGTCCGAGTCCGAGTCTGAGAGTCCGCGAGTCCGCGAGTATTTTCTTATGACGTTATCACGTTCAACTATCGTCAGTAAACCGACTTTACAGACAACCGATTTTTTAATTATACTCAGTACCTACCAACTTTTTAAAATTAAGTTATGAATGTATAATGCCCTCAAAGTGTCGGTTTTACTTCGTTCTCCTTGGGCTTATGTTTTATTTGAGCAACCAGTAATGTTTTGCAATATAGGTGACTAGCGGCCGCCCGCGGCGTTGCCCGTTACGCCCCGTTCCGGTTACCTTTTCGGGATAAAAAGTATTATATGTCCGTCTCCTAGCTCTAAGCTACCTCCCCACCAATTTTCAGGCAAATCGGTTCTGCCATTCTTGAGATAAAAATAGTGACAAAAAAAATCCATCCCTCGGGAACCATAAATTTAACCAGGATAAAAAGTAGCTTAAGTGCTATTCCAGACTAATCTATCTCTGTGCCAAATATCATCTGTTCAGCCGTTCTGGCGTTATTGAGTAAGTTCGGCAAGTTTATCATGCGCATATTAGATCAGGGTAACTTTATATTAAAAAGAAAATATAGAATAGTAAGTAAATGATTTAATTACATCAATGTCTTTACAATTTACACTTTATTTAACTAAATTATAGCTTTAGTCACGTTATTCAACACAAAACTACCTTACAGTAAAAATATATCAACTACAAAAAGATATAGCGAACTAGGTACTTATCTTAACAATCAAGGGGTGTACTCAGAGCCGAATCACATCGACAGTACACAGAACGAAACGATAACCTTCTCCTTCGAGTCTCAAGCCCAGAATAATGCACCGCCTCGCCTAGCCTCAGTCAGGCGACCCACATGACAGTTGATAGACAGCGCCCCCTATCGGCATTATCGTCATCCGTTCTGCGTAGCTTCTGACTACCAATAACAATTTATTGATATAATAAATTGTTATTAATTTCGAGCAAATAATAATAAAGTATAGCATTATTTATCAAATCATTTTAAAGAAACTACATTGTTCTTAAATTAAATAAACTAAAATAGCTTTTTATTTTAAACATTAATGACTATCCTTCTTTCTTACTTCAATAATCATTATTATTTTAATAAAGATTTCTAAAAGTATTTAAATAGCAAATTAAACTATTTATAAAAACCAATTTCTTATTAATCATTTCAAAACTTATAAAGATTAATACTCATTTCTAAAAATATACTAATTCAATAAAATAAATCTATTATTTTGAATAAATTTTAGCCCCTATTATCTACTAGATACGACACGCACTTCATTCGCGGGCAAGTTTTTCCGCAAGTATAGGCCGCTGGTTGTTGCTCGAACTTTTTTAGGTTCTACAACACACCGGTTTCCTCACGATGTTTTCCTTCACCGTTTTGAGAGTACTGGCATAGTGCACATACATTTTTCGACAGAAAAACTCATTGGTACACGAGTGGATTTAAACCCCTTCGGATCGGAAGCCACTACCACTAGACCACCAGTGCTCTGGCGTTATTGAGTAACAAACATCCATCCATCCATTCATCCAAACTTTCGTCTTATCCATCGAAAGAGGGATGGGATGGTACCCCTAAATTTAAAAAAGTGGCCAAGTGCGAGTCGGACTCGCCCATGAAGGGTTCCGTAGCAATAAGTAATATAATATAGAAGTTCTAGTAGTTCGGCGAAAGGTAAATTGCGGTTTATGATTTATGACGTTTAAAAAAAAACTACTAACTAGAACTCGTTCAAACCAAATATCGTTAAAGTTTGCATAGTAATGTACAACATATATTTTTTTTAGTTTTATCATTCTCTTAGTTTAGAAGTTAGAGGGGGGGGACCAACTTTGTTCCACTTTGGAAGTGTCTCTCGCGCAAACTATTCAGTTTAGAAAAAAACGATATTAGAAACCTCAACATCATTTTTGAAGACCTATTCATAAATACCATTTTTTTCATCGAACCCACACGAATGGGTTCGATGAAAAAAAAATTTTTGATTTTCAGTTTTAAGTATGGGGACCCCCAAAATAAATAGGTTTTTTTTTATTTTTGTGTAAAAATCTTAATGCGGTTCACAGAATACATCTACTCGCCAAGTTTCATTAGTCTAGCTCTTACGGTTTCGGAGAAAAATGGCTGTGACATACGGACGGACAGACAGACAGACAGACATGACGAATCTATAAGGGTTCCGTTTTTGCCATTTGGCTACGGAACCCTAAAAAAGACCCTCTCTAAGATCCGGAAAGGGCAAATTTAAAAACCAACCCAATAATAACCAAATTAATGTTATTTTAAGAAGCTTTTATAGCCGGAGGATATTTTCGTTTTTAAACGCGTTTTCAAGAGAAAAGAATAAGATTCCAGTTAAGCCTTACGACCGACGGCAATCTACCTTTAATAAGACGTACTTGTAGAAATCAAAGTCGTTCTTGATGACTGACACAACAGTGATATTTCTCGTTGCCGATTTTAGAAGATAGAGTCACAGGTTGCGTTGAAGCTACCATCATACATTTTTTAAAAAATACGCATTAAAAACCGGAATTTTCCTTTTTTGTTTTTCATCACTTCAAATAAAATGTTAATTTGCTTGAAATATGGTAAGGAGTTAAGTTTTTAAAATATTGCTGTCAGTTTTACACCCTGTTACACTTAATTCACATAGGTATTTCACCAAGGTGGCACGTATTTTTTATCACCACATTCATTCAAATTCATATAGATCTTTATTTAATGGTATCCACAAGGATTACTTTGAAACGTCTCAAAGCTAGGTGAGTCTAGGAGCCAGTTCCACGCGACTAAGCCTAGAAGAACAGGCAATAGATTACGGCTTGGTTTCTACCGTTTTTTTGTATGAGAATGCCTTTGCATAAAGTGAAAGCCTTGGACCCCTATTCTTATAACAGCCGGTTATTGATGACAGCATAAATAAATACGTAAATATTGTGATGGACAATCCACAAACACTGTCTAGCCCCACATTAAGCAGAGTTTTGTAGAATGGAAACCAGATATCTGATATAATACCTACTTATATGTATATGTATTTTAATACATACTTAGAATACCCAGACAGAGAACAAACACCTGTTTTCACAACACAATAATTGTTCTCGGTGGGGATCGAACCGACGACGTACAACGCTTAGAGGCCAGTCATAATAGCTGATGTATAAAAATAATGTTGTAATTGAATTGGATTGCTAAACAACGGGAAGATAATTAAACACAAACAGATGGTTACGCTGTAAGCCATGTTCAACAAGACATGTTAATCAACCAAGCGAGAATCATCACCATCTTTTCAATAGGTTTCTTTTTCGACTCTTTTTTTATCATTTGGTGCTCACTGTTCTCTTACTCATGTCTCACTCATTATTCATACATTCCATGCATTTTTATTTAGGGTTCCGTATTCCGTACCTAAGGGATAAAACGGGCCCTATTTAAAAGATTCCGCTATGCGTCCGTCTGTAAAATACTTGTGAAATACTCTTTTGAGACACGTCGCGAAGGACACTATCATCACCACTTTAAATATTTTTTTAATAAAATTTCTCACCCACTTTTGAAACCTGACACCATACCTTAAAACCTCTTTGAAGATTTGGTTCATAAGATCACCAGCAAATGATAGAATTCAACAAATTGTCGATCTATCTTACGACCAAATGACCAACCCGTCCGTGTTTGAGTTTACTTATCAACCATCATAACATTGAAGTTCAAAATCGATATGAATCGTGCTCGGTGAGGTGCATTGAAAAGCGTGTAAGGAGGAGGAAAGCCGTCGATAGCGCCTTACGAACGTTCGGTTCCGATGCCGGCGGCTTTAAAAGCTTTTACATTTCTCAAGAAACACTAAATACTCGCCTCCCCAGGGTGGGTATGCAAAAATATTGAATTTTTATTCGTAGCAATATTTTGAACGGGCTCAAGGGCTAAGCTGGGATATTCACGCGCCGCCAAATATGAACGCTGATTCTGGCGGACAGTGATGTGAGGAATTTTGATACTTTACTAATAGTTCCACAAAATAGTAGCTAATCATTATTTTGTCAATAAAACCAAACTTTCATTTAAAAACATGTAGAAACATCTACATATATCAGAAATTTCCATTTGTTGGAATTTATTCTGTGGTTTAGGCATGGACGCTTAATAATTATGTGTAATGTATAGGTACAAAATGGGCTTTTTTTTTTCTCGAATTCACAGTTAATTTTTCAGTGTTGCTTAGGTTATATTTATTTTAGTAACGACGATGGCGTGATAAAAAAACATCTAACCTATTCTTCCACCTATACTTACTTGATTGAGGTTTCCGATATTACTTTACTCCCTAACATTACAACAAATGCCAAAGTTCATAACATATAGGCACAAAGTGAGTTTTTTCCCTCGCAGAGCAAAAACTAAACGGTTATAATATTAATAGATAGGAAAAATAATGATACGTGGTAGGGATGCAATTTAAATAAAGTTAACTTGTAATTGCATTTAATAAAAAAAGAAAACTTTTTATTTTTCGAGCTAGGTAATTGATTTTGTGAGAAACATTTTACTTATGGTCCGTTCGAGTCACATGGTAAAAACGAAAATAACGAAATTTTCGTTTTCAACCCGCATGTTCGGTTCGAAAGAAAAGTGATCACTGTGATCGTTTTGAACAGTTTTCACCCCGGTTCGAGTTGGATAAAAACGCTAAAAACGCTACCGATTTTTGCCACTTTTTACCCAGTTAGGTCGATGAATTTATTGTTTTTTGACATTTGTGTCAGTGACTTGAGATTGATTAGTTGTTGTGTTGCAAAATAATAAAAGTTAAAGATTTATAGCAAATTAATTATTTGTACGACTGAGATGGAGAACACGGGGACTCTATAACCCTACCCATATCCATAAATGGCTCAAATTGGGCTATCTATTACCGTACGAATGTCGTTTTCATACTAAGCAACTGGACTAGATCTTCGGCGTCTGAAAAATCCAAGGAAGACTCTGTCAAGAAGCCACTCACTGGTTCCACATGAAAATCAGCGTCGCTACACTTCAAGGAGCGGCTTTAAGCTGAGTTGGGAACATATTGTGTCTCACGCGTACATGGACCACGGCACGAACTGATTTGCGGCCCGTAAATTTTTGTGTCTACGTGTTGAGCAGGGTACTCTACCTACCTATAATATTTATTATAGTGGATTATTACCTACCATGGGGACCTACACACTTACTTAGAATTCATTCCTTTGTTTTCCTAGGTCTCAATCTACCATTACGGTGGGTAAGCCTACTTGTTTGCCTACTTACCTACTAAAAAGAACACATACTTTACCCAATTGAAAGCTCTTTCAACTCAACAACTTTTACCAATTTCCAACGAAAACCGTTGGAAAATTCGGAAAACGTGTATTGAATAAAAGTTGTAGAAAATTTTACGAGCTTTATTGAAACACTGTTATACCATATGAAAAAACACAAAAGTAGGAATTAGCCATGCGTTGACTGTACCTACTACAACCACCAAACCATAGACTTTGATGAATAAAAAACTGAATGGTTTCATGAGAACCTTATTCCTCACATACCAGAGAATTAAACGGCTGGAGGGATTCAATTTATAGAAGCCCAGCAAAGTTAAAGGTGAAAAGAATTTGACCACTTTGAATTATAGACATTTTAAATGATGTGAACATCAAAACTTCAATGTTCTTATAGGTACCTAAGGACAGTAGGTTTACCACAAGCCTTGTCTGGCTCTGGCTCTGTCTCTGGTTTTGAGTCAGTATGACTGCTCACCAGTGTATGTGACGTTTCGACGAAGGAATTATTTAGTCAACACACACAGACTCAAACCAGAGCTAGAGACAGAGCCAAACAGAGCTCATGGTAGGCCTACAGGTGGCTGTCAGACTGCATTGGTCAAATAACAAAACTAAAACTTTCAAATGGAATTAAAATGATATCGAAAACCAAAACTTTCACGTTCGTATAGGTAAATACTTAGAAAGATTAGATAGGAAAAAAAACAGGACTTGAAATAAACCGACTGCATGTTTGACAGGTGTCGGTGGAGTTGGCGGCGTGCCGACCAGTGGAGGCTACGCGGGGCTCTACGGCGGGTACGCGGCTGCGGCGCTGGCCGGGCTTGCTGGCCCGCCTCCGAAGCGCAAGCGTCGACACCGCACCATCTTCACGGAAGAACAGCTCGAGCAGCTCGAGAGCACCTTCGACAAGACGCACTATCCTGATGTGGTGCTGAGGGAACAGCTCGCGTTGCGTGTCGACCTTAAGGAGGAGAGGGTAGAGGTGAGTTTGCTATGTTTTCATGTATATTGAACCACGGACAAACAAGGTAGATTTCCCACCGTCAAGGCAGCATTTATTATCATCGCCATATGATAGAGAAGGGAATTTAATTTTCTAGCAGAAATCACTGCTTTTGTGAGTTGTTATATATGATTATTCTTTTTGAAATAAATCGACATTGAACCGTGTCAGTTTGTGATTGCGAAATTACTATGTTTTCTACACCAAATCCACTTATTTCATAATACATAAAGAAACAAAATTTGTTTCATCGACAAAGGCGTGTGAAGCCTTATTTCATCATAATTTTCTTTCTTTGAAGTGACACCAAAGGACGCGAACTTTATTTTCATAGAAAGTCGAATTAATTTATTTGCTACAAAGCAATTCTTAGTTTCGAAGTTTCCATAGAAATAATTAAGCTAAAAGAAAGGTTTCTTCCATAAAGTATATTTTTATGTTTTCATTCCCCAAAGCTTATAAAACGACCCGTAAGTTACGCTTCGTAAGAGATAGTAGGTAAAACGAGTACCTTTGTAGAGCAGCATTATCGAGCAAACTCGTGCCACAAACCCAAAGTCGAGGTACTTTGGGATTTACGTATTATATTGGATTGAGTACGTGTCAGACCACGCACAGAAAAGGTTCCCAAATTTTTTTTTTTTTTACAACTAGCTGGTGGAACTTACTTATGGCCCACCGAAATTAAGTGTTAGCCATCACCTATAACAAAGCATTGCCTCGTAGATTACGCACGCCATGAACGTGCCCTACGATGCACCGCACCGCCCTGCGTCCATCAACTTAAGGCATACAGATGTTCAGCCTCACGTGCCATTAATTTCACCGGCTTATCCACATCTTTCAAACCAAATGTGTATTTGTGAAATCAAAACACCATTAAACCTATTTACTTCTACCTGCATGGTGCCGAATTTATAATACAACCTTTTTAAATTTGTTAATAACTCATACTCGGAACTTTCTTGGTGTGTTACTTTTAGTCGCGCCATGTTCTTTTTTGCATTTAGTCATTTCCTCGCTGAGATGGGATGAAAAGTTACGTGTTGCACTCGAGTGCAAAGATTTTTCACCTTATGCTCTTTTGATTCCTTCGCCAATGCTTAGGATTCTAACTTTTAAACCACTCGCTACGCTCGTGGTTAAATATTAGAATCCTGCGCTTGCTCAGTCATCAAAATTGAACACGCGGTTAAAAAGCAGCTTTGCACTCTTGTATAACAAATAACTATTATCAAAATAAAATTTACGTAGGCCACCTAAATACTATGTGTAAAATTAATGGCCCGAACACACCTAGTTCGCTGGCGGTAGCGATCAGTGAAACGCTGTCAAATATCGTTGTCAGATTTGAGTTTTGACAGCGAATATTTGACAGCGTTTCACTGATCGCTACCGCCAGCAAACTAGGTGTGCGCAGGCCTTAAATCATGATTACGTCACACGAATTCAGCTAAGGACAATAAGTTATAAGGATACACGGGTCAGGCAGACTGAGATGATCAAACCATGAAGGGTTCTCTATCAGGCTTCGAAACCCTAAAATATCCAATTAGGAATTTATTTAATTGTATTTTGTGGTTTTTTCCATAATTTGACTGTAATTTGGAATATTCAATTCTAAAGTTTAACCTTTACATTTGAATGTACCTACATTAAGCTATATTTTGCACGAAATGTAATACCTTACATTTGTGCGCGTTGGCACAAACTGTAAGCCCAAATTGCATTTGTCTAAATAAAACAAAATAAATAAATAAAACGGATTGAAAGTACATCGTGCGTAACGCTGAGGAGAAGCAGACGTTTGCATGTCAACAGTGATGCGATAGTTTTTGTCAACGAACTACACGGTCGATGTGGGTGGCCCTGCGGTGACACGGTTTTATACAAATACTAGCGGCCGCCCGCGGCTTGGCTCGCCCTGTTCACGTTATCCTTTCGGGATTAAAAGTATCCTATGTCCTTCTCCCGGTTCTAAGCTACCTCCCCACTAATTTTCTGCCAGATCGGTTCCGCCGTTCTTGAGTTATAAATAGTGTAACTAACACGACTTTCTTTTATAAATATAGATACCTACTAGCTGTCACGCTTCGCTGTGGCAAATTGTTATTGAAAAATTTCCGCTCGATCGGTGCGTAATAGGTACTTTTTGAGTTTTTGAAGCGTACACAAACCAACAAAACATTTTTATATAGGTATTATAGAAGATAGATAGATGTTGAAAAAACTTATATTGGGGTTTGAAGATACCTACTATGCGATGATAGAATAAGTTGATGGGTAGCTTAAATGCCAAACCTCAACCAAACCACGGAAACGTACATTACTCAGATTACCTCAGAAATCAAACACTAGGAAATCATGTTTAGGTATACGAAATGATAAGAACAAACACGTTATAAATACAATCTGTTTTAAATTTTAGGGCACGTATTAGACTTATATATTTTTTTAGTTCATTTAGCTGATGGAACAAGCATAATGGTCCACCTGATGTTAAGTGGTAACCAAGGCCAAACAAACCATAGCCTCTTAGGTCACGCACGCCAGGAACGTGCCCTACGATGATGATGTATGTAAAACTCTATGATGAAACTGATCGCCATCGCGATTGCTATCGCAGATCGCCTTAAGATGTGCGCAAGGCTTACAATAGTAGTAGGTAGGTAGGTACGTGGTAAAATATTAGGAAAATGGCTTGACAGACAGATAACAATAAAAGGTTTTTTCTATATGAGCTACGGAACCCTAGTCATAAACCTTTTTGTAGTAAACCACGTCAACTTTGATATTTTGTTTGACCCTATTTATGATAAAATTTCCGATTCGTTTTCGGTCATTTTGTGAAGTTACATAGCTATTTCATTTTAATTGTTTTCTGGTGTTATTTTGAGTTCTGTTGTGTAATTTAGGTGGTATTTTAACCAACATTACTTGAGGTCTTAGCTTAAAGTGTGAGCAGTTGGAATGAAAGTGTATTATGTGATATCCTGATTTGATCGAAAAAATTTCTGATGGTTTTGAAAAAACCGGCCTTCATGTTCTTTCAAAGCCAATGAGGGCCGACTTGTATATGACTGACTCGACTTGACTAAAAATTATTTTATCTATGAAATATATCCTCACTACTCGACACTAGCAAAATTGATCCAAAATGGATAGATGCCATTCATTAAGAAGAAGAAGATAAATTTCCAAGTTTCACAATAACCTTCTAAGCATGGGTACTCTACATCGTATTGGAATACCAGTAGTAGGAGCTTTCATCTCTTCTACTCCTTTTATTTTCAAAACTACAGTAAGATTTTGTAGCAGACCACGTCAACTTTAACATTTGCTTTAGCCCTATTGATGATACAACTTCCAAGTGTCATAATTATTTGCTAAGCATGGGTACTCTACATCGTATTGAAATACCATTAGTAGGAGCTTTCGTCTCTCCTACTCCTTTTATTTTCTAAACTACAGTAAAAAATCTCTAAACCGTTGATCCAACGGCTAAGTTTCAACAAACAGTGGTAAAGATTGAAGCTAGACAAAATTGTGGCGTTGAATGTAAGTCGGGATATTGTTTGTGCTACCGGTGTTGAGTGGAGTGTGTGCTGACCACTTGAAGGTGCGCCACCCAGTCGGCCAGCGGCGGACGGTGGAGTCTCCGAGTATTTGCGCACCCACTCCACTTTATCCGGCTGTGACTGCGAATCGGACATCTCGAAACTAAGAAATTTGGAATTTAAGATTTGTTTGCTGTATAACGTTTATGTTGAGCACGGCTGTGATGTAGGTTCATATTTTTACTCACAGATAAATCAATGTGGTGTTAAAAATACACAAAGGGTTATTAATAATCCTGGCGCAACGCTGTAGTAGTTAAATCGTGTTTTGTCACATTTGTTCGAGGATGACTATTGCATGTCAATGCAAGAGACAAAACACGGATTAACTAGTCCAACGGTACGCTAGGATTATTAATAAAACCCTAAGGGCATAGGAATTTCACGCATAAGAAATTGTTGTGTGGATTGTCTACATTAATAAAAAAAAAAAAATGTAATAATCAAAGCTCACACGAGTAATCAAATAACGAAGCCCAAAAGTCAGTGGAAAACATTTTAACAAGGGTAGATCATTCATTATACTTGTACGGCTTGCGAGAGAAGCGGTCGACATGTGAAATTTGCTTTAAGTGTTAACTTTTTATTAAGGAATCCATAGAAAATGATCACGAGCTGAGTTTTCACCCGAGTAGAGTTTTACCTTGGGGCAAATAAAATGGAACGCGGGTGAGCGCGCTGCGAAAATTAATCTGAGTTAATTAAATTTGGTTTATTTATGCTAGCCGGGTCGAGAGGGGGCGGTAAAAGCACAACAATACGCCTAATGAGAGTCACTTATGCGGCTTTTTTCTCGGATAACGGAGTTTTACGATTTGCGTAACCTGCTCGATGAGAAATAATTAATTAGTTTATTTATTGTGTCTAAATTTTGAGCTTTTTTCATAGAAGTTATCCCCTAATAAATAAAATGAATTTACAACGATTCTATAAGCCATTATGAAGCCGTAAAACTACATTGAAATAGGTAATTTTAATTCTTTTCAGATTATTGAATAAGTTATGGAGTTACTTTTTGCAACTTTACCAAAAATTAAATCAATCATTGTTGTTGATTCAAAGAACAAAGAAGTTCAATTGCTTATTTTTTGGTAGGTAGAAACCTGTGTTATTCAAATACAAAAGAGTTTTGTTGACAAAA
This sequence comes from Thera obeliscata, assembly GCA_947578465.1. NCBI lineage: Eukaryota > Metazoa > Arthropoda > Insecta > Lepidoptera > Geometridae > Thera > Thera obeliscata. The sequence continues at coordinate 7,656,325 of OX387927.1, forward strand.
ACATGAGCCTAGTTCAGACTGTGTTTCAGGAGTGAGTGACTTTTTCCATAATTAAACAGAAAATAGTCATCAAAAATTACGCTTAGGCCCGTATACAGAAATCGTGCTTGAGTCTATGTCGAACCTCATCGTCGAGCATAGATTTTTTGACAGTTCTCCATTGAAAAATGACAGAATTATATGTTTGAGGCTCGACTCGTCTCTTGTTTCTGAATACGGGCCTAAGAATGAAACGTTAATAATTTATAAGTTAACGAAAACACAAAACTTTTCGTGCTCATGTTCCTGTAAATCAGGGTTTTGGAATAGTTCGCATCATTTTGAGCCTAGGAACCTTGATGTTGTTCTCGACGTGACGTGGCAAATCAAACTAAAAGGTGAAAAAGATGTATAGAGCTTGCATTACAGCTGAAGGCAATTAGTTTGAACATTTGCTGTAGATCCTTGATGTAATAATTAAATAAAAATCACGACTGAAGAAATCCAATGACTGAATTTTATTTCAGACATGCACTTAAAACTAACAAATTACTTGATAATGCATGGTTACTCTTTCTACAAGATGGCTGCTCTATCTGTTTACTTACATTGTCGTAAAATATATACTTGTACCTACCTGTGAATTGTGAGCAACATTAAAAACGCAGCATATGATATGAGCAACATAGATATTTTTAAATCCATGAAACATTTTATGTAATGAAATAAAATATTTTTGAATCCGGTTCAGTTGATAAAACAATTTTTATTTCCAAAACTAAGAAGTGCTCATTTTGAATTTGAATTTACAGAAGGGAATTTACGCATACTTACGTTGCAGAAAACAGCTTCAACAGAAATTTTTTTAAGTTTAGGACAAGCTTTTATTAAATATTCATAACTCGAAAAATCATTACAAATGTATATTTTTATTTTTTTCTGATAACTAAAATGACTTGGCCCATCGCCCGTTTTCGGCTGGACGTTGATTTCTGGGACACCCTGTATAAAAAAAATTAGTTTGAATAGTGTGGTCCGACACACACTTAGCTCGTTTATTCTAAAATAGTTCGAAACATATTTCTCGCTAGAAGAACTTCTCCAATCATATTTATGATGAAGCAAGCTATCAAAAGCATTTCAAATGAAATTCTTTGAAGATTTCGAGAACAGGTAATTGCAAATTGCAAATATTTGTGTAGGTCGCGAGCGAAGGCCTGTATCTTGGAACTTTTTTTATACCTTCTTAGTTCCTACGTACCTAGGTAAGTACCAAGTAAAGCTTAGGGTAAAATTTATTTTTGTTGGGTAATAAATTAATATGACTTAACTACTACGCATTCATTTATGTACTTTAACTATGCATTATGTACTTACAAGCAGTTTTTTATAGTCAAGCAGAAAAAAACCCTTTTTTTCCCAAAGAGTTTTTATTCTTTTCCTAAAACAATAAGTTAATGTTTTTGTAAATAAATTAACTATTCTAGGTTATATTTTTATGATATACCTTTCCATCATCAAAATTATTACCATTTCATCCATTGCATCAATGTAGTACCTACCTTTCTCTAATCAAAATATTATTTGGTGGGTATGCGCTAATCCAAGGAGTTTGGAAACCTGCGCAGCAAGGAGGTGACCAAGACTCTGGTTAGATGCCGAATACAAACTAAATAATAACGTGCACGCATTTAGGCATGTAACATGCTGCATTTGTGCTTCATATCCCCTAAATGCAATTGGGTATTTATTCGTTTCTCACTCATATGAAAAGTAAAAAAAAAACCGTTTTCTAAAATAATTCAGTGTGATTAAGAAAGCTTTAAAATGTTCACGGAAAGCTTCACAGGTTTGAACACGTAGCACTGATACAATAAATTTGTGTGTTTTGGCAATACGTTTGTTTCGTTGCCCCTGCTATTTGCGCAGCGGCAATTGGAAAATGCATTATTAAAACGCTTTTGTTTAGGCACCGCAACACAACACTTTAAATTGAGTTCAAAACAAGATGTTTTTTACAAATCTGATACAAAGAATTAAAAAGATTTCAGAACAAGATGTTTTTTACAAATCTGATACAAAGAACTAAAAGATAATGACTGGATAAAGTGGTGGTGTGATAAATAGTTCAGAAAATACGTTAACCTGCGCACTTCTAGGCAATCAGTGGAACACTGTCAAACATCGCTGTCATATTTGACTTCGTTTCACTCGCTTCGATTGCCATCGCACCAAAAGAATCGTTTTAATTTGTTCATCGTGTAGTACAATTTTTGGAAGCTGGTTTAACTGAATTCAATTCTAACGAATTGAATTATAGTTAAACCAGCTTCCAAAAATTGTATTACGCCCTAACGGGCGACTCGAACTAGAAGTCGTAAGGATCTTTCTTTTGAGTCTCCACGTAAGATGATATATTTTTTTTAATCCAACACTATCTTGCCCCAAACTAAGCAAAGCTTGTACTATTTACTAGAGTTAACTTCGTGGTTTTTTTGTCGAATAAGTATTTCGTTAATATGGACTACCTGAAAACAAAACCAACTCTTCTCATAAATTCTTGCCTGGAGTTCCTATGTCAATATCATAAAGTTATAAGAAAACCGGGTGGCAAAGTAAACGATGAGACAAGGGGTGATTCAATCCCATTGTGTTCTTTCAACTCTTTGCTCAAATTAATATTAAAAGACGTGGTAATCTAGCTCGAGCTGTCTTTGCACCGCCTGCGGGCCGCTCAGCCGAGCTCGGCATGTCAATGTTGATCTTATTGCAAGCACTGTCTGATTAAACCTCCCTGGCTTACTCCACCCGACTCGACTTCATTCCGAACTCATAATTAAATCATAATATTGTATGCGGATATTGGGCATGTGTTCAGTTGAAACGGTGAATGAAAACGGAGTACGTGGAAAAGTAAAGCGCGTATTGTAGTTAAGATGGATCTTTGGTGTAATATTTTGGCTTATGTTTTCAAGACAGGGTGTTTTTTCTTGTACCTACTTTATGCTATTACCTTTTCAAGCATTGAAAATATAGATGAATTACCTAACTTTGTTTTATAAGATACCAGCGATCCGCCCGGCTTCGCAAGGGTGTAAAAATTCAAAGGCAGTGACTCCACATTTTTTATTCAAATGACACCCGTGCAAAGAAGTGGTCGTTTATTAGTAAGATACTACTCTACTATTACTCATCAGTACAGGACTACAGGTACTAAGTATTTGTAATTGATAAAATTTATCTACCTATTATTTTGGGGTGCACACAGAAAATGCTGCAAAGCGTCCTATCATGGAGAAGCTTTCAGTGACAAAGTAGATATATTCAGCAGTAGCTCTGACATTCTATGCACCTCCCAAAAAGTCAAAGTGTTGCAGTTCCACTGAAACATGTGGGGGGTAGGCGGGAGGATGTGCATTTCTCCAGCTTCCTCATATGGAAATTGCGAATTCTGAAAACGCCAACATTTAAAGCATAATTGGAGCAATCATTGATTTGAAGGAAAATTTAGCAGCAAAAAAAACAACGACTCTATGAGGCTTTATAGGTGTGTTAGCTGGAGAGCGGCTCCACAGCTTCCTCATTCAGTGTGGGCAAACGGCTAACGATAGAGCTATATAGTAAACGCCAAATTTTAGAGCATAATTAGAGCACCCGGCATAAAAAAAATCAAGTCTCTAGCTCGAAAACTCTTTGAGTTAGAAGACTATAACAACGTGTTTGCTGGGAAGCCATTTCTCCAGCTAACACATGTGGATCTCAGGAATGGCTATAGCTAGAAAGTTGCTTGATATCTCCAAATTTAGAGCAAAAAATATCATGGATGCTCCAAATATTTCAAGTGTCTAGGTTCAAAACTCACCGAGTTAGAAGCTTTGATGACTGTGTTAGCTGGAGACACGTTTGTCTGGCACGCACATGCTACATCTGAGGATCTACAATAGCTACAGATTCGGTTGACGTGTCCAAACCGAGCTATGAATTAGAGCACTCGGCTCCAAAATTTTGGACTCTCTAGGACAAGTAGTTTCCTAGTAATGAACAAAAGAACATTTTGCCGCCAGAATTTTCAAATGTATGTTCGCACCCGTAAAAATGCGGCGTTGCCGCTCTGAAAGTTTGGTATCAGCGTAGGAATTTGAACGTTATTCGGTTTATTTTAGATCGCGATACGAGTCATTTTCGTATGCGCTTAGCGGTTTTGATTTCTGAAACCTCAAACTCATATTTTCTCTTTTTGTTAGGTTGAGAGCTTTCTCTCTATCTATATGAGAATTGTGTGTTGCCCGTTCTTGTTCGTTTTATAGTTTCTTTAGTAATGCGTGTCTTTTAGGTATTCTTAGAAAAAAAACTTTATTTGGTTCTGTAAATAGGTACCTGCTAGGCCAGTGTTGATGATTCTACCTACTCTGCCTGTTGTTAGCCGTCTGTTCTCTGTGTTTTACTGTATTCAGTCAGGTTTTTATGAGCGTATCGAGTAAACCAGGCGGACGGAAAATAGGTATTTACTGCGGCTTGCTAGTTGTGTGCTACTTGCTACTTGCTAGGTGCAGCCACGTATCGCAAACGATCTTATACGTATCGTCGACTATACGAGACAACAAGAGAAAAAGCACGCATCCCCCCTAGGCACAGACTATGCAAGAAAAAGTGGGCGTGTCGCCCCGCCCAGTGCCCATCGGGCTCGCTTTCTTGTCATCCTGCAGCCTCCCCTAGATTTATCTCCTAATAGATAGCTATATTAAAACAGATGTAGTCGACGTGTTACTAAGTAATAAAGCGGCGCCATTTTGTCCCTGCTTCCGTGACAGCAATAACGCCTTTATGAGCTGAGCGGTGAGCCGGCATCAACTGATCAAAGAGATGCCCTGTTTCATTTCACGCTTGTTGCACCTCTTTCATTGTTAAACGAAACGTTTATAACGCAATCTTACAATTCTGTGTATCAAATATCATATATGAACGTCGAGTTATGAGTTACAAGGGGGGGTTATATTAGGAGCAATTTATTTATTTTATAATATGAAATATTTAGACTTTGCTATAGATCATTATTCCATCGAGCTCCATGTAAAGATATAAGAACAAGAGCATCCCTAGGTATACCAAAATTGTGTCCTCATGTTCATTTAGTCTTCATTTTCATTTCCTTGATTTCATCTTGCTCACAAAAAAGCGTTTTTTTTATATTTACTTTGTTTATAAAGAAATCATGAGCTCATACTCTGGAGCTATCATTATACTCCAACATATTGTTTATTTTATCAATAAACTTATTATTATAAGCGAAGTAATATCCCGACCGCAGTACCGCAGCTGAGTGAAGTATCACTCTATTATTTATAGACGCGTTCGATACGCAATACAAATTATTGTTTTCAAAGTATAACGTTTAGGGGAGCGCGTTGTTTGCAGAACGACCCTCCGGGACTCCCTTCAGGCCGGCCGGATTGTGCTTCGCGAATTTGCTTCCTCTATCTGGTAGCTTTAGGCATAATATCGCATTACGCGTAACATACAATACTTTTTCGTTTTGCGACACTGTGGTACTATTAAGCAATCTTTTTGACAATTGAATTTGTATTCGGGTGATGCGTCGTCGTGTGGAGATAGGACTTTCCGGCGCGGCGCAAGGCATGGGTGTTTGCGTGCGGTAATTGATACAAAGTGACAGACGCGAGGGGTTGCTATCAGCCTCCGGGCTAGAGTAGTAATGTTTTGACATCAACCGAAAAGAAATGGGTGTGATTTGAAGTGCCCTTTGTGGAATTATACTCGCGGATGGCGTCTTTAATATTGACTAATGCATTTCGCAGCTAATGGGGAAATGAAACGCGACAGGTGTGAGGGCTTAGTAGAGCTTTGGATTAAAAAAATAAAACATTCGTTAGTTGAACTTTATGTTGATGAAATAAGCACTTACAGGTGATAAGTTATAAGAACAGCTAAACTTAACTAGGACTTAAGGCCTGCTTACATTATTTGCTACAAAATATAATTACCGTAGTTCATGAAGTTTTATACTTTTTGAAAAACACAAAGAAGTAATTAGTTTCAGTAAACTTTAAAGGCCGGCGCACATCTAGGCGATTGCGATGGCAATCAGTGAAACGCTGTGAAATATCGTTGTCATATTTGCCATATTTGACAACGTTTCGCTAATCGCTATCGCAGATCGCAAGGCTTTAATGAGGTAAGCCTCATAAAGTTTTTTATCTTTGTCAGAAATCATTATAAGTCGGATGATCATCAATCGGAGGCTAAAAAGAATTCATCTCTCAGATTTGTTCTTATAAAGTTACAATTACAACAACCGACAACTGACAGCCGTTGGGGAATAATGGAAAACGAAACAGGGAGGGTGCCCACCCAGCCGATGGACCGACGACATTGGTAAGATCGCGGGAAGTCAGTACCTACATGGAAAGGGCTCAGAATCGGTAATCCTGGAAATGTAGGAGAGGACTGCTGGACATATCCAGTAGTGAGCTTCTTCAGGCTGATGATGAGGTTACAATTAGCAGGTTTAAATCATTGACTATATACCTTATGATATCAAAACAATTACAATCTGCTTAAATCCTTGTTTAAATAAACTTTACAATTTCACTCCAACGATGGACCAAATGGACGTTACAGAAACGCTTTAATAACCAAGATTGGAACAAGTTCTGAGGTATGCAAATTAAATAGACATTAAAGTGTAAAGGGCGGATCAGGCGGTTCATTAATAAATCAGTTCGCTAAAACCGTAATTGTAATCTCAAACAAGGCGGGAGGGAGTGCGGTGTTTGTTCTAACAACATTATTACAATAAGTTCGGGCTCCGGGCGGCCGGCATCACTCCGCCGCGCCGCTACCGTGCCGTTAAACACCACCGGCGTGTTCACACGACCTAGCGCTTTTCCCTCAGTAAAACGCGTAATCGATCTCAAAATGTATTCTGAATCTTAGCGGTATCTATGCATGTTTTTATGGGATTGATCCCTCGGCTTTCACGTTTTTCATCATTCGATTTCTCTATTTCTTTCAAATCCTCTCTTTTGTTTTGAAAGGATATTAAATTTTGTGTATTTATAACTGTCTGAGTAAATATACAACTGCAGCATGCACTGGTTTTGTCCTTATTTACTCATATTTAGCACTTTTTCCTGGTTAGTATACCACCCATTCGCACTAAGTGTTTATTATGCGAACCTCCAGGAACTCATTGTCTTCGGCTGTTTTTCCCGACCACTACGTTCTGGGCCTCTTCAAGGCAAGAGTAAATAGGTGTCTTCTAGCCCATCTTGCTCCATCGTCGCTTACTTTAAATTGCCGATTACTATCAAGTGAGATTGTAGCCAAAGGATATTCTACAGTTCACTGATCGCTACCACCAGCGAACTAGGTGTGCGCAGGCCTTAAATCATTTAAAAAAATATATATGAAATATGGTGTAAGGACCAAGTAAGTATCATATATTACTTTTCGCTACTGCCGTTTCAGTGGAAGTATTAAAAAAAATGTATTATTTTTTGACGATTTCCTGTTTAAATATTTAGACGTGTTCCATGTTGAAGGAACCAACTTTCTTGAGTATTTCCGATTAAATTCCTAAAGTACATGCTATCAATTATTCAATCAGGTCCTTGATCTATGTGAAAGGGTAAGGGTTATACATATTAGAGGCTTTAAAGCAAGCTTAACGTAAAATAGAGTAAATACCTTGCTGTCACAGTTAACTATAGACAATTTTTTTTATTAGTAATTCAACAGCAGTTGTAATCAACTACTAATAACAATAAAAATAAGGTGGTTATTTTATTAGAAACAGGGTTTTGTACTTTTTTGCAAGTAAATAATAAAATTTTAATTATCTACACATGCAATTCGATACTGCTACAAAGGTCTACGAAAAGCTACGCCGTAGCTGTTATCGTATCACTACCATTCCCTAAGAACGCGAGTATTTAAATTAATTATGAATGGATAGGAAAATATGTATAATGTATACAATTCGTAACCTTCATAATACAAGCCATGGTGAAGTAAAAATTGACAGGGCATCGTCATTGATCGCCTTGCGCACATCTGCGTTTTGCGAGTGAAACGCTGTCTAATATTATAGCGATATTTGACAACGTTTCACTGATCGCCACCGCAGAACGTCTAAGTGTTGTAAAAGATCTTTTTGCATAATTTAAGGCCTCTTATATGCGCACTAAATTTAAGTTTATTTTAAAATTTATTTTATGTTAGCGTAGCGGACAAACTGTTGGTTAGCCAAGTTTTTCTTGATTTTTAGTTGTTGCTGTGTAAGAATTTACTGTGATACTATTACCTTTATTAAATTAATTAAATGGTTAGTGTAGCCTACTAGTACTTTTTCAACTTCATAAATTACGTTAGTTATATTTGGTTGTAGCAAATATGAGATGTGAGATGTATGGTATAGCAATTACACAATACTGTTTTATTTTATCCACTATATAACTAACTATTATTTGTTTTGTTATTTGTATTATTTTATTCGAGGAAAGATATACCTACCTAATTTGACATGCTTAACTTTTTCTAATTATGTTCTTTAATGTAAAATCAATTATGTATTTAGAATGACAAAATGTAATTTACATATTAATTCGTGTAATTGGTTCCCAGACCGTTCTAATTAAATAAATAAATAAATAACTTGTTACTGTAGCTTGCTTAGTGTGACCAGCTCTAACTAAGCTTACTCATGTATCAGTCTTGTTTGTTACTAATTAGATATGTCCTGGAGGCGTTGAGGCGTGCAGCGCCCGCGGCAGGGCTCCACCACGGCTCGGTGAAGTGACTGCCACTCTGTCTAGGCCCTGAGGCTCGAGGTGTGTCTTCCCACACGAGCCATCTCGCTGTTAATTGATTAGTAGCCTCCCGCGATACAGGCTTGTCCTATTACCCCCAGTAATTTATATAAGCCTGGTAAATTAATTTATTTACACAAAAAACTTACAGTAAACAAATATTTACAAAATGTACAAAATTCAACAGGAAATAGTTGAGCAGTGCTAACCGTTAAAAACGATCTAGAGTTGGCTGAACTGATTCAAATCAGTACCAGACGGAAGCGTTTCCAAGACGCTGGCGGCATAAATAAATAAATAAATTTGTATTTGTATTAGCTACTGTGCCAGGAGCTTTTCAGTTCTAAGTAGTCACAAGTAAGCTGTTCCCATCATACTTGAGTATTCGTTCAATTTGTTACCGTTTTGTATGTTTTTTTGTAGGCAGTTTGTAATTTAATGGCTTTCAATAGGTCTCTTTCAATCAGTCTCAAACTTCTCGTCTATATATTTTGTTTCAGTGGAGCTTTTCGAATAATAAAATAGTAGATTATATCGCAAAAATATGTTACATGATTATTGAATATGAAACAGTTTTGTTTGCTTATTTATTATACTTAATACATTTGCGAAATAACATTGATGTTTTTAAATTACTCGATACGAAGAGTTCCATATTGTGGGGACTAATCATTAATTATAATCAGCGCATGAAATTTAATTAACATATTGCCACAAATAAGCTTCAAAATCCATAAAAATAATATTCATAAAGCTGGTTATTTCAGTGCGCTACAAAATGCAAAATCAGATAAAGAGTGAATGTTTATTTGCTGGTGCAATGCGGCATGAGGCTTATATAAAATTCCATGTTTGCGCTTGGCCAAATGAGCTATGTAATAACGTATGCATGATACTGAAACAGTGCACTCACACAATAGAATTTGGTAACTCTGCTGCCGTTCAGTTCCCGCTTCTGAAAACAATAGGCCGCCGTGCAAAGCCTCTATTATGCAATGGAGTAATAAGCCTATGAGCCTCGAAACTTCACGCGATCCATGGGCTTAATCAATTTTGTATACCTTCGACAAACCTTAGACGCTCTATAAATCCACGAAAGGTTTTAAACAAACCCTATACCTACCTACATAGTTTGTACTTCGGTTCGGGTAACTGCTTTGTATGTGTTTTGTGTTTAATAATATAGTATTAGAAGTCAGTTATATTATAATTTCTGTCAGTAAACTAATAATGTAATATACATAATTATATGTGTGTAATTTGTGTCTGGTATCATTTGTAATATTTGATATTATATTCAATTATTGTCATTTAAATAACAAAATTATAGGTAACATTATATTATTTTGTTAAATATAACAATATTTTCTGTGGTGCTATTAGTACCAATTCGAGGGATTTGACTCATAAAAATACATTATTCGTGTATCTTTTTACCATTCGAACTTTTTATATCCGATCGGTATTCTATTCCACTCTCCTAGACTAATCGACAAAGTTCTCAGATTGACTTTCAATTAAAGTTTCATGAGAGGGGAAATGGTATATAGGTACTTGTGAAATCCTGCTAAGTTTACTTTACAAGTTTATCTACCACAAATTATTAGGAGTGGTTTTATTCTTCTGAAAGTAGTATAGAATGGATTCCGGTCAGGGATAAGTTATAATAAAAAAAATCTTAGCTGCAAGTAACATAATTTAAAAGTTGTAGTTAGTTTTTTTATATTTGAGTTGATTGGATGAAAGGTAAATTGCGGTTTACGATTTATGATGAATGACGTATTAAAAAAAAATTACTTACTAGATCTCGCTCAAACTAATGGCACACATTTTACCTCTTTGGTAGTGTCTGATGATTAGCTACGGAACCCCAAAAAACAGCTAGCCGTGAAAATGCAGCGAACAGATGCATTCTCAGAGACAAATCTTAGAGAATTACTTTTTTTTTTTTTTTTTTTTTTTACAATTTATAGGATAACGCTTGACCGCAATCTCACCTGATGTTAACATCAGGTGAGATTGAGGTGAGGTGAGGTGATGATGCAATCGACAGTGTAGCGCGCTCACCTAGAAGATTCACTCTATTTTTGAAAACTCCCAAATAATAGGTATTCGGAAAAATAGACGCCGGCAACGAGTTCCACTGTTTAGCTGTCCGCATTTCTCTTTACATGAGAGAAACCAAGTGTGTCGTCAACCCATATTTGCGACTGCTGTATGTTTTTTCTCTTATTTCTTTTTCTGGCTTTTGCCATTATTAACTAATAAAAAAACTGCAAATTATTCCTTCGTATTCCAGCACTGTCCAAGCCCTAGCAAGTTATATCAAAATACAATTTACATAAGATAAAATCTTCCTATAAACTGAAGTGCACATTTCTATTACCGACGGCACGCAGTCTCACTCAAAACAACGAGTTAAACCACACAATCAGGCATACAAAAGACTAATCTTATTGCAGGGTGGGTATGACAAAGGAGCTTCGGTAAGTGCGAAGTAGAGTCGCCGAAACGTCTGCCACTGGCATCCAGTATTGGCCATATTTGCCGCGCCACTGAACACCAATGGGCGGCGGTAACTCCTACACCGAAAGTTAATGGGACTTTTGTTGAAGCACCGACCCGCTCTTGTAATGCAATTAGTCCCGACAATAGCCGTATCGTTAACGATTTAATTTGAAAGCTTTCAGAAGTTTTTGGGGTGCCGCGTGAGATTATAGTTTGATTTTATCACCTGTTGGTGTTTGTTTAATGAATCTTAGAATGTTTCGAGTAATAGGTTTTTTTATGCTATTGCAATCTGGCTTAGTATTTAATTCTAGGCATAATCTACGGTTAGTACCTATGCCTAATCTTAGCATATGATGTTTTGGTATCCATAAAATGCAATAAGTAATGGTAATATATTCAATATTGTGCCTTTATTCCATTAATTTTCTGACTAATTTGTAATTACTATTCAACACACAAAATTCGACGATTAAGTTACCTTTACAAATAAAAGTTTTTTATTTAATTAAGCGATGCCCGAAAGCTTTAATTTGATTTACAGTCACGTTTCATGATTCAGCGCTACAAACCATACAAGTTCTATTCAATACTAGCATCCGCCAGTGGCTCCTCTCGGGTCAGGCAAAGCATAATAATATGAGAATATTTTTCAGATCGTAGACTTTATTTAGTTTCAATTGAACCAGTTTATATTCCAAGTTTAATTGACGCTCATGGTGTAGGAATGTTTTGCGATGTCACCGTTTGTATGTATGGGTGACCGCTAGTCTAGTGAATTTACATCTGCGTTCTTTCTTGCTTTGGAGGGCACATTCAACAAAGCGAACGAGAAGACTCACTCACAATAGTACATTGTTACCTGAGTGTTGAAAGTCACGTTTTTTGAGTCCCGAGACGGGTTTGGCGCCAGAGCGTCAGCGAGGGCGCCAATGGAGCTTGAGGGACTCAAAAGACTTTCACCCGAGGTGAACACTGTGCTTTTCATTACGAATACAAGGAAAGTAAAAATAAAAACATGAAAGAAAAATTAGTGAAAATGAAGATTGAATGGCCGCCTTCCCGGTTTTTTTTTTCTTTTTCTCTGGCGGGCCTTCGGCTTCGGTTCGCCAGCATTATTCAGCCATTATTTTCATTTTCATAATTTAAATCTATGTTATTTTAAATAAATAGTTGAAGCTATACACTGATCAAGTAATTTAGAAGATATATTATTTATTTAATACTATCTTTATGTTATTTAAATTTAAATATTACATTGCGCTCTAATTAAACATTTTAAACTTCTTACCGTTGTAATGGGTTTCCAACCTACTTGCTGAATAAAAAGTTGGAATTTGGTTGAACAACCTCCTTGCAGTTAGAAAGACTTTAGAAAGTTGGAACATGGTTGAATAAAATAGAACTTGTTTTTTTTTTATAATTTGACAGCTGTCAGTAGAAAGCGATTCTCCCTAGGGCTGAAAGTTTATGTGCATGTCTCCAGCTTCCTCATATGGAAATTGCGAATTCTGAAAACGCCAACATTTAAAGCATAATTGGAGCAATCATTGATTTGAAGGAAAATTTAGCAGCAAAAAAAACAACGACTCTATGAGACTTTATAGGTGTGTTAGCTGGAGAGCGGCTCCACAGCTTCCTCATTCAGTGTGGGCAAACGGCTAACGATAGAGCTATATAGTAAACGCCAAATTTTAGAGCATAATTAGAGCACCCGGCATAAAAAAAATCAAGTCTCTAGCTCGAAAACTCTTTGAGTTAGAAGACTATAACAACGTGTTTGCTGGGAAGCCATTTCTCCAGCTAACACATGTGGATCTCAGGAATGGCTATAGCTAGAAAGTTGCTTGATATCTCCAAATTTAGAGCAAAAAATATCATGGATGCTCCAAATATTTCAAGTGTCTAGGTTTAAAACTCACCGAGTTAGAAGCTTTGATGACTGTGTTAGCTGGAGACACGTTTGTCTGGCACGCACATGCTACATCTGAGGATCTACAATAGCTACAGATTCGGTTGACGTGTCCAAACCGAGCTATGAATTAGAGCACTCGGCTCCAAAATTTTGGACTCTCTAGGACAAGTAGTTTCCTAGTAATCAACAAAAGAACATTTTGCCGCCAGAATTTTCAAATATTATGTTCGCACCCGTAAAAATGCGGCGTTGCCGCTCTGAAAGTATGGTATCAGCGTAGGAATTTGAACGTTAGTCGGATGGAGTTGTGTGTTGCCCGTGCCTGGTAAATAGTTACCATAGGATTCATGTCTTAAACACTCATTACGTAGCTCAAGAAGCGGAATATAGGTTAAAATGAAACAAAAAAACACCAAAGAAAAGTTTTATAATGGTTAGTTTAAGTTTAAATATGTATTTATTAAGAAACCTGACTTCAGATTTTTTATTTTTAGTTTTAAATATCATGAAATTATATCTCTAAGTCTCTCAACTAACCAACAATGTTTTCAAATCATGAGTTACCTACTCTTGTCACACTAGGTGTAAATGGCATCGTGCGAAACTATCATTGTGTCTGTGAGTACGTACATAACTATAGATAGTGCAATTCACGAAGACGCGCCCCTCGCGGGGTGCGGGGAGTTTGCTCCGAGCGGCAGTCGCCAACCGTAGTCTATTAATTGTAGTGTGCGTGTGCACTCATAGGTAATTAGTGTGTACCGATAACACTCAAACATTGACGGAAGCTTGCACACATATACTATAAACGGTTAGGAGGAATAGTGGGGCGCGCCTTCATGGGTTGCACTATCTATAGCGAGCTGCAGTAAATACTCACGGGAAAGCGAAAGGAAATATTATAAATATAATAATTATGAAGAAAAGTGGGGGGGCTCTATTCCGGAAAACGTTTTATTTTTTTTCTTCAAAAGTTGTTAACTTAGATACCTATTGTTCTAAAGGTTTTTAGGGCTCTAATTGTGAATTTGACATTCATTTTTGAATTCAAGATGGTGGCTTCATTTTTTTTCTTAAATAATGGATATGGGTATCGTTTAATAGGTTTTTGGGGGCTCTGATTGTGAATTCAACATTAATTTTTGAATCCAAGATGGTAGCTTCATTTTTTTCTCAAAAAATGGATATGGGTATCGTTTAATAGGTTTTTGGGGGCTCTGATTGTGAATTCAACATTAATTTTTGAATCCAAGATGGTGGCTTCATATTTTTCTCAAAAAATGGATATGGGTATCGTTTAATAGGTTTTTGGGGGCTCTGATTGTGAATTCAACATTAATTTTTTAATTCAAGATGGCAGCTTCATTTTTTTCCTTAAAAAATGGGTATGGGTATCGTTTAATAGGTTTTTGGGGGCTCTGATTGTGAATTCCACAATATTTTTTCAATCCAAGATGGCGGCTTAATTTTTTTTCACAATATATTGATATGGGTGTCGTTTAATAGGTTTTTGGGGGCTCGGATTATAAATTCGACATTGTTTTTTGAATCCAAGATGGCGGCTTCATTTTTTTCCTTAAAAAATGGGTATGGGTATCGTTTAATAGGTTTTTGGGGGCTCTGATTGTGAATTTGACATTATTTTTTGAATCCAAAATGGCTGCTACATTTTTTTCCTTAAGAAATGGGTATGGGTATCGTTTAATAGGTTTTTGGGGGCTCTGATTGTGAATTCGACAATATTTTTTCAATCCAAGATGGCAGCTTAATTTTTTTTCACAATATATTGATATGGGTATCGTTTAATAGGTTTTTGGGGGCTCGGATTACAAATTCGACATTATTTTTTGAATCCAAGATGGCGGCTTCAATTTTTTTCCTTAAAAATGGGTATGGGTATCGTTTAATAGGTTTTTGGGGGCTCTGATTGTGAATTTGACATTATTTTTTGAATCCAAAATGGCTGCTACATTTTTTTTCTCAAAAAATGGATGTGGATATCGTTTAATAGGTTTTTGGGGGCTCTGATTGTGAATTCAACATCATTTTTTGAATCCAAGATGGCTGCTTCATTTTTTTTCATAAAAAATGGATATGGGCATCGTTTAATAGGTTTTTGAGGGCTCTGATTGTGAATTTGACATTGTTTTTTGAATCAAAGATGACAGCTTCATTTTTTTCTTAAAAAATGGGTATGGGTATCGTTTAATAGGTTTTTGGGGGCTCTGATTGTGAATTCAACATTATTTTTTGAATCCAAAATGGCTGCTTCATTTTTTTTTCTCAAAAAATGGATATGGGTATCGTTTAATAGGTTTTTGAGGGCTCTGATTGTGAATTTGACATTATTTTTTGAATCCAAGATGGCTGCTTCATTTTTTTTCTCAAAAAATGGATATGGGTATCGTTTAATAGGTTTTTGAGGGCTCTGACTGTGAATTCGACATTGTTTTTTGAATCAAAGATGGCAGCTTCATTTTTTTTCTTAAAAAATGGTTATGGATATCGTTTAATAGGTTTTTGGGGGCTCTGATTGTGAATTTGACATTATTTTTTGAATCCAAGATGTGGGCTTCATTTTTTTTTCTTAAAAAATGGATATAGATATCATTTATATCTTATAGTCTTATAATTCAATAGAGCCAAATGCACGCAATGCAAACGAGAGCGTGGAAAGAGTGCCAAAGAAGCACAATCGGCCTCAGCGTTCGGCAGCGTTCGACATCTGTTTCTCTTTTTTGAGTGAGCGATGCGTTCGCGTGGACAGCTGTATGACGTTGTCTCGTTCAACTATCGTAAGTAAAACAACTATACAGAAAACCGTTTTTTTAAGAAAAAAAATGTAGCCGCCATGTTGGATTAAAAAATTAATGTCGAATTCACAATCAGAGCCCCAAAAAACATATTGAACGATACCCATATCCATTTTTTGAGAAAAAAAATGATGCCGCCATCTTGGATTCAAAAAATAATGTCGAATTCACAATCAGGGCCCCCAAAAACCTATTAAACGATACCCATGTTCATTTTTAAAGAAAAAAATGAAGCCGCCATCTTGGATTCAAAAAATAATGTCGAATTCATAATCAGAGCCATCAAAAACCTATTAAACGATACCCATATCCATTATTTGAGAAAAAAAAGCAACCATCTTGGATTCAAAAAATAATGTTGAATTCACAATCAGAGCCCCCAAAAACCTATTAAACTATATCCATATCCATTTTTTAAGAAATAAAATGAAACTACCATCTTGGATTCAAAAATTAATGTTGAATTCACAATCAGAGCCCCCAAAAACTTATTAAATGATACCCATATCCATTATTTAAAAAAAAAAACTGAAGTCGCCATCTTTGATAAAAAAATAATGTCGTATTCACAATCAGAGCCCCCAAAAACCTATTAAACGATACCCATATCCATTTGTTAAGAAAAAAAATGAAGCTGCCATCTTGGATTCAAAAAACAATGTCGAATTCACAACCAGAGCCCCCAAAAACCTATTAAACGATACTAATATCCATTTTTTGAGAAAAAAAATGAAGCCGCCATCTTGAATTCAAAAAATAATGTCGAATTCACAATTAGAGCCCCCAAAAACCTATTAAACGATACCCATATCCATTTTTTAAGAAAAAAAAATGAAGCCGCCATCTTGGATTCAAAAATTATTGTCGAATTCACAACCAGAGCCCCCAAAAACCTATTAAACGATACCCATATCCATTTTTTAAGAAAAAAAATGAAGCCGCCATCTTGGATTCAAAAACTTATGTCCAATTCACAATATAGGAATATAGTTGAAAATGAAACAAAAAACCCCAAAAAGTGCTTTTTCTTCTTCCTGCCCTTACCCACCAGGTGGGGTCGGCACAACATGGTGAGATGCCCCCCCTATCACTTGCCATCTGGTGAGATGGCAAGTGATAGGGGGCAAGTGTGCGTGAGTACGCACACAACTAGCAAGCCGCAGTAAATACCTATTTTCCGTCCGCCTGGTTTACTCGATACGCTCATAAAAACCTGACTGAATACAGTAAAACACAGAGAACAGACGGCTAACAACAGGCAGAGTAGGTAGAATCATCAACACTGGCCTAGCAGGTACCTATTTACAGAACCAAATAAAGTTTTTTTTCTAAGAATACCTAAAAGACACGCATTACTAAAGAAACTATAAAACGAACAAGAACGGGCAACACACAATTATTCTCATATAGATAGAGAGAAAGCTCTCAACCTAACAAAAAGAGAAAATATGAGTTTGAGGTTTCAGAAATCAAAACCGCTAAGCGCATACGAAAATGACTCGTATCGCGATCTAAAATAAACCGAATAACGTTCAAATTCCTACGCTGATACCAAACTTTCAGAGCGGCAACGCCGCATTTTTACGGGTGCGAACATACATTTGAAAATTCTGGCGGCAAAATGTTCTTTTGTTCATTACTAGGAAACTACTTGTCCTAGAGAGTCCAAAATTTTGGAGCCGAGTGCTCTAATTCATAGCTCGGTTTGGACACGTCAACCGAATCTGTAGCTATTGTAGATCCTCAGATGTAGCATGTGCGTGCCAGACAAACGTGTCTCCAGCTAACACAGTCATCAAAGCTTCTAACTCGGTGAGTTTTGAACCTAGACACTTGAAATATTTGGAGCATCCATGATATTTTTTGCTCTAAATTTGGAGATATCAAGCAACTTTCTAGCTATAGCCATTCCTGAGATCCACATGTGTTAGCTGGAGAAATGGCTTCCCAGCAAACACGTTGTTATAGTCTTCTAACTCAATGAGTTTTCGAGCTAGAGACTTGATTTTTTTTATGCCGGGTGCTCTAATTATGCTCTAAAATTTGGCGTTTACTATATAGCTCTATCGTTAGCCGTTTGCCCACACTGAATGAGGAAGCTGTGGAGCCGCTCTCCAGCTAACACACCTATAAAGTCTCATAGAGTCGTTGTTTTTTTTGCTGCTAAATTTTCCTTCAAATCAATGATTGCTCCAATTATGCTTTAAATGTTGGCGTTTTCAGAATTCGCAATTTTCATATGAGGAAGCTGGAGAAATGCACATGAAAGTTTTACTTTCAATTAGGCCCCTCAGGCAACTTCATACCTACTTTCAGAGTATGAGTAATGAAAAGTTTATATACTGCATACTGTTCGTCATGCAATATACTCTTACATCTTGTATACGATATAGTATAGGCAGGCAGTTAGAAGCAAAACGTTATTTGGTCAGCGTATCATTCGAAACGGTCCGTGTTGTGACGGCAACGTGACAATAGCTGAGTGGCCGACCACCCGCAGTTTGAGGCTCCACATTGCGTGCACTCGACTGAAAGAACCCCGACCCACACTCACTCAGAAATATCAATGACAGTGAACACAGATCTCTCCATTGAACACGGCATAGCAAACTTCTCTGCCATTGTTACCGAGTTCAGTAGTCGATTCAAAATTGGGCCGTTTCAATTGTCCGACGTACAGCCTTATTTTGTAATAACGATACATTGATTGACAACAACAGGCGGTTTTTACTTCCGAATTTGATATTATGAAGCCTTTTGAGGCGCGATTTCACACCCGAAGTCTATCATTGTGCGGGAGTATTAATATTTTTTTGACGATATTTAGATTTGCAAATTCTTATTTTTGAATACAAATTTATTTTCCTGTGTGTAAGTCGTACCTGCTGTTATGAAAAAGAGATTGTGATACTATCACAAGTCGACCAAATCTTTTTATTTTGAAAAGAAAATAATCGCTTTTTCTTCATTATAGTAGATGTCATTAATAATTGTCACGGTATAGCTAGGTACTATTAAACATAGAAAATCCTTTCATATTCACCATTAATTCAATTATCTTCTTGATTCCAAAAGAATTGAAAACCCAACGCTTTTCCACCGAACCATAGACTGACATCTCTTCTTTTTTTTCATCCTTCGTACGCGCTAGTGTTGCCCGTGCTCGTCCGCCCCAAGTGATATCAACTCTTCCGAAAACCGGCTATCAGTTACTCAACACGTAAAGGGGCAGACCGCCGCCGCCGTGACGTTTTGAAAGAAATAAAACACTGAACATAATATATGTATTCATGAAAAGTCACTGGTTGGCAACTTTCTTGTGTGCGATACGATTGCAAACAATTACGGCTAGTTTATTTATTTTATTTAGCTAGGTGCATGAAAGTAGGTTGCCAAAATTAAACATGTAGCAACGCTACATGTACACTGACGGCCAATTAAAAGTTTCCACAGATAAGTGAGATAGTTATGAAAAAGTAACACTAGACGACAGAATACAATACAAAAAGAAAATTGTTCAATAAGTTGATGCGGGTATTATCCTGATCGAAAGAAGTTGTTGCTAAGTAAGCGTTTAAGCTTACTTGTATTGAATAGATCTACATCAATGTTTGCGTTAGCCAATGAGTTAAATAGGCAGCTTGCTTTGATTTTTTCCTATAATTGGTCCTGACCACAGGAACATAGGTACAGAACGTTTGGTTTTCTCAATGATATTTTGAAAGATCAAAGTGTTAGAGCGATAAGTTGTTTCATTGGTGTCTATCGCCTTATGGCCAAGACGATCTTCAATGTAAATCTCGCTCGCATGTTTTGACTCTTAATTAAAAGATATAAAACCACTGAACTAATATATCGACAATCGCGAGCATCTATCTATCATCTATATCAAAGTGTGCAACCGAGCAGTGTTTCACGGTGTTCATTTTTCACTCAGAAACTCAACTGAAAATCTACATTTCGTAGCTAATTGTACTCGTAGCAGTCGTAGCACTCGTAGCATTCCTAATTACATACCTAAGAGTTCAACGAGATACGTTCAAATGCTCTATATTTTTGTGGCTATTGATTTTTATTAGTTCCTAGACAAAAAATAATCAGGAAGTTTCTTATTTAAAAGTGATCATCTGAACCAACCTTTTTCGATTGTTGCAGGTTTGGTTCAAGAACCGGCGCGCGAAGTGGCGCAAGCAGAAGAGAGAGGAGCAGGAGAGGCTTCGGAAGCTACAAGAAGAGCGGTCGTGTGGGCGCGGGCCTTTACTGCGGCCGTCGCTTTCCCCCGCGCACTCCCCACCGACCCCCGTGCTGCCCGCGCCTCCTACACCTAGGATGTACACTGATGACTCCGACTCAGACCTTGAGGTGGCTTGAACAGGCTGGCTTGGACCAAAGACCCTAGTTTACTATGCGCGTGTAAAACTACGTAAAGCGAACTTTACCTAAAACTATAGTGGACTAATCAAAAGTGACTGTGCAATAAAGAGGTTGGTGAAATATCTGATGATATGCTGGAAGGTCCAATGAAAACTTTCAAATGATTTTGAATCCAGTGTTGTGAAGAAAAACATTGTACTTATTAGTAAATAATTTTGCAGGAGTGTAGATACCTACAAAATCTATGATACCTACCTTCTTAGTGGAAATGTAAAGTTTATTTATAATCGTGCTTAGATACTTTTTAGTTTTGTTAGGTAGGTTTAGTCTATAATGTACCTATCATGTAATTTTAAGTAGCAATTTACTCAAATAAAATAACATTAACTGATGTTAAATGTATAATGACTACCAGTTCTCGAATTAACAAATATAGTCATTAAAAATTGTGACCACATTTTTGGTTATGGTTCATAGACTATAGGGTCTATATTATAGGCTATACATTGAACATTATACAAGTAATAATAAAAATTGACTCCATATAGATTTTTTCTTAGATTGAATGGATAACTTAGATGGTAGAGATCTCCAACGATCACATAGCTTGTTACTCTTGTATATAGGTACAGTTGAACTTCCATTTATATACTTTCCAATATTAAGGTATGTGAGTATTTATACATTATGTACTCCATAAAAAAGAAAATAAAAGGAGTGGGTTGTTACGGTAAAGATTTTGTTAAACCAAACAGTGCATTGTGAAGGCCTAAATAAAAAAAAACTTCAATAAATATTTTCTATGGCTAGATCAAGCTCCAACTCCCTTCAATCTTGCCTCACCACGTCAAGTATAAACGCGGCCAAAACCAAACCATATTAAAAAAAAAATCTTCCGAGTTGCGTGATGGTAATTCATCATGGTCTAAATGATTAATATCGCTGCATCAGCGAGGTGAGTTTGATGCACATGAATCTTGGTTTACTTATCATAAGAACCGTTATTTTATCTTGGTTAACTAAGTGTAAAAACGCAGGGAGGTAACCCATAAAGTACCCAATAACTGTACGGTTAATGTACCCGTCAAATAATATATTATTACCTACATAGCACTGTCTTTCAATCGGAAACCCTCTTTCGATACCTTCTTTTTTTATTGCCTCCTCCGTCATCTAAAGGCTTGCGCACACCTAGGTCGCTGGCGATAGGGATCAATGAAACGCTGTCAAATATCGCTGTTAAATTTGACAGCGTTTCACTGATCGCTATCGCCAGCAACCTAAGTGTGCGCAGGCCTTTAGCGTTCCAATAACTAAGGTATAAGCTTCTCTGTTTTATAAAATGGCATTTGTACTGTTCACGCCTACTCATATACCATACAGCACTATCTAGCCACAAACTAAGCAGAGCTTGTACTAGCTGAATATACTAGCTGAATAACACATAAAAATTATAATTAGATACCAAAAAGATCGTAAGTACCTATTGTCAAATCAGCTGACCACGTCATTTTATTGAGGATAACTAAATCTATGGAGGACATTCAGAGTCCCAGCCTTGCAACGCCTTAAGTAAGATACCTACTATATAGATAGAAAGACTTCGTTTTGGAGAAGAAGTAAGAAATAAACTCATGACATTTTTTTTCTCTAACATGCTCGGAAATTTAAGCATTATTTTGACAACCTTCTTTCAGATAAACCGAAATTGCTGTACGGTATTAAAATCCATCCATTACTGTCATGTTTAGCAGCCGGATAGGGTAATACACAGAGCAGCAAACACGCTTTTTCTTACGGGGTAATAGGATAAATTACTAGAAACTCATAGCGGTCGTGTAATTTAGAAATGGAACGCTCTTCACCTGCAAATCATGCAACCAAGGAGGTAACTAGCTTATCAAAGGTTTTTTTTTAAATTTCGAACTGATTTGCAAAATTAAATGCTGTTATTAAAAAAAAAACAAATGAATACTTCAGCGCGAGAATAGTACATTGTTACCTGAGTGTTGAAAGTCACGTTTTTTGAGTCCCGAGACGGGTTTGGCGCCAGAGCGTTAGCGAGGGCGCCAATGGAGCTTGAGGGACTTAAAAGACTTTCACCCGAGGTAAACACTGTGCTTTTCATTACGAATACAAGGAAAGTAAAAATAAAAACATGAAAGAAAAATTTGTGAAAATGAAGATTGAATTGCCGCCTTCCCGGTTTTTTTTTCTTTGTCTCTGGCGGCTTCGGCTCGCCAGCATTATTCAGCCATTATTTTCATTCTCATAATTTAAAAAATGGTAAATGTCAAATCTATGTTATTTTAAATAAATAGTTGAAGCTATATATTAGTCAAGTAATTTAGAAGATATATTATTTATTTAATACTATCTTTATGTTATTTAAATTTAAATTTTACATTGCGCTATCTTATTAGACTTTTTAAACTTCTTACCGTTGTAATGGGTTTCCAACCTACTTGCTGAATAAAAAGTTGGAATTTGGTTCAACGACCTCCTTGCAGTTAGAAAGACTTTAGAAAGTTGGAGCATGGTTGAATAAAATAGAACTTGTTTTTTTTATAATTTGACAGCTGTCAGTAGAAAGCGATTCTCCCTAGGGCTGAAAGTTTTACTTTCAATTAGGCCCCTCAGGCAACTTCAGACCTACTTTCAGAGTATGAGTAATGAAAAAACTATAATGTTGTTCGTTGGCAAAATTAGATCAAGTAGTAGGCAGGTAATCTACCTACTAAGTTTTAATTTCCGCGCTTTATTTGAGAATAGTAAAGTACTGTACTGTACAGCCTTAGTCACAACTAGGCATTGATGGATTACTTATGTGGGCCTCGGCTTCGACCTCAAATCCTTCCGCAGTGTAGGTATCTACCTAATTTGCACAGAATTTAAGCCTTTCGCATATCTAGCGCGATGGCGATGGCGATCTGTGATGGGAGATATTTGGTAGCGTTTCACTGATCGCCATTGTCATCGCGCTAGATGTGCGCAGGCCTTTATGATGCCTGCCATAGTTTTACAATGGTGTCTCTCTGTGTCATCCCGATGCCTTATGAATACGTGCCCGTCCATAACAATGGATCAAGCATGACTAAGGTCGCGTCATGTAAAAATAACGCTGGAATAAGATTGAAGCAGTGCGTTTGCGCATGCAAAGCCCGTATACCCAAGGAATTTATATACTACGAAGTATAGAAAATTATTGCCCTCATACCATCAAATAAGCGTTTGGAAGCGCTCGACGAACTCCTAAGAGTAAAAAATAAAAGTGATTGTTCAATAAAAATTTGATTTATAGCAAATACTGACTAAAATAATATACAAGTCAGTTAGGTAAGTCCAATATCAGTAGATAAGCTGCTAAGTAAGTTTAACTAAGCTAATGCAATTTATCTTACATTTTAAATCAGTTACTTTCGACTTTGTTCACATCACTTGTAATACGCGTAGGGGTAAGAGTAGGAATAGGCTGCGTAAGGGTAAGAGTAGGCTAGAGGGGCGCTGTAGGAGGCGTAGTAGGCCGGAGCTGCCGCGTAGTACCCGCTGTAGTCCACCAGGACTTGAGGTTTGGCCATTGCAGAGACCAGCAGCACAGCTGCGATTGCGAGCATCATCTGGAGAAGAACGCTAGCTTAGAAAACTTTGCTATAAACACTCGTGAAAAAAAAAAGTTTCCTATCCATATTGGATAAGTGAAGCAAGTCCATCCTCGCTGTTTTTTTTTAATTATTTTATTATTTTATTCAATTCTTCTTATCGTGTGACTGGGTCTTTCATACCAGTGTGGTGAAAGGAAATACTAATAATGCTTTCCACGCAGCGGAAAAAATATTTCATCATCATAAAATATCACATGGGGTCGTATTGGTCAAGGGCGGTGGCCTTCACATAACGATCGCGATTTTTATACAAATAGAAGACTATTAGGGCCCGTATTCAGAAAGTGGTTGAGTCTGAGTCGAGCTTCAAGCCCTCTCAAGTATAGATTTTTTATAAGTTCTCTATTGAAAAATGGCAATAATCTATGCTTGAGGCTCGACTCAGACGCAAGCACTGCTTTGGAATACTAGCTTAGGTGACTGTGTCGAGAATGGAATTTGTTAACGCATGGGCGGAAGGGCGGCGAAAAGGCTGAAAATGTTAAAGAAAATCCTATGGCGAAAAGGGAAGCAAAAGTTGATGTGCGTCAGTTTTTTGAATCTAATACGGTGGATAAAATTAAATAGGTACCTAAGTGATAATGACAAAACTCACCAGTTTAGACATGACGACAGGTTCAAAAATAATGGCAGCACAAAAGCAAGTCTAGTCCTCTAGACAGGAGTGTCACCTGCTGCGGTATCGAGGGTACTGTAGCCAGCCTCTCCCGGCACAGCCTTTTATATGGACGATCAGATGCCTGTCATCCTGTCCGTGATTGGAAAAACTAATGTTCGACCTCAGCCGGACATAAATACGTGTACAATGTCGCATTAACGCTTAATAGTAGATGCGTACCTACCTGCCATAATCCTATAGATGTAGGTACCCACTGCATGCTACATGATTACCATATCGGTCCCGGATCACGGACACGACATCGACATAATAGATGGACAAGCGCGATTGATAGCGGCAAAAAATAATGGCTGTTTATTTGTAGGCTTTGATTGTATTACGAATTCAATTGACTCGAGTTTTGTGACTTCTAATGGAGATAAAAAACTTACTTAGTAGGTACAAACTTACTAGACGATTGTCATATTACCTACTTTGGTAGGTACCTAACTTCTTTTTCAGAGAGAGTCCTATGATTATTCAGAGCACGTATCGTAGTAAAAATTACATTACTTACATAAATGGAATGAAAACTGGAATAATCATTGGTGATGAATGAATCTTCTCAGAATTGTTTTACATTGTCCCGTTGTTTTTTAAAACATATAACACACCAACTAGGTACCTACCCGATGGCACGACGACATTCTAAAGATTCTAAAGAAGGCGGTAGAATTGATGATGTTTTTTTTCTGAGCCTTTTAAAGTCTGATTTCGACTAAACTAGCATAAAAACCTTATAAATATCGTGGTAGGTACTCCGGGAATTTATAAATCTTCCTAGGGAAATGCCGAGAAGTAAAAAAAAAATACCTCGCTGACGCTGACGCTAAGTAGGTAATTTGCATAGATTCGATGCATCTGTGACTATACGACTGGTAGGTACTCAACAGCACCTATCCTACCTATCTTATTTATTCCACCCATAATTCATTATCATTATTCCGTCAGCCGCATACGATTTGAATCTCAATCAGCTTTGAAAAGGATCTTACAAGATCGCTCCAAATGTTCTCACGCCTCATGATTCAGTTATTTATAAAATAGCACCATAAGTAGTACTATAATCTACCATTATTTAATGTGAAAGAAAGAAAGAAAGAAAGAAAGAAAAAACGTTTATGTGCCACACCTCCAATGGAGAACATTTTAGTGCTAAAACTAAGGGACAGTAGCAGTAACAAAAACAGAAAACAAAAATAAAAAGGAACTAAAAAAGGAGGTGCAGAGAATGGTCCTTCATGTGGACTTGTTTATGTAGGTATGTCAAATAAATGTAATTTATACCATACCCCCTCTAAAAAGCTTATTTTATTCACTGGAAACAGTGAATAAAAAGCTCTTTTAATCACTGTTTTGGTGTTTGAATTTGGAACACACGAATAAGGTCAACGTCCATCTCAATACCTTACAACCTCCTTGCGTCATAAATACTCTCGATTTGATTGGTCGAAATTTTTGACAAGGAGTTTAGCATTGGATTAAAAACTGTTTTGTGTTCTTTGTTGTCATTGTCATACATAAGTAAATTGGCGCTATTTTGAATACGGCTCTTAGTAAGTTATGCAGCAAAAAGTTCGATAATAGTAAATCGATTGAAAATGCATTCTAGGAATTAAAAAGATGTGCTGAGTTGTTTGTTGTTCAATTGAGTTGTTGAGTTCATGAAAGAGAAGTAGGTATATTATTAATAATACAAAGTTCATAGTTTTTAATCCTTTTTCGCTTAAATCTTTCTTTTTCTCGAAGTCATGGTATAAAGTATAGTATGCAACTCTTGAATAAAACGGATTTATATCGAGGGCCATGAATCACTCGCGTCGTTTAGGATTCTAACACTTGAATCACTCGCTACGCTCGTGATTCAATCATCATGAATCACTCCCTACGGTCGTGATTCAGTTGTTAGATTCCTGCACTTGCTCGTGATTCATCTTTAGTCCTCGATTTAAATCCGTCTTTTATTCACTAGTTGCATAATATACTATTATTTCTTTCTTTAGATGTGTTACTTTTAGGTAACCAGCATTATTAGCCTGAAGAAGTTTATCGCTGCACATAATGCCACTAGTATACATGTCTAGGAAGAGCATTTAGGTACTTAATTGTTTTTCCACATAGTCGTTCGGTGAATGGTCAAAGTTTATAATGCTTCTTAGCCGTCGCCATCCAGACTTCCAGAGATCTTACAATGTTGTCGGTCTATTGGGTGGACGGCGTCCTACTATTCGTCTTCCGGTTCGTGGTCGCCATTTGAGAAGCTATACTTAATCACCAAGTTAGTTGAAGTTGTAGAAATAACGCGTGCACTTACACTTATACGGCCGTACACATTACGTGGAGTAAAATGAATAACAATGATTGATTTTCGTAATTTTATTTCACAAATTACTAGGTATTTTGTAGAAAAATATTTTTTCCATTGATCTTATTTGTTGGTAAAAATAGTAATATTATTTACAAATTATGTTACCTATCTTATGGTGAAACCGAAGGATTATTAAAATAAATACACAATTGCCTAGAACACATTTTAAAAAGAGAAAATTTCCCTACTTTTTATGGAAAATTCGCTAACACGAAGAGCGTCTGGCGTTCTTTTTCGTGGCGATATCAATAAGTATCTACTAATATTTTTATTTAGCTTATTTAAATCATTCATCGTCAGTTTTCTGCCGCATATTTCTTTTAGGATTGTTGAATTTTCGTTTCTTGAACTCAACAGGGCCTTCTCCTAAGGATTCTACGCGTTTCTCCTTGAATTTGAACGTCTCAGGCTCCATTACGACGGGCGGCGGTGGCGGCTCTTCCACTTTTGGTAGCTGAAGATCTACATTTTTGGATGTACTGAAAAATAAACAATTTATTGTTTAGGAAATATATTCTACAGAATTTGTAAATTATCTATACCAATTAATTTTAAGTGGAAACATTTGTATTTTTCCATGTTTGTAATGAATAAACTCAAAAACTACTGTGCCGATTTCTAAAATTATTTCACTATTGAAAAGTTATTTTCACCCTGAGCAACATAGGCTATATTTATGTGTTTAAAAAATAAATGTCCGCCTGTGCGAAGCCGGGACAGGCCGCTAGTTAGTCATAAAATAGTGTCAACTTTCATGACACTATCTGTACTTGGTTGCTTATTTAACAGACCCCATAAATTTTCTAACTGATTTGTTTAACTACTTATATTCACCTAGTTGGACACCGGAGGGACCAACGACAATGTAAAGATCCGCAGGAAATCAGTGTGCTTGAAAACGTGCTTTCTAGAAACTCCTCGGTCGAAAAGCCTCGGTCTCTGCGCGACTTTTTATTTATGACTAGCAGCCCGTCCCGGCTTCGCACGGGGTAGACAATATTGTTGTACATTATTTTGTTCTATCGCTAATAGTTTCGGCAGCGCATTCGACGAAAGACATTTTAAGACTCATTATCCACACCTTCGGTTACATTGTTCAAATTTTACCAAGGATCCCTAATTTTTTTCAAAATGAAATGTAGCATGTAGTATGTCAAATTGGAAGAATGTAGCATTCTATTGGTGAAAGAATTTTTTAAATAGGCCCAGTACTTTTTGAGCCTATTCATTACAAACATACAAAAATAGGTACAAATCTTTCCTCTTTATAATATTAGTATAGAAAAAGATACATTACTCACTCATTGACAACTGGTTTCCATGAGCCATAGGGTCTTGCTGCCGGCGCAGGTCCGTAGTTGATGGTTGGTTTCTCTTGCGGTGGATCTTTTACTGCGAGCTCTCGCATTTTCTCACGAGCAAGATGAGCTTTTAGTTCCATCACAGCTTCATCTTGCCTCTTTTTGCTGGATAAAAAGAAAACAAATAAATATAAATAAATATTGTGGACAATCCACACAACATTATCTGGTTCCAAACTAAGCAGAGTACTATGGGAAACAGATAGCTGATAATATAATACTCATATTTTTTTTTGTGAATACATACTTAGAATACAATAAAACACCGACACCGTGGGTTCGATCCCCACCGAGAACAACTATTTGTGTTAAATACAGATGTTTCTTCTCCGTTTGGGTGTTATATTGTATTCTAAGTAGGCATTTACAAAAAAAACTGGTTCCCACATTTTTTTGGGTGATCAAGCTCTGTGCATCAAGGTCTGCTTGATTTGGGGCTAGATAGTGTTATGTGGATTGAATGTCCACAATAATGTATTTCCTGTGGATTAGGTCAATCAAGCTGAGAGGATGATACAGGTTGCTGGGAAATCCTGAAGCTAACCATCAAAGCATCTTCGTTCGGCGTAACCTGCTTTCTGCAGTGTAAAAACACCAAATAGACCAACTTTGTAGTCGATTGAGGAGCATAGTTTACAGATAGTATTTAAATTTTGAATTACTTGAGTTTTTCCTTTTGTTTATCCTTTTTCTTTTCTACTTCAGCCTGTTTGATTGTTTTTTTCTCTTGATCTGCTAGTGATAAGTAATCGTCAGGTGTATCCCATGTGGTTTCTGTAATTAAAAAAATCAAGGTATAATACAGCACCTATAGGCAGAGACACTATAGATAGTGCAATCCACGAAGGCGCGCCCCACTATTCCTCCTAACCGTTTATAGTATATGTGTGCAAGCTTCCGTCAATGTTTGAGTGTTATCGGTACACACTAATTACCTATGAGTGCACACGCACACTACAATGAAAAGGCTTACGGTTCGCGACTGCCGCTCGGAGCAAACTCCCCGCACCCGCGTCTTCGTGAATTGCACTATCTATACTAACTGAGTCGGCTTCACAAACAGTATATTGAAAAATAAATAAACATTGTGTACAATCCACACAACACTATCTAGCCCCAAATTAAACAGAGCTGTACTATAGGAACCAGATAGCTGATACTTTTTTTTGTAAATACATACTTAGAATACAATACAACACCCAGACAGAGAATAATCATCTACGTTCACCTCAAAAATATTTGTTCTCAGTGGACATCGAACCCACAACCAACGGCGCAGAAGGCAGTGCTATTACCAACTGAGCCAAAAAAAAGTTGAGCTATTAAAATTAATACCTAGTTTATTTTTTTAATGTTACACAACACATACCATTGGTAATAGTGTTCCAGTAGTATGCGTTTCCATCATCCCCTTTCACCTCATGCCAGACCGGGGCAGACTTTGCTTTTTTACTGTCACCCACAACTATTGTGGCTTTGCTTTCAGTGGTACTAACATCATTTATCATCTCATTTATACTCTGAAAAAAATAAACATATATTTTTAAAAGCTTTCTACACTTCTGAATAACCTGATCACATTTTCTGATATATGTCAAAACCTTTAAAAGGGCATGATCTCTTACAGGGTCAAACTTTGTGTGGACACAGCCTTGATGGCAAATTCATCATCCACAATTGGTGTGCGGACCGCAAGTAGGCCGTTAATGGACCCTTTTTGTGTGACGCTTGACATGTGTTGCTCCAAACCTTTATAGGTACTACGACACACCGGTTTCCTCACCATGTTTTCCTTCACCGTTTGAGAGTACTGGCAAGTCGGCAAGTTTATCATGCGCACTTGATGTGCGGGCAGGTTTTTCCGGAAGTAGGCCGCTGGTGGGCCCTTTTTGCGTGACCCTTGACACGTGTTGCTCGAACATTTTTAGGTTCTACAATACGCCGGTTTCCTCACGATGTTTTCCTTCACCGTTTCGAGAGTACTGGCATAGTGCACATAATTTTTTCAACAGTAAAACTTATTGGTACATAACTGGATTTGAGCCTACAACCTTTGGATCGGAAGGCAGGGCAGCTACCACTACACCACCAGTGCTCTTGTGGACATGGCCTTTTTGGGGTTCAATTATTATAGGCAGAGGCACAGCAGAAGTGCATGTGTGAACTTATATCTATTAACATCTAAATTAGGCAGTGGATATAGTCCATTGTATTAAGAATTTGAATTGCAATAAGACCTCATGGTACACAAACTCTATTTGAAGCTTGCCTGGTACCACTGTAAGAACTGTCAGACGATCAACAGCATTTAGTACATTAAAAAAGTACCAAAACTATTTGATATGAAAGCGGTTGCCATAGCCTAAGGATGCTTGCAAAACCATAGGCATTACTTGTGCATTGCTGACCCTTTAAATATTTGAAAACACCCTTTTTAAAAAACCTCATTCTGTAATATCTTTGGAAAACTTTAGCAGGAAGAGTATTCTACAACCTAGACTTTCCTAATTCTAGAGTAAGTGGGAGGAAGTTCCTCCCAATCTGAACAGTGCGTGTTGTTTAAAGGTGAGCCCTCTGTCTATGGCGAGCTGTGCTATGATAAAATGAAGATGTGGGCATCGTCAAACAATTCCTCAGAACTGTGAAATTTAGTTGGTTTTGAAGTGGTTTTTTACCTGTGATGTGAGGTCTGCATTATTCTGCACATCTTTCAAGTAAGCTGCCATTGCAGCAGCTTCCATTTTCTTCATGGTGTCATCTATCTTCTCTTTCTGTTTGAATTCTTTTGCACTCTTTTTGCTGAGTTGTGATATATGCTTTTGAACATTCTCTTTGTGTCTTTTGCCATTTTCATGAAAGGATATAGACTGAAAACATAAAAATCTTAATGAGTACATTACATATTACATAGTCTCATAATATGCCTCTATGTATACCTACATAATGATGGACAAAGGTAGTGCAAAAATACTTACAACTTTGTTGTCGGCAAACCAGCATTTACAAAATTCACAGTACTTGCGAGCTTGTGATTTCCAGTATTCAGTCCTGTAAATTAAATTAAAATTGATTTATTTTCGGATCACAAAGTAATAATCGGCATGCTACAGAGCGCACTGATTTTTTAACTGGAGAACGATGAGATACGAATAGACTACGAGAATATAGAAGAGACTACGAGTAAAAAAGAGAAAGCCCAAGGAGTGCGATAAGACGTGTTTATTTCTACTGGTTTGTCTGGTAGGTACTTACATGATTGATGCTGAATATAAATGAAACCAGCGGCACTCGTAACAATTAACTGGTGAAGCTGGTGGGTTTTTCACTATGGGTCGGTTGGGTTGACTAGCATTGATTTAAATTCACAAATGCCTGCTTGCCTGGTAAGCAGTTATTATTTTCTAGGCAGTGTTGCCAGATGCGAAAGTTGAAAATGCGGTAACGGTACTCCAAAAACGCGGATTTTCAACAAAAAAAGCGGAATTTCCTGTTTTAACGTTAGATCGATTTTTCTCACTCAGTTCATAATCATATTATAAATCAAAGAGTTATGTGAAGTAAACTTCCTTTTCATTGCTCATACTCGGAAAGTAGGTCTGAAGTTGCCTGAGGGGCCTAATTGAAAGTAATACTTTCAGCCCTAGGGAGAATCGCTTTCTACTGACAGCTGTCAAATTATAAAAAAAACTAGTTCTATTTTATTCAACCATGTTCCAACTTTCTTAAGTCTTTCTAACTGCAAGGAGGATTTTTTTTTTTTTGACCTGCACTGGCCCACTGCTGGGCAAAGGCCTCCCCCAAAATTTTCCAACTATCACGATCTTTGGCGACTTTCCACCAATCCTTCTCCAGAGCTTCCAGATCGTCTCGCCATCGTTTTTTTGGGTGGTCACGCCGCGCACCGTCACCTTCCGTACTCCGGCACCCAATGAGTCGTTATGTTTGCCCACTTTTTAGGGTCCATCCTGCTGACGTGGCCCGCCCACTCCCACTTGAACTTGGCTGTTTTGCTCTCTACACCGGCAATGCCAGTCATTAAACGCAGCATTGTATTTCGCACCCGGTCGATGCGTTTAAGGCCGAGAATGCTGTGTTCCATTGCCCTCTGGCAAATCTGCAGTCTAGACTTCTGTAACTCAGTCAATGACCAAGTCTGGCAAGGAGGTTATTAAACCAAATTCCAACTTTTTATTCAGCAAGCAGGTTGGAACCGTAAATGCATACAACATGAGACAGGTTTAAATTTCAATTCACAGTTTAGGGTGTAATTCTTAATTATTATGGTTTGAAATTTTACTAGAACATGAGTCTCTATCTAAGGTAATAGGAGCATATTGCAATATTGAGCCAATCAATGTAGTTTTTTTTATATATATTTATTTCGTCTTGTCTCAATTTACCTGCAACATGCGGTAAACATAAGACACCTTAAAAAAGTCATGGTTTCCCATGTAGAATTTCAATGTTTGTCAATTGAGACGTTAAAAAATAACAAAATATTGAATTTGCGCAAATTAAAACAATAATAAATCAGTTATAACTAGAGGTATTAAATAAAACAAAATATTATCTCCAAATCTTACCAGATCTTTTACTAGTTCTTCAAAAATCAAATAAAAATTATATAAAATCAAAAACAAAAAACAAACTTCTTCATAAATCGTCAAAAAATAAATTAATGTCTATTTCTCATAAAATACTACATAACTGGTAAAAAATCCTTCACGACAGCAAATATGGAACCTCACACAACAAATTTGAAACTGAACTGTCAGTGTTGCCAAAATAATAACGATACTACATGTAATAATATATGCCATGGAAATTTAATCTCAGTTTACCTTCGAGTCTCATGTTGTACGCATTTACGGAAGCCCATTACAACGGTAAGAAGTTTAAAAAGTCTAATAAGAGCGCGATGTGAAATTTAAATTTTAATAACATAAAGAGTATTAAATAAAGAATATATTTTCTAAATGACTTTATTATTATTTAGCTTCAACTATTTCTTTAAAATAACATAGATTTGAGCAAAAAAATTACCATTTTTTAAATTATGAAAATTAAAATAAAGGCTGAATAATGCTGGCCAGCCGAAGGCCTGCCAGAGAAAAAAAAAAGCTGGAAGGCGGCAATTCAGTCATCATTTTCACCATCGAGATCTAAGTACTACGTGATGATTTTCACTAATTTTTCTATCATGATTTTATTTTTACTTTCCTTGTATTCGTAATGAAAAGCACAGTGTTTACCTCGGGTGAAAGACTTATTTAAGTCCCTCAAGCTCCATTGGCGCCCTCGCTACGCTTTGGTGCCAAACCCGTCTTGGGACTCAAAAACGTGACTTTCAATCCTCAGGTAACAATGTACTATTACTTCACAGAACAGAAACAGAAGGTGGCTCAGGGAGGCACAAAAGATATCACTCAAGTTCAATCCACATTCTTCACAGTCAGTGAAAAACTTGTAGCTCGATCTGAACTTGCGCGTGGGCAACTTCATGACACTGTGTACCAACATGACAATAGTGATTTGACAACATAAATTTCACGGACTCTATGGGACAGCGCTATACTAAGAAAAGAGATACAAGTATTTCTGTCTTGCTTTCTCGTATAGCGCTGTCTCCTATTTGGCGTAGTTTTGGCAGGAATGTAGAGCCCGCTATAGACATTTTTTAGGTTCTTCTATTTGAAAGGGTAAACGGATCGGTGCCCATAAAAATGTCTTTAGTGGGAAGATAATATTTTAATCCTCATGTCCTATCAAAGTCGAAAAAAGCGGAACCGCGCTGGCTAAAAGCGGATGGCGGATCCATTGTCAAAAAGGCGGTGTAAAAAGTGGAAAAGCGGTATGATCTGGCAACGCTGTTTCTAGGGTTCAAAGGAATGAATTAATAAATGGAGTTCACAAAAAAATATAGCCAGTTCTTATATGCCTCCTCCGTCTCCAGTATTCACATTCTCATCTTCTCAATTCTCATTCTTCTCTTCTGTCTGTTGTCTCACTCTCTCCTCTCCTCGTAAAAATCCTCTCTCTGACTGTGACATTCAGTGATCCAGTACCAAGTGACAAGCTGGCATTCATTCACTTCAGCGTCAAGTAAATAATAATGACAATGTCGCCGTCATTTTGTTTCGATTTGTCATTACGCGAGATTATTCTTTATAGGAAACATTGTTTTTGGTTCTGCAGTCAGTTTCTGCAATAAAATAGTGAAAATCGGTCTTTACATCGGATTTATCTAGATAGGGCTACCAGATGGAAAATTTAAAAGTCCAGAGAAAAGGCCTGATTCTGAAAATTCCTGAAAATACCATACTGATATTATCTCGTTTACGTTTAGCTCACTTCCATGCGAAAGTGCAGGGACATAGGGAATGCGAGAATCTAAACACGTGCTTCCATGGCTGCTCGCCTTGATATTCCTGAAATTGTTGGTTTTTCGAGTGGACAACAACACGAGCGCGAATTACAACGTCAGAGTAAAGAAAAAAGTAGAAAGGTGATCATGCACGTTTATATGGGATCAGGGTGTCGATTCTGAAAACACAAATCACTCAAGCGATCGCGTAAATCGATGTGAGTTGTCAATTTTTGTTTGAAAAATTTGAAAATGGAACGTGGATTCAACGTCACTCGACGATCACTCAATTGAACCTTGTTGCTGGAATTGACGCCCTGCTGTCACCAGTTTTATACGTTCACAGTTTTATTTAAAATATCAATAAATCTAAGGATTATAAGAAAAAGGAAGGATTTCTTTGCTTTATCTCGTCGCTTAGATTTAAGCTTACGCTTATAGACAAGCCATAGGGTCTACAATATCTACGTGGGCGCAACAAGCTTATAACATAAACTTACGTGCTGTTCTGTTCGGAAATCCTGAGATATGGTAACCCTAAATGTATCCTAGTTGTCTATGGTAAGCTTATTTCTTGCTTGCTTGAAGCTTGCTTGTTTGTTGATTCTATAGCAAAGAAAAACAAATTATTGTCTTTGGTTACATTGTGATTGATGTCTTCGTTAGCGATGGGCGATTGCTTCAAAAAAAACAATCGAATAAATCGAAAATTGCGCTACTGCGCATTCGATTGTCGATTTAGTAGTTCCTCCCCATGATTATTCGAATAACAATCGACAAACTACTAACTACTATACATGTAAGTACGCGTGCGGTGCGGTGAACTGCGCTGCGGAAGGCCACGCGGGATGGTGCATGCGGGGGCGGGACGGTTTTGCGTCGATTGTTTCTTAGTAATAATACTTCGGTTGCATTTAATGTTAACACGTAGGTAGTATATTTTAATATTATGAATATACATTTTATAGAAATGTAAAATTGACCTTGTCAAGTAAAAAGTATAGTTACCAAAATTATGTTAGAAGGTAGATTTCTAGCTATAAGTTGATTTTCTGTAAGAAAATATATTTCAAATAAGTATCTATAAGTACCTCTTTTACTTAATTTTTATTCTAGTCTATGTTTTCCTTAGTTAGAAACTCTTTACCTACCCTTCTATTCGTAATTTGTTATACTCTAAAACAAATTAATTAATGTAATAACTTAAATCGCATAATAACTGCATTAAGTAGCGGCGCACGGACTTAATCTATAGATTTGTAGCGCAGCGCACGCCCGACGCACCATCTTTTGTAACTACTGATTCAGTAGTACGCACGAAAATAGTAGTTAGGTGCGTTGCGTGAATGCGTGACCGCGCGGCAAAAATAGTAGTTAGGTGCGTTGCGTGGTTGCGTGGCGTGACCGCGCGGCAAATAGTAGTTAAAGTTGGTGCTAGACTAGCACCAACTTTAACTAACACTGCTAGTCTGCAACACAACACTGCTTGTGTTGTGCACAGCGACAACGACTAGCACTGCTAG